>VZRR01005769.1:902116-1000099 GCA_013398015.1 Oreocharis arfaki
TTTTTTTTTTTTTTTTTTTAAATCAGGCTGAGCTATGGGCTAAACGAGTCTGCAAGATGTGCATTTTGGCTGCTTTGTAGGATGGAACCAGTCTTCCTTACTGTAGTCATCTGTGCAAGTGATAGCCCCTAAATGCTTACACAATGAGGCTGTATTATAAATTATAATTTAAGTGTAAAAGCGACAGGAGGCCTAAGCAGTCTATCCAAGGGACAGATTGAGTGATGTTCTTGATGTTTGAAATGAGATGAAAGAGTCAGTGATACAGAGAAGCCCATTTGAGATTATGGCAGCAGAAGAGGAAATGGTTCCTGCAACACGAGAGATGAAAGTGGAAGATGGAAACACTTATGTAGCTGTGAGAGAAAAATTTGTCTGGTTGTGACTGAAAAAGAAAAGATGCTGAAAAGAAATAACGTCGTGAAAGTGGCGAGGGGGAAATTATGACGAACATTTTTTAACGGAGAAATAAACCACTGATCAGAAATAGGCAAGAATTTGACCAGATTGTGTTAGTACGAAAAAATTTCCTGATGCATCTCTTCATGCAGGATGGATATTCACATTAAGTGCTGAGATTTAATTAAAAACATATTAAACAGAGTAACTCCTCTGACTGTCTTACATGTGTAATTTTTTTCATGTTTTTCATGTTGTTTAACCATCCAGAATGGGGAAACTGCATAGTTCCTGCAATTCAAGAAACCTGACTTGAATTTGGTGGTTCCTTTTACAACCCATAAAACTCATATGGATAATAAAGAGGATTTCTGACCTTCCACATTAAGATCAGTCTGACTGCTTCCCCCATATTCAGCCCATCTGTCTTCGTCTGGATCTGTACTTCTCTTCAGCAGTGGAAAAAGCCCCTAACAAGAATGGGTAAAAAAAAAGAAACTATTTAAACTGCAGAAGATGTGAAAGTACTAAAATAGTGTCTTAAGATGTGATTTACATTTTTCTGTTCGATGGCATGAAACTCAGATGTTTTCACTCAGTGAAGATAGAGTCAGGACATCATAGCAGACAGAATCTAGAATATCCTAAAAGTTAACATCAAAATGATGGGGGTTTTTCCACATTGAGAGCAGCCACTGATTCACAGTGACAGAGTTGTTGTAGCATCACTTGCATCAGGAAAATTTGTTCCTTTGAAACAGAAAAGGAACCATATTTTTTCTAACACAATTTAGCATGTTTTAAATAAGAAATAAATAAGCAACAAAGATGTTTATTGTGACTTATGTGACCCCTATGTACTACACTGAGTTCAAATTCTAGCCACGAACACATTTAATATGTAGAGAGTTCAGTTTGTAACAAAAGCCTTCAGAAACAAAATTTCTGGAAGAAAACAAATCCTCTAAGTTACAAAGCTCAGGTAGACCCACCAAAGTCAGTGGAGATATCTTCTTAGTCAAGGTGGACTTTAAATCTTGGTCTGGCAATAAACAAAAATTACACACTGAAGAGCTACTTAAATACCAACCAGCTCTCGGGGGAAAAGAGAGCATGAAAAAGAGAATCAGAAAGAGAGAAGGGGAATGAAACAACCAGAAGGGAGGAAAGGAAAAAAAAAACCCCAGACATAGACTGGAATTGATCTAGAGGATAAATAAAGGTAAAGGGCATGTTTAATTCAGGGGAGAAGAAAATGTCAGAAAAAGAGACAGGGGGAGAGTGACAGGGAGAAATAATTGTGGAAAAAAACAATAATAGAAAAGTGAAGGCTTAAAATAAGAGCGAATGATGGGAATGCTGGAGAGGTAGAGAGAAACAATGCTAAGAGGGAAAGAGAAGAAAGACTGGCATGAGCCCTCGGTGGCACTGTGAGGAGAGAGGCTTGAAAGAAGCCTCAGCTAAACAATAGAGGGATGCCAGACAGAGGCACAAGGGGGGCAGCACAGATTAAATGAGAACCAAATGTAACCGTAACAAAGGCTCTGAGATGTAGGCAATGAAAGCATGTTAAGAGGGAAATGTTTTGTGTGCGTGTGTGTGCATGTGTGTTTTCACATACTGGAAAAGATTCTCCCTCTCCCCACGCCTCCTCCACCACCCAGCAACCTAAAATACCTCAGTCTCAGAAACAAAAGCCAGGACCACTCTATGTCATTCTGGACTTCAATTACTATTTGTGGTGTTTTTTTCTACCTTCTCTTTCTCACTTTTCAAACAAGCACCTCTGTAGCTGCTGCCCCTCCTTCAAATCCATTTTAAAAATTCCCTCTTGCTGTGATGGCTGCAAAAGATGTGACAATTGGCAGGCTGCTGCTGTGCTGAAACTAGTGTTTGTCATGCTGACCAGTTTTCTAGCTGTTTCCTTGTAATTTCTAGATAGTTCTCTGTACCTGCTAATTGTCTTTTCCAGTGGAAAGGAAGCATTTTAGGATGGAGCTGTCTCTGTGCTTGTGCAGCAGCCAGTGAAGAGGAATATTAGCAAAGATTCTCCCATGATTGCCATAGGTCACTTTTGAAAATTTCTGCCTGTGTCTGAGGGATTCAAAATTGGCCTTTCCTTGATTGAAAGGAGGTATTTAGCTGTAAGACTGCATAACTGTTTACACATACTGCACCAGAGCTCACTGAAAAGGCTCCAGGCCTGAAGGGAGGTTATGGCAGCGCCTACTCAGACTGACGGTTGTAGCTCCACTTAACCTGTATAGCAGGGGTGGCCAAGGCTCTGTGGCACAGGCTCGTCATGCCAAAGTTTCAGGCTCCCCACTCATAACCCGTTGTGACAGGGGAGTGTGCACAGATCCTCAAGTTAAATTTATGTTGTCCCGGTCAGCCACAGATCACAGCTTGAGCCAAGAGAGCGTGGGGAAGAGAAGCCAAAATGCTCAGGTTTGTTCTGTGCCTGGAGAAGCAGTAAGTCCTGCTCCCTTTGCACCCATGCTCTTGTGAAGTGTGTGGAGTGGAGAAGGTTCCTCTGGATGTGCACCAGCTTTGCCTGCAGGAAGGTAGATTCAACACCCTGATGTCCTCTGAGACCCAGCTGGCTGCCAGCTGTCCCACAGCACCACCCTGCTCTGCCCTGACAAGCATTCTGTTACCAGCTCAGGGTCTGCAGCTACGTCTCTCTATCAGCCATCTCCTTCCCTGGGACCTGCACAGCAGATACACCATGACCATGGGAAGCAATGTGTCTGTACTGTGCAGCCATCTGATGGGAAAGGCAGCTGCTGGTCCAGCTGGGGAATGAGTCCCTGGAGGGACCTCCTCTGAGCCCCAGTCTCAGCAGTAACTCAGCACATCCTCCCCGTGGGTTTATGAACCCAGTTGTTAGCCAGGTTTCTGCAAAACAGCATGGCAGTACTACCTGTGCTTCCTTCTGCTCAGACAGGTGGTAAGAAAAAGCTCCTGAATCTACATGCAGCAGTTTGGGATATTTGAAGATGTCCCTTAAATATTGACTGTTGCTGATGCCTTGTGTAGAATTTTCTTTTTTCAAAAAAGAACTACAACAAGAATTGAACAGATCACTTGGGGCAAGAAAAGAAGTATGGAGCAGGAACAAAAATACAGTTATTTACAGTGTAACTGAGCAGTTTTTTACCCAGAGAGTGATAGAAGCAACAAAATAAGGAATAGTTGTTAACTTGTTGGAACAGCTTCTTGGTTCTGGGTTAGATTTTTATTTAAATATTCGTTTGTACCATAACCAGGGAAAAGAAACTCTTGAACTACTAAGTGCAACATATTGGGCAAAGAGGGGAGCTTCTGTGAATACCATACAGTGCTTCAAGAAGATAGTGCCTCTCAAGGAACTTTTAAGGTACCATTCAACGCAGGCTCAGGTTGCTAAGTTTGGATCAGAACCTGCAAAGAATTCTAAACTCCCCTGAATCTATTTGTGGCTACATTACTGGGAGATTGCAAGGATGAAGTTATGCAAGTGGATCTGAATTTCCCAAAGGTCTGAGCCGTATTTCCATGCCAAGAAATTCACATTATTGGGTTTTTAAACAAATGATCATTAATGATGATCTTAATGATCATTGACATTGTTCCTGTAGAAGAGCCAGGGAAATGTCACACAGTGCAATTCTTGCTGCTAAGGGGTTAAACACTTTCTTGGCTAAGGCTGCTTGCTGACCTAGCTGAAAGAGAAAAAAAGCTACAGGTCAGTGAGTGAGATTGCCCTTCCTTTAGAGCTGCCCAGGAAGATTACAATAAGTGTGTAGAGACTAAGCTAGGAATTAGAGACTAGGGAGTGCTGATTTCAGTTCTTTCATGTGCAGCCTTTGGGCTGAAATCCAAGGAGCTGTATTGGCATAAACTATTCCAGTAACAGAGGATATATTGCTAGAGCCCACCTAGCCTGGGGGCTTGGGCATCACTGTGCCTCAGACTGCTGACACTTGGACAGGGAACTGACAGAAGAAAAGATGGATTGGTCTGATCAGTTAAGTAGAGTCATGACTAAATCATTACCTAGGGTAAAAGGGGATCTAGGTAAAAAGGCATTATTAATAATCTTTAGATTTCTCTTTCTGAGACTTTCTCATGTTCTTCGGGGAAGAGAGAAAAGGAGGTGGTGAAGAGAATATTGGACATTAGTGCTGCATTTCAGTTAATGCATAGGATAGGAGGTTGTGTAAAAAAGATCACATCTGGAAAATGCAAGACTTGATCTAACTCTAGGCCCTGGTTTGGAGCCTTGGAAATGAGCAACAGAGACGGACCTCAATCTGCTATTTCTCTGGGTGGGTAGAAGCAAAATAAAGACAGCTTGGTTGCTGTCAGCAGTAGAGATTAGAACTGATATAATTAGAGCCATATAATTTACCAACAGCAATATCTCCTCCTTAGCATTCTGAATGTCTGGCGATGCTGGGCAGCCTGTATCAGCCACATTTGTAACTGAGAGCCAGCTTTTTCCTTTAAAAAGGTTTTAATAACCTGTTTGTTTGAGCTTGCAAGCACCCAGCACCCTGTGTCAGCTGGCTGGCACCTGTTCTCACAAAAGTAATGGAAGTAGTATATTACACTTTGGAACAGCAATTGGCTCTTGACAATGTGACCATGAACAGCATCACATTCAGCTACAGCTGTACTTCAGCTTTTGATATTAAATAGAGGTAAATTCCAACAGTGAATTCATCAGCAGAGATTTGGATGGGAGGAGAGACAAATGGCTGTGCACTGGTTCAGAACTCAAGTCACAGATGTAGATCACTAAGGTAGAGGCCTGGAAATGTCTCTACATGAATTCTACAAGGATCTAAATGGTGAATCTGAAAGCAATTCCTTAGAGTTTTCCCAGATGAAGCAGAAGGCAGGGTGCAAAACGCTAAGTAGAAATCTAATGGGAAATCTTTCTGGAGAAAACCACCTGGAGGCAGATTGATTTCAAATGTGGCCTTGAAAATCACTCTGAAACCATAGTGGACTGCCTTTAATGCACTGAGACAAGGACCATATCCCTTCTGTGCTGACCTGTGCTCCAACGCAATTACCTCTCCAGCTGATTGTACAATCCTCTTCCTCACAACTGGGAGCTATTTTCATAGACCTCATTGTTTTAGACAGTTTTAGAAATGATGGTCTATTTCTAATGCAAGAGAGCCTTAACAGTGGCTTCCCTGCTAATGGACTGTAATTACAGGATTGATCCCACATGCCTGGCAACATGAACCCTTCTGTGCTTTCCAAGGCAACAACACCATAAATCAATGGTCTGCTACAACAAGCTTCAGAGGATTCAGGGAGAACAAACCTTGGTATATACCTTGTAAGGCTTGCTGAATGGGGACAGCACACACCTGATTAGCATAGTATCATTAAGGTATCTCCATGGTCATGTGAAGGATTGTCCTTGCACTGCACTTCATTTAACAGCTGGCAAGAAAGTGATCATTTTCAAAATGGGTCTTTACACTTGAGAATGGCCCTATCTGTGTAAGGGGCAACAGCAGGAGCTGCAGAAGACATAGAGCAGATGTTGAACAAGATTCTTCCCTTGGGGAAGAATGATCTCTTTCTTACATGAAGATATAGCACTGGCATGTTATTGGATGGGAGCAAGGTTATCACAGCATGGACACTGACTTTTCAGTCTCTCATGGATAAAGTATCCGCAAATTTAAGTTAATAAAGAGTAACACTTGTCTGTGGAGTAATAAAGAGGATGTCTTTCCGTATATTCTTGAAAAAAGGATGGCTGCTTCATGCTTTTATATTTGAAAGTGAGATGTCTGTTATGACACCTTACCAAAACTGAGCTTACAAAATAGAATAGATCTGATTCTTCTCACCCTGTGTGTTTTGACAGGAACTGTTAAGCATGTTGAACAAGAGCCTTGGTCCTTGTCACAGCAATTTTTCAGCTATGCCTGCCCATATACCCCACTGATGAGAATTCTGACCCTGACAGGCAGACTTGGCCTCCTGGCTTGACTTCAGACCTGCCTCATGACTACAGACTTGTCTGCCAATCTTGGCTCTAGGCTGAAGCCAGCTGCTGTCCCTGGACCTGCTCTGCTCATGTTGCTGGGATGCTAAGGGTCAGTGCTGGTGAGACCTGTGTCCTGCCCTCTTTGCTGCTGTCTCAACTCCTGCCTCACCTTTCCTTGCACAGCAGTGCAAGGAACGACCCTTTTGTCTGTATGATCAGTTGTCTGTGTCCAGCAAAGACACCTAGATCCTCTAACTCTAATTTCACAGGTAGTAATGACATTTCAGAACCAGACATGGTGGGGTCCCGAAGCAAACTTAAGTAGCGTACAAATATGTGTCTTTGACAGCCAGTCCCACTAAGGTGGACCCAATAACATCCAGTGTACCAAGAGTCTTCATGAAATTCAATTGTTCTGAATGTCCTAGAGGGTGATCTTTAATTTAACAACAGAAAAATGTTTACTTCCTATGAATCAAGAATCTGCATATGTTGTCACATCAATCAAACTGGTGAGTAAAAGCAGTGGTTCAATTAAACTCTGAGGGCAGTGATCCAGTGATTTATCTGAACCTGTTGCTGCAACCAGAAGACATTGCTGATTATTAACAGTGAGAGCAATTTCATCAGGTTTTTCCTTTTTGTCCTCCTATATGGTCCACATACAACAATGAAGTGTTGCCTAAGGGGACAGAAAAATAACACCCCTGCCATCATTAACTGTACCCAGAAACTAAAAGGTTGGCTAAGACCTTTGTGTGACTTTGCACAACATGATGTCAATTGGGTCCAGACAGAACAAGAACAAACAGATAGAAAAGAAGCCAGATGAAGAAGATGTGAGTCTGGGACTGAATCTTGGTGTTAATGTCCAGCTGGCCTCATTATTAGCCAGATGGCAGGTTCAATATCAAGCCCCTGGAAGGGTCAACACAGCAAATTACAAGATCTGCCAACTGGACTTAGGAAAAGAGACCAAAAGGGGAAAAAATTAAATTTAAAAAAAATCCCATATCTCTCATGTCCATCTGCTGGGCAGAGGAACAGCCAGAAAAGGATTTCTCATAGTCTCGTGTACATGTGATCCAGGGCTGGAGCAAAGTGCTAATTCCTCAGAGTACAGATTATCCCAAGATATCTGATCCTTGCACAATAAAAAACAATAACTTGTTTTGCAAACATGTTTAAGGCAATCTTTTTCTGCATCTATTGGATTAAATCTCTCTTATCTTCTAGCACTTGTTTCCACACTCCCATTTACCTGTTTGATTGCTTTTGTGAGGGCACATGAGCGATGGCAAAATAAGAACTGTAGAAATGTGGAAGATGGGCATCATTTTATACAAAGCATTTGGCACAGTCTCATCGATGTTAATGCCAGTCCAGATCACCCGGAGAAGTTCTGCAGTGACCTTCCCAAGATACGCCCTTGAATCAATTTGTTACCCATGCTGTGCATAGGAAAGCATGATACGTGTCCTTAAAATTAACCAAACGTTTTGGTAGATATCTACTCCTCTAGCCCTCCTCTAAAAAGGCTTCCTTTTTCAATCCGAATTTTGGTCTATTGTCTATTTTTCAAAGTAGAGTGGCCACATTTCAATGAAAAAAATCTGACAACATAACAGACATTTTCTGGGACTTCAGATAACTGGGCAAATTAGAAATATCTGGAAAAGACACCACATTTTCCAATTCTCCTCCAATATTTTCCTTTAAGCAGAAGATCCCACAAATACCTGACTAGAAGAAAGGCTGCAATAACATCTAGGACTACGAAATCATTGCAAACTTGCACTTAAACACTGCCTGATGTTTGTGGCCAAGTAAGAATTATGGTCTGTTGAGGCCGACAGCTACCCTGAAGGCTTCACAGACCTTAAGATGGACATGGTTAACTTCTATTCATGAGGAAAGCCCGTGAAAAGAAAAACAATTATCTTCTAGCCTTGAAAATGTAGTAATCACATAGGCAAGAAATCTAAACAATAGAAGGAGAAAAATAGCCACATATCTGCACGTGTTATTTTTCGGAATGCTTGAACACTGGCGCTGCAGGTAACCAATAGCAGTATGTTGTAGTTAATGCAGCCAATGAGTTTATTGTAGTAATTTAGCAGCCAATGGATATGTAACACAAACTATGATATTCTAAAAGTCTATAAAAGATGCTGTCTCTTTCAAATAAGCACTTTTTGCCCTTAACCGAGGCACTGTCCGTGTGTATGTTGTGGCCACCCTGACACCGACAATGGTCCACCTATTACATGATGTTTCATGCTGATCTTGCTGCACCTTTTGCAGAACTAACCTAGGACAGCTTTTTCTTGTGGATAAATCTCAATGTGTTTTGGGCACAAAGATTTAGTGCTTTGAGCTGTGAGTCTTTAGATGGACCCTGTACAAACTAGACTGTCTTACATTGGATAGTGGTGTTACAGGAACACAAAGAAAAAGGTATATCTGGTGTCATCTTCGAGTCATAAGATCCAACATGGTTATTAAAGTTACACCAAATGTTCAAAGCTACATCAATACTCTGAAACAGTTTTTTGGGGTTTTTTTAACAGTAACATTTTGGTTTATCTATCTCGTATAGTAGCTTAGGAATTATGGTAGGGTAGCATACTAGCGAAAATTTTATTTCATGGTGAAGTACTGCCCTAGGTGACAAGATATTTGAACTCTTTTTTCTATTTCAGATAGGATTGTGAGGAACTGGGAACCAATCAGGAAACAAGCTTTTAATGAATATGTCTGATCTAAACTAAAACACTGGTGTGGATGCACCTGTAGCCAGCTGATACAGCAAAGTTCATGTCTAACTAACATTTCTCTAATTCCCAGGCGAGCAACTATACCTAAGGTGTGAATTCTAGTTCATGCTGACCCCTGAGTCATCTCCAGTACTTGTCTGGAAGAGTATTGGATTGTCTGGTCCAAAGATATGTCATGTACCTTTTTATGGCTTTATAGCACAGGCAGTGCTGTGCCAGTGCTTGGGACATGCCCTGACCTTACTCAGTTTATTTTCATAGGAGTGACTGCAGAGTCCCCTGTGGAATGGGCTGTGGGGCACGAGGACATGGGGTGGAAAGCCAGATTCAATTACCAGCTCCAGTAGATGTGGTGCTGAAGTCTGGGTAGATGGGTGGTTTATATTTCATGGAGCTAGAGACCGTTAATCCTGTGGTAGATTATGGTCATCCTAAATTTATCACCAAGGACTACAAACAATAATTTTGGCAGAGATCTAGAGTAGTAACTGGAAATTTGAGTAGGAAAGTAACAGAGAGCCCACAACAAATCTCTTTCTCTTCTCTGCTCTACCTGTGCTCCAATAGGGAAAGTTTGATGAGGGCAGACTCTGAATGAGATACTTGGTACTCACTTCAAGCTGCTTTTTCATCTGCTCTGCATGAAGTGTGTGTTATCTACACACAGCTGATGTGCACGTGCAAGACACTCAAAGTCAAAAGCCTAACAAGAGCGAGGTGTGAGGAAAAACCCAACTTGTGAAAGAAACAGTGATGAACCGTGAAGCTTTAAAATACTCAGTGAAGTAAATATATATTTTTTCAAGGCTCATTCAGGCATCATGGATACTGTGTCACAACTTTCCATGTGGATTTCACTATGATTTCTTGACTTCTTGGAGAATTTTTGAATTTGTCAAGAAAAAAATGAAAATGGGGACAGTGGTTGGAATTTGGCAAGTTATGCAGTCTGCAACAGAGTTTCTCAGCAAGGAAAAGACACACATGGGTGGATGTGCAAGCATCACAGCAAGCTAAGGTAGACACCAACCACATTGGGAGAAGCAGAGAGCTGAAGCTGTGCCTCCTGAGTAGTGGAAGAGTTGCAGATTTTTAGAAAAAAGGAGAATTTCTAGTAAGTGAATCACAAATTATTCTCCCATTGCCTGAGTCAGCAAGAACGATGTTAACTTGTCTAATCCAGGAGAAATTTTCATCACTCTTAGCTTCGTACATGAGGTTGACTCAGTGCAAACCTTCAGGAGGCAATATTTATCCCAGCAATATCCTAACCTCAGAAGGCAAAACAGTAACACAGCAGCAACCATGTAATTGAAGCCACAGCATGCCACTGGAAGCAGGTCCCTACAAGGTGACCAAACCTGAGGAAGAGAGACCCATGTGAGATGCTGGGGCTGTTAATTGTCTTTATCCTTTCACCATGTTTGAGATCTTGGTTCCAAGCTAGCAGCCTGTGGCAGCAGGTAGCAAAGACAGGGTTCTGCTGACATGCAATCCCCAGAGAGAAAATATGTGACAAAATTGTACTCCCTGGGTAATGTCCTATTTATAACTTGTGTTTGGGAACGGTCTTATCTGTATTCCTTTATACACTGAGAGAGCGATTAAAGCCTCATTTTCATTTCCTTTTGTACCTTACTCTTATCATTCACATAATTTTGATGTCTGTAATCAACATTTGCAGAAGTAAACAATGCTATGCTAATAACGGTGTTGTGCTATAAACATTTCCTAAGTCATGAAACATTACCACAAGGCGGATGAATGTTAGATTGTCCCATTTTCAGGAAAAAGAGACTGGTAAAGTGAGTGGTCCATGATTATAATAGTCTGTGTCAGACCAGGTATTCCATCCTGTCCTTTATTTAAGCACTAGACAAAATCATTTCAGATTTTGAAGTTCTGCAAAAAATCCCTTATGTGAATTAGTCTGTAGATTTAACATGAAGAAAAAACCCCAAAACAACAACAACAACAAAAAACCCCCAACCAAATAAAACACAAAAAACCAAACCCAAACCCAATAAACAAACCACCAAATATAAGGAAAAATTTTCTTATTATCCAATGAAAGACAACTGTTTCTGTAACTGGAACTGGGTGACTAGAGAAAGAGATACACAAGTTACCACTCATTACCTGTTCCACAAGGAAAAAGCAAAGATGATGAACAAGCTTATCAACAGATATGACACCCCAACTAACCATGAAGCACTTGCTGAAACAGTTGGGATTTTAGTGCCAAACATCTTGATCTTATCACTATCACATTATGTGGCTAAATAATACAGAAGTGAATGTGAAGTATTCTCTCCAGTGGCATTATCCCATAAATGGAAAAGTGTGGAAGATGGAATGTGCTATAGAAGCATAAAATATAGATGTAGGCCTTAATTTCCACCAAAATCAATGAGCCTGGCTTTTGCTTTGCACTTGCATAGCACATTTCATCTTCCCTATGTTACTGCCTCACCAATTAGAAAAATTAAAAAGCCAAGACAGAAGGCAGTAGCTGCAACATTCAGCAAACAATACAGAATCCAGGACTTGAAGAAAACAATGCATGCTTTTCATAAAAGGATAAATGATAGCAATCTTAAAGTCCTAAGACAGTCGTATCATCGTTATCTCTTATTCTTACATATTTTTCAAGTATTTTTTTTTGTAGTGCCACTATGACTCAGCTTGCCTGGAATCAGTAAACAATGGGAATATGACAGTTTCTGGCAGAGCACATGAGACATTTTGTCACTGTAACAGACACTCAAGATGGTCTGATTGAAAGGGGTAAAATATGCCCGGTCAAATTAATGTATGGACCAGACAAGAAAAACCAGCACCAAGCTGGTGTTTCAGACATCATGCAATAAGCTTTTGCTACATACATGTACATAAGCACTAACAGGGGATGTCTTGAGCAGATACAAAATGGGAGAGGATGCTTCTTTCCCAAAGCCAGGTGGCCTCCCCCACCCACCTGCAGGTGTGACATCATGGATGGTACCAGTGCCTGTCCCCTTCGTGCTGTTGTGCAAGTCTGAGCATCAGCAGGGAGCCTGTAGAGGTGAGCAGAGGGGTCAGTCATGGCCCATGTGACAGTCCTGTGCTCAGTGGCCATTAATTGCTTAGTATAGACACAGACAAATATCCCCACTGCCATGTGGATGTCACAGTCCCAGGCCCCACTGAGCCTCCCTGTCAAGTCTGTCCTGCTGAGCTGCTGGGGCTGGGGCTGGTCAGGCCAGGCCAGGCAGGCTTGGGGATGAGGAGAGTTCACACTCCTGTTGCCCTGCTGGGTGTGTTGGATATGGGCAGGGCTGGGCACATCCAGCGCAGCTCAAGAGCAGGGAATCTGAACTCAGCTCAGGCACTGTGCAGCCCCACTGAGGCCAGCTGATAACCCAGGCAAAGCCAAGAATCAGGAATGAAAGAGCACAGTCATACTGCTTTGTTACCAACTGTTTTGTTCTTCTGATAGAGCAAACACCAAGGATTGCAGTGTCCCGGCTGGCACTTGGGACCTGGACATGGACCTAAGGAAGGGCTGTACTAGTTCTAGGTTCACCTGAACTTCTGTTTATAATTCTATCATAATTCTATCATCTATCATAGGCATTGTCCCTAACTTCTAGAGATCCTTGAGGGGTATATGGTTGCAAGGACAGATGAGATAATGTTTGGTCTAAACTAAAAGCCTAGCATTTTTGTGTGTTTGCTTCTGAAAAATACATCGGCAAAATTTGTGTGAAAATGAAATTTCTATACATCCTGATTCTGGTCAGAATTAGAACCTAGACAGCTGGGAGATATTTAAATGTTATTTAGACCTGGAGGCCCACAAGATCTGTCAGAAGGCCTGTTCTCACAAGAAAAAAATCACACATCTTGCATATAGCTGAAGAGTGGAGACTTCTTAGAGCAAAACAACTCCTGATTCAAGGCTCTGCTTAGACAAAATTCTCCTTGGCCTTTATGAACTTGGAATAAACTTGAAAGCAGATCTTGGATACCATATTCCTTCAAAACTTTTTTTTTTGCATAATTCCTGCCTAAAATATCAACAAATGAAAGAGATCTCATTATTATCTGGGAAAAAACTGCCTGATGCACTGGGAAAAAGTGCCACAGGTTCCTCCTGTTCTTTCCTACTTTGATTTGTATGACACAAAATATTTGATTTCATTTTTCTTTTAGCAGATAGATGCCAGCAGGAACTGATATGAGCATGTCACTTTTTAGAAGTAAATTTTTACAAGCTCACTGTTTAATCTTTCTGATTGGCAAGTTTGTGAGACCTGCACTGTTAATCAGTGCACCAGCATCAAATTAAAAACAGTCCTCTGTCATGCAGATGACTGGCTGGCTAAAGCAAATAAGACAGGAGTCCAAGAAGCTGCTGTGCCTTTCCCTATGAAGTGAGCAAATGCTTTCATGTCAAGTATTTCTATGCTACAAAATCCAGGCAGAACACCCAGGGAAACCAGACAAAAAAGGCAGATGTTTGGACTGAGTACTCACTACACTTTGATTGACACATTGGTTGGCTTTGCGTAGTTCCTGAGGAAACCTTCATGTGAAGCGGGATGTTTCCCAAGAACTGTAAGGCCACCTGCAACTCCAACCCTTCCTTCCTCCTCCAAGTTAAATGGTACCACAGGGATTCCTGCGGTACTGGAATTTTGCTATGTCTGATCCCTCTGCTTGAATTCAGGATAATGGTATTAAAGGGGTTAGAGACTGAGCTTATGCAGCAAATGACAAGCAAGACGTTCTTGAATTATTTTAGACAAATATTTACAGGTCAATTACCCATATTCCTCCATTCATCCAAATGGCCAATCATTTACCCATTTGTGTTGCTATTGCTGGCCCAGGAGCCCACAGTATATTGGCCAGTGTGTGGGAGTTGGGTTGTTATGAATAAACTAGGTCTAAAGAGAATAAAACATTGCAGACAGTTTTCTAGCTGAGACATTCCTAAAAGACATATTCAGGGAAGGGGTAATTCAAGAATAACTGGATAGGAAATTGCCCAATCAATGTAGTTTGATGTTTACATATAATTTCACAATATGCTATTATGTTAACCACTTGATTGGCACATATTTATGTTGTGGTGATTTCCAAGCACTCAGGAAATGTGGACCCAAGAAAGGGGTGATTTCTTTGGGAGGTGAAATGGTTGTCAAATACAAAGAATACTGATTGTTACTCCACTTTGGTTACCCGTTTCTGATGTCCTTAATGAGAGAGATGAAATGGCAAAGCCCTGTGCAGCTGACAGGTAAGAGATGAAGAACAACATTTTCTGAACCCAAGGAAGTTCAGCACCTTTGTGTTTATATTTTATTTTGCACAAAGTGCTTCCAAAATCTGCTGTAGAAGCTCTCAGCCCTAACCTGCTTCCCACACCTCTCTAAGTGGAGCTGAGCCTGTGACGGCTCTGGGAGGCCAGCACTGGTCTTTGCCTTCTGTTCAGCCTGTTCAATCCTGCTGGCTCCTCACAAAGGAAGGCTTTTCACACCAAGTAAGTAAACAAACATTTCATATTGGTCCTTGCTTATCATGGCTAGTCCTGTCCTTATAAATAACATTAATAGTTCAATAGCTTTTGTACTTCTGCCACACTACCACTTAGTCAGTTTCCATCAATCACATGCTGAAATAAATCTCTGATAGAATCAAATTAAGCGCTCTGTGAAGAGTTTACATCACTTCCCGAGCTGGGTCCCTGAACAAGGACTCTCCAGTGCCTTTTGAATATTTACTGCATGCTACCCACTGCACATCGCACTCTATTGCTCTTATCCAGAGTTCCCATACTTAATGAGTCTTTTAGCATGTGAGAAGGAGAGGTTTATAAATAACTACACTATCAGAAAACACCCTCAAGCACTTCCTTTTACAGTATTTACTAACAGCTTTTCTATGTTATTCTTATTATTTATCTTGAGATAAAAATCAGACTTTATTGTGTCATGTTCAATATTCTACTGGAGAATATATATAGCAGATCTTGTCTCACCAACTGCCATTCACAAATTGCCTGCAAGATGCAAAGCAAAGTGACATGTGGCACAGAAAGTCATTATATGCTATGATAGATCCAATTGTGTCTGTCCCTAATGGATTCTTATATAAATTCTGCCCTTAAGGTTACTTCCACGAAAAACAACATTCAAGAAGTCAGTCTCTATCCTGGAAATGACTGCATGGACATATTTTTCAACAGGTGGTGCCTCTTCTTTGCTCCTGAATTCAAAGTAAGCCCTGCAGAGAAACCCTTTGCAGAATGTTGTGGTAATTTGGAAAAGGGAACAGTATCTCTGAATATATTCAGAATAAATGGGTGTGAATGAGGCATTAAGTAAGGTTATCAAGAAAGCTTGCACAGCTCTCCTTTGATTTTGATCATGAGCAGAACTTGGTGTTAAAGATCCCATCCTTGCCAAAAACTAGGGAACTGTCCACCATTCCAGAATAAATCCAAAATGGATTTAAAACAAAGTTTTGTGTTTTGAAGTCTGTTCCTGTAACCCCACAGGGAACCCACACTGAGCCATTGGTTCCTGAATGATTGCTCCCTATGGGCAGGAATCATGCTGGAGCAGTTTTTGAAGAACTGCAGCCCATGGGAAGGACACTCCCTGGAGCAGTTTCTGAAGGGCTGTATCCTGTGGGAGCACCCCACTCTGGAGCAGGGAAGAGGATGAGGAGAAAAGAAGAGCAGAGATGAAACATAAGAAATTGACCATCCCTCCCATTCCCCATCATCCTGCTCTGCTTAGGAGGGAGGGGCTGAAAGGGTTAGGAAGGAAGTGCAGGCTGGGACAATGGGAGGGGTTTGAGAAGGTGGTTTACGATTTGTTCTTATTTCTCATTATCCTATTCTGTTTAATTCTCTATAACTTAAATTAATTTCCCTAGGTTGAGTCTGTTTTGCCCATGATAGTAATTGGTAAATGATCTGCCTGTCCTTATCTTGATCCGATATCAACCTATGAGATTTTCTTCGTAATTTCCGCCCCCCGTCCTACGAGAAGGGGGTGATAGAGCAGCTTCGTGAGCACCCAGCAGCCAGCCAAAGTTAACACGCCACAAAAACTGAATATGTGAGCTCATTTAAGAGGCAAAAAAGACCTGCTTCTGCTTGGGTTATAGATAAAAATTCTCTTTTATCCTATCCCAATTCCACAAGTTTGCGATAGTTCAGAAGTGGAATGAACTACTATGGATTCACAGAACACTGGTTATATACTTCTGTTATTGTGAATTATGTATTTATTTGTTGTGTAAAACTCATAACCATTTTCAGATGAATCAATGTTTTTTCCTTCTATCAGAAATAACAGTCATAATAGCATGAAATATGAAGATTGTAAATGAAAAATCTTTCTGTTTATACATAACCTGCTTGCCTTCTTGTAAAATTTGAAATAAAAAATCTGATGACTATAGTAGAATTGTTTACAAATTGATCTTTTGTTGGCTTGTTCTTTTTTTTTTTATGCTATAAAGAAATATTTCACATTTTGAAACATTTGCCCTGGAAAGAGAAAACCCCAAAATGGAATTTTACTATGAATTTCAAGGAAGAACATGCATATAGAATCTTTATTTTTGACATAAACTGAAAAGGTTTCATGCCTTTCCACTTGGGAAGCTCCCACTATATGTACCCTTATTTCTTTCAGAAAAGGATTTAATGAGTGAAAGGACTTAATTCTTCACTTTTGCAACACTTTTTCAGGGAAACAGATTAGTTTCAAAACAGGTACCCTTTCTGAAGAAAATCTTCGCTTTAAAATTTTTACACACACAAGAATTTTGTTACAAATATGGACTTTTATGTTCACTTATCATTCTGCATAATTCTACTTGAGAATTGACAAAGCTAATTTCAAGATTCATTGTGCTTGATACAATGTAGGAACTTCAGGTGGATATCCTTGTATGTGTGATTCAGGTGGACCTCTGCAGAGTACCTTGCTGCTCTACAGACAGGTCCCTACCTTCACATCCCTGCTTTTTCACAGCTGGGCCTGGGAAATGTGTAGAGGATGAATGGGATAGGATGGTGGCACAAACTTCTTAAGGAAATTCAGAGACAGTGATGAAGATCTAAGAGGTAACAAATTCCTTCCGTCAAAAATATTTGTATCGCAGAAAAACATGCCTTGCTATTCCTCGGAAACTGCACTAAAGCCCACTGGGATGTCTGCTCAAAATGATGGGGAGGCCCTTTTTCTCTATCACAATAGCTCTGAAGAAGCCATTGTTTCTGGGGATGGGGGGGAGGGGTTGTTTTTTTTGGTTTTTTGGGGCTTTTTGAGGTTTTTTTGTAAATGAGAAGCCCAGTTGCAGGAGAACTACGGAACATCATGTTGCCCCTTTCAAAACTGTTAGCATGTAATGCCAGTAGATTTGGGTTTGTTTAATTCTGTGATTAAAGCTTCTATTGATTCCCCTGAAGCATAGAATATATCAATATTTTTGGTTTTAAAGGATCATTCAGTAGTACAGAAATAGAGGACTCAACATAGGCGCAGGTGCTTTATTTTAAATTTATGAAACTCCACAGTGGATCCCCTGGGCGTGCTGTCAGCAATACTTTTCAATTGTGGAACTCAGCCTCTGTTGTCAAACTAAGTCACTTCAGTGCCTCCTTGTTCACATGTTGGTGTTTCTTTACTGGAAAAAAACCCTTGGTTAGGAGTAAGTAGGAATTAATATTATTATATAGAAAGCTTTTAAGCCATTAAGTGGATTCCATCAGCAGTTACTGCAAATCATGTATGTTTATCCCTTCTCTGCCACTGAAGGTGTGGCAACCTAACCCCTGTCTCAGTTGCTCCTTGGTTGAATGCATCCAGGACAATTGGGAATATGGTGTCTTCAAGAAGCTGTTTCAAGCCAGCTGAGGTGAATGGCTGTAAGTAGACCCTGTGGAGGTGGGGCAATGCTTTTTTGATGCCAGCTTCCCCTTTTTCATCATAAGACACAGATGCACAGTTGCAAGAAGCAGGGTCAAACAGCGGTCCTATCCCTAGAGGGGTCTGTGGGCCGTCAAGGGCCCCAAAGCACCCCCAGACTCTTTTTGGGAACTCTCCATTGGAAGACTACACAGGCCCCGTAGTGTTACATCAGAAACAAAGAATTCCCTCCCTGAGGAGGGATCTGGGTGTTCCCATGCCAACTTGAATGTGTGTGACCTGACAAACTGTTTGGTGGGCCACCCCCACAATGGAGCAAGACTGTGACCATTACTGCAGTGAAATAGAAACAATCAAGTCTTGTTGCTGGATCCATGAGTAGTAATATCTTTCCTCTTCACCATCTACTCTTATTCTTTCTTTGTCTTTCTTTCCCTTAAGTATTTTCTTTGTGATATTTTTATACTTTTAATATTGAAAAGAACCAAGATGGCCACATGCCACTTTTGCACTGCATTTAAATTGTTTTAAAATAAATTTCCTTCATGTTTATACTGGTCATTTAGTGTCATTTCACTCTAATTCACCCCAAGGGATTTATTAACAGAAATCTCAGTTACCCTGTTTCAGAGTGGGGTTGTAACAGCAGGCTGTGGCATAGTGCCTGGGAGAGGACAAGAGACATCCTTTCATTGGAGCCTGTGAGGAGAGGTGTGAAGAATTGAAACCTCCCTAGGTTCAATGTGGATGATGAAACCAAAGCCCTGGCCACTGGCAGACACATTTGGGACTTCTATGGTCTCTAGAAAGACATAAACCTGCTAGAGTGGGAACAGAGGAGAAGCACAACAATGATCAGAATGGTAAGACACTTTGCCTATCAAGACAGGCTGAGACAGTTGGGGGTTTTCAGCCTGGAGAGGAGGAGGCTCTGGAGACACCTTATTTTTGCCTTTTGGTACTTACAGGACCTCATTAAAAAAAAAAAAAAAGTGGAGAAAGGCTTTTTACTGAGGCATGTAGTGATAGGACAAAGTGTAACAATTTTAAAGCAAAAGAAGGTAGATTTAGTCTAGATATAAGGAAGAAATTTGTTACCATGAGGCTGGTGAGGCACTAGAACGGGTTGCTCGGAGAAGCTGTGGATGCCCCATCAATGGCATATTTAAGGTCAGTGTGGATGGAGCACTGAGCAATCTATTACTGTGAAAGATGTCCCTGTCCATGGAGGGGGAGTGGGAGTGGTGGTATTGGAACTAAATGATCTTTAAAGGTCCCTTCCAACCCAAACTATTTTATGATTCTGTAAACCCATAAAATATATTGAATTCATTAATGGTTACAGAACTTCAAACGAAGCCAGTCATCCAGCTTACACACATGGTTTTCCCTCAGGGCTTTTGTATAGTAGCACATTTCAACAACAAACATATTGGCAGCCTTACATGGGGAAATCATTACAGCCCACTCACCCCCGAGTGCATGTGCATAATTCCTGATATGTCATGAGCAGAGAAGTCCATATAGGATTGGTGAATTAGGAAATGACATAGGTAGAAGATGTTTTCACAGAAAATACACCCCAAATCCCCTAGAGTATTTGAAATCTCTTTTGAGTAAACAGAGAAAGAGCCAAAGAAGAAATTGAATTCACAGAAGGAAACTCCAGATAAAAATGGAACAGAATTTACCTGAATTCACGTGTTAGTTTATTTGTGTGTTTTTTTTCAGGCAGGAAGGGTGTTGCCTAATAGCCTCTTTGACAAGGATCTGCCTGATCAACTCCTGTTTCCACTTTAGAGAGAGACTCCACATCTAAGTGCTTTGTAACAGGTTAATCAATTATTAATAATGTCTGAATACGTGATAGGCACAAGGGGCTATGCCACAGCTCAATGTAAACATGCTGATACAAGGTGCTCATGTTAGGAAGGAATAAAAGCAACCTGTTGACCTGGACTGCTTATGCCCTGAAACACCTATGAAATTGTTAGCAAACCTTTGAAAGTGTTTCAGTCACTAAATCCTTAGTAAACATATAATCCTTTTTTTCTTTCATTTTTGCCCATCCATTGCTTTTAAACATTAAATGGTAGCGCATCATAAGACAAGGCTGCAAAACCGTAAGTGCAAAAACAGCCAACAGAGGGAATACTGAGTGTTCGCAGGAGGAGCCAAGCAACTGCGCTGTGTCCCGCGCTGGGAGAGCCGGCAGCGTGTGAAGGCTTCTCCTCGGTAAAAGAAACATGCCTAAAGAATTCAACAAACACAGATGAGCTTCGTTTTTGCTACAAGGGTGGCCATTTCTTTTGACCCCACAAGCCATGTGCCCAAATCTTTCTGTGGCTGAGAGCCATGAGACACACACCTCAGAGACCTGAAAGGAAAGGGACCTCCAGGAGAGTTTCAGAGGCAGGAAACACTAACTGCTCCCCAGGGCCCCGCTGTCACAGCCGAGCCAGGGTGGTCTGCAGTGACTGCTCTGCTCACTTCCCCAGTGCCCCCCCTCAGTGGCAGTTTCAGCCTGCTTGCCTGTGATTGCCAGGGCTCTGCCTCACACAGCACTGGAGCTCCCACAGACCTGCCTGTGCCATGGCCCTGCTTCACCCAGCCTGGACCACAGTAGGGGAGCCACATTCCCGATGCTTGCAAGCCTTGAGCCACTGCTATTCTACAAGAACAGAAATGGAAAGCAAATTGGACAAAAGGAAAAGTGTGATTGCTTTGCTGACCTTAGCTGTTATCTCATGCAGTCTTTGTCAGTTTGTCCCATCTATCTATTTCTTACATGTGTAGATTAAATGACCTCTTGGGCAAGAATTCTGCTTTCACAATTTGGCCATTGCAATTCCTAAACAAATGGATAAAAAACAAACACACATCCTTGTACCTAAATAAATCTATCAAGCAGCCACCTCCACCTACCTGAGTAATACCCCAATCCTCCAGTCTTGGAAAAAAAATTAAACTCCTTAGGAGTTTTTCCTGAGATGTTTTGGGATACTATTTCTATTGTGGTTTTTAAAATGGGTTTGTTCCATTCTCAGACCTTGTTCAAACCACCAACAACTGGTTAATAATAATAGTATTATTATGGTCTTAAAGCAGCATGTTTTATTGCACAAATGCACAGTCTCTTTTTAAGCATGGGCAGAATCTTTCCATCCTGCCAGGCTTAGTTTCAGGTATCTTAACCCTGCATAAACCTCACTCCTCTTCACAAGAACACCACAGAAACCCCTAACAAGCAGTCAGGGAAACACTTGTTCCTCCTTTCCGCTTCCAGAATGTCCGATCGTTCAGGATTCATCATAAATGTTTCCTGGCTGACTTTGCCTTACACATGAACTGTTGTTTTGACGGTTTTTTTCCCCTTCTCTTTTTTTTCTCTTTTTTTACAAGCATCATTGCATTTTGTCAGCAAGCAACTTAGGCCAATCTCACAAATAGTTTAGTTTATAGCTTATGAAATTAAATGATGTAAGGGACCACTCTAAACAGGGTCAGTTTAAACAGACAGCCAACTCTCTAACCTCTAGGGACTTGGACTGGGTTGAGAGAAGGCACCAAGCAGTGTGGGCTCCCAACTATTGCTGCCAGGTGGACTACAGATGTTGGGATTCAGTCCACTTGCATGGCATTCACCTTGGGACACGCAAATTTGGTCTCATGCATGCAGAAAATTAGCATGTGTATACACAATCACCCTGCAAAGGCCCCTCTCTGGCTCTGCTTTCTGAAACCCTGAGGTTTACAGGTAGAGTAAAATGGCTTTGCAGGAAGCTGCAGTGCTGTCTGTATCAGTCCTGAGTTTGAATTAGTTTAGTCAGCTATCTCAGAAAAAACCCACAGCGTCCCTTGCTATAGATGGAAGCTGCACATGCAGCTGTGGTCACTGTCTTGCAGCTGTTAGATGAAGAAATACCATGTGAACACTTGGTCTGGTTTCAAAAGACCTAAAAACACTGGCCAAGAAAAATGGTACATCACGGTGCTGCTTGGCCGTTTGCCAAGACAAAGAAACTTGTAGATTTCTAGGGACAAGAGGCCATGTGAAAGGAATTTTCCTCCTTTCAAAGGCACATCAAAATATACCAGAGGGGTTATTTATTTATTTATTTTTTGTATGCTCTTGGCACAGGTTTGATTGATCGCTGATGCAGTATCAGCATTAAACTCACATTACTTAAAGACCAGCCCAGAAAACAAGGCAAATAGGACTGTAGGTCTGAGGTGTAACATAGAAGAGAAAGGCAGAATTATTTCACACAAAGCATAACAAGTAGATGGATAAGAGTCCCTGAAAGCCAATTAAAGATAAAAGTTTATATGCAGGAAAGGATTATTCTGTGGTGAAAGCTCAAGTGAAAAAGCTATTGGAGCAAAAAATTTTTTTTCTGCCTCAGGCTTAGACATTGGCATGGGTGTGTCCGCAGGAGAAAATGGTGTGCCGTGGAGCAAAGGTTGACAAGTTCTCCCTCCATGGCCTACCTCAAATCCCCCATGAATCAATATAGACCCAATGCTCTACTAATGGCAAATATTAATTTGGAGATGGGCTTTCCTCACTACCTGAACTAATGCATATGTTCCCCCAAGGAGCTGCACCCCAACTTCCTTTCATTAGCTGCACAAGAGGGACAATTCCAGTACCTCATTTGCATCAGGAACAATCACATGCATATCAGGAAACTGTCTTTAGAGTCAATTGAAAAATTCATTAGAAATGCAGAGCAAAATAATAAGCCTTCTCATTGCCTTTGTTTGGCTGTTTAATCCAGAAGGACAGAGGTGGATGTTTAAAAAGCCAGGGAAAGGGATATAGGACACCCAAAAAGAGATCAGGTCCTTTGGGGACAATTATATTTTCTTTATTCTAAAGCATCTTTTGTAGTTAGCTGTGCAAAATGTCTGGCTTGGGCCAGCTCCTGGGCCTGTTTATGTACTGGAGACTGGAGCCAAACTCTCCTGACAGGAAATGAGTGAGACTGCAAAGAGAGTATTTTGACAATACAAGAGAAACTCGTAAGTTCTGGTAACCACACTATTTTACTGGTTTATTTGTTTAATATTGATACTATATTAAAGGTCAAAGGTACATTAGATGTTAGGAGAAATAAATATGCTGGTGAACAGATAAATCCTAGGGAACTCCCAGTAATTAACAAGGTCCATATGTATAGTTTGCTCATACGAGAATAAACTTTTTTCCTCCAATCTGAACAGACAAATCCCTTTTTTGCTAAATCCATATGCAGGGTTTATGAGCTAAACCTTGCTGCCCTTTCTCAAGGGAAACTCCCATTGAGCTTAGGGGGAGGTTCCTCTGAATAAGACTTTGGCCTGTGTCTTTGGCCACCTTTCCACTGCCCATGAAAATTCCCTTCTTCCTAAGGCACCCTAAAATACAGTGCTGACTCAATACTGACCACATTTCTGTGAGCAGAGGACATGCTCTCAGGCCCTTTTGCCTGGTTCTCGGAAACAATATTTCCATTTCTAGTAGAGTTTCTTGCTCGCATTCCTCCGCATGTACAAACCTAACAGAGGAAGTTGAGCTTCCTGTGGGCGTTAGTCTGAAATAGCATCCGAGGACTGGAAGAAGTGGCTTTATTATGAACTTAGTCCCAAGCTCTAGAAATCAAGAGATTACAGTTCATTTGCAACAGAGAATTTGAGAAAGACATTCATCCTGCTCGCAGTATGAGCCAGACAGCTCATGCCAAGAATGTCCCACAGATCTTTGGTACAAGAAAGAGGTTAAAGCCAAAGTCATCAGAGTACATGGTTACCTTCATTGCATCTCATATGAAATATGCTTAGGAATCAGGAGATTACTATGGAGGCAAAATGCCATTTGGAACTGAGGCTAAATGCTGATTAAAGGAAGCTGAATATTTCATGCAGTGATCCCTCCCACAAACATATCCTGCATTTGCATTCCCTCTTTACTCTAGCAATCCTCTTTGGCTGCATCGTTAGTCCTTTCAAAGTGTCTGTCCCAGATACTGAGGAGTCAGGACAGATTGGTAGTCTCACCTGCTCTCCAGAATTCCCCAGAGCACAACTGAACAGAGCTGGTATTCCAGCCTTCAGCTGCTGGCCTTTCAGAGCCTGCCTAACTGTGGCTCTGAACTTGTCTAGGAGAAATTGATCAGCAATTGAAATTATAAAAATAATTTGAAGGTCAAAATTAATATAGCACCAAACATTCTAGCAAAGAATTTTAAGTGCTGTCATGAGCTCTGATTTTCAGAGGCAGTTCAATTTTTCCTAAAATACCCATCAGAGGTGTCCTTTTCTGTGTAGAACTTTAGAAAGGTAAGCCCATATGTTTTGGATGACATGATTTTTACCTAAGGAAAAACTCATGGCCCTCACCAGAAGGATCATCAAGGTCCATACTGAGGCTGAGTGTTAATTGCCCCCTTTGCCCCTTCCTTGTGTGCAGTTTCATCAGCAAGGCCACTGGCATGAGAGTTGTCAGGGCCTGGGAGGGAAAATGAGGGAGTGAGCCATGACTCCCATGTTGAGAAGTTCCTTTGAAGGTCTGCCAGTCTAGAATCTTTCACATAACATTTTTTTCAAAAAAAAAATCTAAAGGTAATAAATTACAGAGAGTACAAGGTATTCTATGCTTTGTGGTGTGATGATCAAAAGATGTTATCATTCTGTTTCACATGTTTGCAGACAGTTAGTTGTTACTCTCAGTGAGTTACAGGCAGCTCTTGTTTCCCTTGAATGCTAAAACTTCATCTTGTTAAAGGATGGTTTGTGGGTGAGTGCACAAGGGAAAGGAGAAGAGGCTTTTTGCCTTCCTGCCTCCCCTTTCTACCTTGTCCGATTCATCCTCAGATTCTCCAATATGAATACTGACATTGAGAGCAACACTGGGAAATAGAAAGAGGCAAAAATGCCAGTTGCCTTTCTGGTTAGTGTTTACAGCATCCACTCAAGAAATTTGGATAGAATATCCCAAGGCCTTAGGGCTCATAGCTCTGAGTTCCCCAGAAAACAGCAAATATTTGTAAAGTATTTGTGCAACCCACAACTGTATGACGAGGGCAGTCCTCCTCCAAGACCAACATCCTGATAGACACTTTGGCTTAAGAGTCATCATAAAAGAGGCCAAACCCTTTTCCTTAATGCGAAATCATAAGAAATTTTCAATTTCCAGGGTCCTTTGTTCTGGTTTTTATGTTGTCTCTGTTTCCAGGTTCCATATGGTATCTAAAATGAAAACGTTGCGGGAGGCAAGTCTGGTAGCACAGCTGAGATGGCAAAGAGTGAGGGTAAATCCCAACAAAATAGACAGCCACATCTCAGACTGATGCCTAGTCTTGATTAGATTTTTAGTATTTCTTTTGAAAATTTCCACTTTGCATCTCAGGAAATATTTCCTGCATTTCTTTCTTTAAATGGCAAAGCCATTGGATAAACTGAATCTTAACAGAAAAACAATAGCGACAACAACAAAAAAAAGATGCATTGGTAATACAACATCAAATAATTGTTCTATTGGCACACCTTCATAATGGTTTCTTTATGCAAACTTTATAGCCTTCAGGCTGTTTCCTGATTCTGTTATTTCCAGTACATTTATTTCAATAAAAGCAGCTATAAACCTTTTAAACAATTCTGAAGATTGGTCCTTATTCCCATGATTTAGGACGTGCAGTTATATAGAAAGCTTGCATAAACTGCTAGTAGATGGTATAAATGGAGCATCCGCCTCTTCAAGATACCCTGTTTGTAAGCCCTGTGTAAATACTTAGTCTTTATGCTACACTTCAGTGCTGCTTTTTATTTCCTGCAGAGACCCTCTTTTTATGTTGTTGTACAGATGAAGAACAAAATAGAGAACTGGGTAAATTGCTTTAAATAAATGTGAACTGACCAGATCCATTGCCCAGATCTTGAACTGAAAAAAAAATCTAAATTCTTTTACATGTTTACATAAAAGTGTTTGCACTCTACTTTCTTGTTAATCTAGTCCTGGGATGAGTAATCTGTTATTACACCAATCTAGTCACAACCCAGCAATACTGCAACATTTCAGGAGGCTCTATGGTAGCAGAATTTCTGCTAGTTTCTACTCCATATGTTCTAAATTTGCAGAAATATTTTGGACATCCAAATCTTGAGATTTGGACAGAGATAATCTGAGCTACGGGCAAAACTGGCTGGTAAATCTCACACTATGGCTTGAGTCCCATCTCTAGGTTTGAGGCTTGTTTGTCATCAAACCAGAATAGTGATAATATCATACTAAATACACTTCAACTTCTATCTCAGCAATTTCAGTACCATAATATTTGTATAATAGCAAAATTTACATTGCTTTCTTGTCTTCTCTAAGTCTTCAAAGCATATGTGGGATTTATTATTATCATTATTCTGCTTTTGTATTTTATCTGTCTCCCCATCTTTCTTTGTTTTGCAGAGAATGAAGAAATGAATCAGATGCAATAAATTTTGTTCTTGCCTTCAAAACTTACGAGATCCGCAATCACACTCACCTTTTTCAGAAGAGAACATTGCAATATTTGGCCATATGTTAAGAGGATTCTGTGACTTGCTGAACTTTAACAGAAATGTCAGCTTCCCTAATCAAAGTATGTGTCAGAGTTGCTCTTTCAAATGCTGGAGATACCATCTCAAACACTTCATTTATGGTGTCAGACTTCTGAAAAGGATTTGCTTAAGTTTGCTAAGGCCATTAAGAATCATAACCTTAATGTTGTGTGGTTGGTATTGCCCTATTTGTCTCAGTAACCTTACCTCTTAGAAAAGTAGCTAGATGACAAAGATATTTTGTCTAAGGATCTTTAACCTGTTGTGTTTCATGTAAACTGCACAGAAAGCTTGCAATAAAGTACATTAAAAGATGTGGTTTCTCTTACCCTTTACATAGGCATTAGTCTGATATTGCTGAAGCCTGTCACTGTGAATTGAACTACTCTGTGAATAGCTGCAAAAAATATCGGAAAGATATCAGAGTGGAGATTTTATAGCTTTTTTCCCCTAAAAAGTGAACGCTGCTGCTATACCAGGGTCTTTTTGCATGATGTTGTTTAGCTCTCCTGGCCAGTCCCTGGCAGTAGGATGCTAGCAGCAGACACAGTCCATTTTGCATGGATAAAATTCTCTGAGCTGTGCTCAGAATATAAGCTCAAGAGGTTTTAAAACGGTGAATTTAAGGGCATGATGGTGTTTTCCCCTGAGTCTTTTCAATTTTTATTGAAATCAGTATGTGTGAAAGCTGCTCAGATCCTTAACAATTTCCTTTTGAATTTATGAGTTTGCATACTAAAAGCAGTTTTACATATATCTTCCTTTTAATTCACATGGGAAAGATACTCACTAAACACTTTATTTCTTTTTTTTCTCATGGGAGAGAGGGCTGCTGTACTCATCTGTACTTATGTTTTTGTTAACTCTTTTCATAAATCCAAGCTGAACATAGGTTCCGCACCTTTCACTCAGGAAGAAATCCAAATGAAACATGGGTGCATTTAAACCAACCAAAGCACATAAATTGGATTTTAAGATTTTAATGGGAATGTAACCCTGTCCTTTGACAGAGAGTTTTTCCACTCACAACAAAAATAAAGCTACAGTTTTCTGAGAGCAGTTTTAAACAGAAACTTTTTGACTTTTTAGTCAAATCTTCACCTGTTAAAGAAGCAAGACCGTTTCATTAAAAACTGCTTTAAGAAAATGAAAAATATTTCAATAGCTTGTTTCCTACACTGCTTTTCCTTTTACATGTTTGGACTGTGGATTGTAACATTTATAGAAACAAACAAAAAATAAATAATTAATAGGTATTAATTAATATATTTTATATATAAAAAATTAATTAATAATTATAAGTAATCGTGATTATGTCCAGGGTTTTGAGCAAACCGTAACAATTGTCAATGTTTTGCAATAAGCCAAGCCACATCAAAAGCCTATTTTTGAAATATCATTTTGGAAAGGTCTTTCATTATTAGGCCCACCTGGCCCATAACCTGGTCAGGCTCCTGATGGAGGCAATGATCCTGGTCTGTCCATAGAAGACCAAAGATCCTCCAGGATGTTTCTACGCAGCAGTCACTGAGTTGCATGGATGAGCCACCTCCTGGAAGATTGCTATCCAGAATATTTACTCAGCAGACTGCAGTATTACCCAGCACAGCCAGTTTAAGGACTCCTTGGGCACTGCAGCAGAGATCGCAGTGTCCTTGGGCTGGGTAAGTACCTGACTGGATGTGCTCCTGAGTAATCTGCTCTTGACCTTCAAAGGTGCCTTCCCACTTTCGCCAAGTCTGTGGTGCTGGGTTATGTCTGCTCTCTTTTCCCCTGATTCTTTGAATATTTAACTGCTTCACCTCATTTCACAAAGCATATTGATCCAGTATAACCATGTAATGCTTCCATTTATCCTTCACAGGGCAATTCCCCCTCCTGTCCGTTCTTTACTGCCCTTGGCTTGCAGAAAGGAGCCCTGAGAGATCTGTTTTCTCCCCCTGCCTCCCTTGAGGGTGGCACCTCTCCACCTTGCCCTGGTGATGTGCAGAGCAAAAGCCATTTACCAGTCTGCCAGGTTGCCCATGCCAAATACAAGGCTGGGGCAAATGGAGAACAGCTGGAGACAGCCAACATTCAGGCTACTGATGCTCCTTCACAGTCCTTTTCCACATAGTGTGATGAGGAATAAATTGAGACCTGGATGAATGCTCAGTAGGAGAAAGGTGTAAGATACTCTCTTTCTCTCAGTGGTACTTTCGCCTGGCCCTCATTTCAATCGCTGAATCCATTTAAAGTTTATCTTTGTCCTGCGGTACCAGTAAGCAAGGCTGGCAATTCCCCCAGTCCTACAGCCTCACTTTGCTGCCCTTTTCTTGGATGTGAGCATTTCCTGTTAAAAGGATTCCATTTAATACCCTGCAAATTATCTGGGCTGGTGCAGAGCAATTTATTTTGTAAGCCTTATGCTGTGGATGGAAATTACTTTTCCTCATCTCAGTGCGTGGCAGCAGGAGCGCAGTCCCATCCCTGTGCTGGGCCTGGGGCTGCGTCCTGGTGCTGAGCCACTGCTGCCACAGGCTCTGTCAGCACCTAAACCTGCTCCTGCCTCATCAACAAAAACAAGCAGACTGTACACACGTAAGCAGGCTTTTGAAGAGGCTCAATTCTTGAATGAAAACAAGGCTTTGACTCGCTTTACACCATTTGAGGGAGAGAAAATGTTAGATCTTTTCTTCTTACTTGGGGCTTGTACCCAGAAGGATGCCCAGGTTGCAGCCTCAGACATGGGGCGAGTAATTAGGGGTCCTGGCACTGACCGTAGGTGCTTGCACAGACAAAATAGGCAGAACTAAGTCACACGGGGTGAGAGTAGTGTTTTGTTCTTAATCCTGACTACTTTAGAAATCAAAAAAATATCACCTTTGGAGGAAAGGAATCCCCAAACTTCCTGTTTTTCCTAAAGCAAAGCTGTCTCAGAGTCGTCTCGAATTAGAAAGAGGATACAAAAGAGCCGACTCGTTTGTTTGATATAGTTTAGCAAAGAACTCCATTGCAAAATGCACAACTCAACATTTTCTTTAATGACAAAATTCTTGCCAACATACGAAGAAAAGGAAGTTTAAAACTATATGAAAGAACTTTCTCTGTTCCCTCCCCTGACCATTTGCTTCCGTACCAGTATTTATATTTTTGTGAACAACTTAAAGTCCCAGCCACCCCCTAGCATAGATATAATTCAGACAGACATAGAGAATCATCCAGCAGAATGCATTCTCGCATTATTGAGCAGCGTTTAGAAGAGCATTTGGTATGGATATGAATACAAGTGCATCTTATAATACCTAAAATAAACTTGTCCAGACAGAAAACTTCATGCTTCATGATTTAGGTCAATCTCTAATTTCTAGGGATTAAAGGGAATCTTTCAAAAGTATAGATTATTCTTCCACCTCTTTCCCTGGAGTATCTTCTGCTGTCTTATGAAGACCTGCTCTTACTCACTGCCAGAGGGAAGGCATTTCATTTGATGTCTTTGATTCCATAAGGCGGTTCTGACTTCTTGATGATTTGTATTCAAAAATAGGCTAGAAAGGTTAAGAATGGAAGAAATAAAGTAACTTAAGTCTTTAGCAATGAAAGACCAAGGCTTGGAGAGTTTTGTGGCCTTTTTCAAGGGCATTTAGAGAATTTGTGGCAGACCTCTTCATTGTCCTATCCACAAGAACAATCTTAATCTTGACCAGTATTTTTCTTTTGATTGATCAGCATTCTTGGTTTAGTTTTTGTTTCATAAAGAAAATCAGTAAAAAGGATGCTTTATCTTTAGACTTCCAGAATTTGTCAGGTTTTTTTACAACTGGGATGCAGTAAAGTTGGCTCACTTGTTACTGATTTTTTTTTTTCCCAGAATGTGCATAACCATTTGAGCACTTGTTTAAAAATACAAAAAATTGTGGAATCTGAGATTCATGTAATGGGCACAAGAGGTACAGAGTGCTGAGGAATACAAATATGTTTGTGACTAATTCATTAGAGAAACTGTTCCTGGTGGATGTAGTTGATCATGATTTCCCTGCAGTGCTGTGAAAATTAATGCTGCCTGGGTTATATCTACCCTATAAAAAAAAAGAGCTCAAGAGAAATATCAGCTTTTAAGAATGTGTAAATTTAGGGAGTCTGAATAGCATTACTTGCTTTGATCCTAGATCTTTCTCAGGGTTTCTGATTTTCATGCCTAATCTGAACATAATTCCACATCGTCTGGGACAAGAGTATCTGCCCACAGAGTCATCATAGAAGGGAAATAAATTCCATGCTACTGATTTTATTTAGATGGGCACATTATCCTACTAATTAATTTTTTTTCTTTTTCAAAGTAATATTTTTAAATTTTTTTACGCTGGTCATCATATCATTTTGAATGATCTCTCTTTCTCAGCCTGCAAAATGTAGTTAATAACTAATCTGGGAAGTTCTGCACCTACAGCTCTTTCATACCATGGCATGATAGCACAATTCAAGTTCCACCAGGTATTCAGAATGGGAAAATTTGCCCTATTTTAAGACCCAAGAGTAAAGATGAGCCCAGAAGAAAGAACGAAGGAAGATATCTTTTTCCCTTCAATCAGAAGAATGTTTAAATGTGAAGTTATGGCAATATTGTTGTAACAACTGAGCTACATGATCAATGATTCCTGGAAGGAGGGATAAATAGTTCTTGATAGCTGGTGAATTTTAGTTTATAATAAAGGTTATGAATTTGTATTTGAAGACAGGAAAAAAACCTGCTGTATCATCTTTAGATTCCACAGCTATCTTCACCTAGATATCCACGGCTCGAGCACGGAAAATGGGCTATTCAAATTACTATCACGCAAAACCAGATGGAGTTTGATAGAAGGAAAAACTCCAAGCCAAGGTGGTTTCCAGTCCTTCCAATGTTTGAGGAAGAATGATCAGTGAGCATCCACCTTGGACAATCTGCGTGTTTGTCAGTTAAACAAAGGCAAGGAACTACATTTACAATCCATAAACATGCATTGCACCAGAGTTGAGGTTTCAGAAACAAATGAAATTCCCTTACTGTTGCACAGTGGCTGCAGGCTGCCATGCAGCTGCCGTTTACTCTGCCTTACACTCTCAGGGGTTACTGAAGGGCCTGTCTGGTTTGGTTGTTCAGCCACTGTTTTACCGGGGTTAAGGGCTCACTGGTTATTTTCCAAATTATATACAGGCTTTCTACTCAGAGATAGTGAAACACCTGTAAAGGGATAGATGCTACAGCTTTTAGCTGCATATATCCTGAACTGTGGGTCAAAAACATGGGTCTGCTAGAAGCTTATCCTTTCTTTCTGCTTTAAACCTTACCATAGAATGACTTGAAAAATTCTGGGGCAAAATAAACAAATCAGACTGACAGAGTGGGAGAAAAGCAGCTTAAGAGAAGCCTGTCAGCACAACCTGCTCTCTTTTATAACCTGGCAGCAATTCCCTCTGGGTTCCTGCCGTTCTCCTATGCATTTCCCTTCCAACCCTCATTTCCCTACGGAGCTCCCTCAGCCCATCCGATTCTGAACATCTGCTGGCACTGAACTCCTGCAACTCTCAATCTGTTCCCCCTTGGCTACCTTCTTCCTTCCAGTTAATCTTCCTTATTTTTGTCTTGGTGAGACTTCCCTCCTTCTTCTCTCTCTCTTCCTGCTGCTTTCACCATTTTAATCTCGTCACACCCCGGGTGACACCAGACTGACTCTCCCTGGTGAGGAGACCTGCGTGATTCCCCACCCCGAGGCAGCTGCATGTCTGCTAACATGCTACCACCTAAGGACCGGTCTTACCCTTCTCCTCCAGGCTCCCAGTACCCACGGGCTTCCCCTTTGGTTCTTCTTGTGTTCTTTTGACCTGAAACAAGCTGGAACAAGATCAAAAGTGGCATGAAATCAACCCAGTGGAGAACAGTGAATGGTTCTCTTCAGTTCAGTGAGTTAAACTGGCTGTCAGACATTGGGTGCTGCTGGAGGAGGCAGCGGAGGAGGCTTGGTGTTCTTGCCCTCTATACCTGTACTCCATAGTGGCAAGATCATATTGCAGAGAAACCACCAAGTGTACAGATGAGAGGGGAGGTAAAGCAAGAAAAATATACGGATTTGAGGGAACCACGGAGCCTACATCATGTTAAGCTTGACCAAATCTGTTCCACCATGTGAGATATATTCCATAGGCTGAGAAATACTGTACTCTAGTACACACAGGGCCAATATCTTGCTGCCTCCAAGCATGCTTTCCCATGGGAGAGTGAAGTTGTTCCTGCTTATTCCCACAGTTATGTTAAACCAGGCTGAATATAAGCCCAGGAGCATTATAGCAATCCAGGTCTTTGTCTGGAGGAATGAAGAGAGGTTCCCCCTCTTTCATGTGAAGGTTCTTGAGAATAATTTTGTGCTTTGTCTCATCAAAAAGACACGTAAAAAAAACCCCATGTTAATTACATTGTAATTCAGCCCTAAAGCAGAATAAGCTGAGCCTACAGAGGCTAAGTGATAACGTGTCTACAAAGTGAACAGTCTGAGGTCAGCCCATCTCTGCACTATTTGTGAAGAACGAACATTTTAACTCCTTAGTTAGGAGAAATGGTATTAAAGTCCACAGGGTCCAATGGCAGAAGCATAAACTCAAGTTTGTCTTCGAGCTCTTCCAATAACTTTCTCTGAGTAGCCTCAGATAAGCAATTTAGCTCTCTAATGTAAAACAATAATGGACACCAGTACTCTGACAGGCGCATCATTCTTATTCCAGCACAAATTGGAAACCTAGTGTTTGGAAATAAAAAGCAGGGCCAATAAAAATTGAAATGGAGAAATAGGAGACTGGCTTTAGAAAAACATATATGGAGTGGTATTAGAGGGGCTTGGGGAAGTCAAATGAAGATCTGTCCCAGGGACGATTTTCAGATCTGTTGTCCTGTACATTTCCTGCCCAGAAGCACAAGTTTTAAGCAAAAGAGTAACATCTTTTCTTCCTACTTCTTCAGGTTTTGAAATACTGAAATTAGACTGAGCTATTCCTGTTTCATGCAGTGTAAATGAGAAGAATCCAGCCCTGTTAGATATCTGACCTGAAAAAAACCTGCACGTTTCCAATGCCTTATGCTCTTTATGTCGTGTAATATCGTGTTGTACCAACAGGCACAGAGGCAACTTGTCAGCGACAATGACAAACATACACAGCTGTATCATTAGTATAAAACAGTTGTACTTAATTCCCTTTCTTTCACTGATTTTTTTGAGGAGTCTTTTGTAGTCATCTTTTTCTATTCCTGTATGTCTGCAGTTGATAAATTATTTCTGTTCTCTTTAATCCATTTTTTATTATTCTTCCAGTTATTTTTATTTTTTCTGGTGTTGGTGAAAATAAATCTTTTCAAGAGCTTGGCAGTATTTGGAAGGATGTTTTGAACAGTATTGGTGCTTCTTCTAGGACTTATCAGAATCAGAAAATAATGAAATAGTGGTTTGAAATTATTTAATTGTCTTAACTTAAAACATTCATGTATTAGTGAATACTGCTAACCAAATTGCCACGTATTGGTTTTGACATACTCCCCACCTGAGTCTTCATGCTGTCTCTTTGTTTCTATGCTAAGTGCATGAGCTGTGTCCTAATGCACCACAGTTCTGCAGTCCCATTTCTTATGGGAACAAGGATTCTGCCGTCAGCTCTCAGTCTTGTACTTCTCTAAATTTTGAAGCTGTTGACTGATTTTGACAGATAGGTAGATGTCTCAAAGATAACCAAGTTCTTGCAAGCTTCAATAAAACAATTCACCACATACAGGAAAATCTTCTAACTTGACAGAAGGAAAGGAACATAATATAAGCACACATGCCCAGGCTTCAGAGAATCCAAAGAGAAGTGAGACCATACAAAGATAGAAGAGAGCTGTAGTCAAATCTTGAAAACCAAAGCCATAGAAACACAGAATTGTTTAGGTTGTAAAAGACCTCATAGATCATTGAGTGCAGCTGTTAAACCAGCATTGCAAAGTCCGTCACTAAACCATGTTCTGAAGTGCCACACCTACATATTTCTTAAATACCTCCAAGGATGGTGACTCCACCACTTCCCTAGGCAGCCAGTTGCAATGCCTGACCAAATGTTCTCCTTAGCCCTTCTTTTGTGCCTGATTTATTTATAGAAACATTTTTATTGTCTTTTATGGCAGTAGGCAGATTTAAGTTCTAGTTTGACTTTGGTCCTTCTAATTTTGCCCCTGCATGAGGTTTCATGACATCCTTGTAGTCCTCCTGAGTGACCTGCGTTTTCTTCCAAAGGTCATAAACTCTGCTTTTTTCCCCCCTGAATTCCAATCAAAGCTCTTTGTTCAGTCAGGTCTGTCTTCTTCCCTGCTGGCTTTTCTTTGTCCTCCAGGACTGTCTCCCGAGAGACTCTGTGAACTCTGTGAACTCTGTGAACCAGGCTCCTTAACAGGCCAAAGTCTCTCCTTGGGAAGTCCACACAGCAGCTCTGCTTACTTGTCTTCCTTACTTCTCCTACGCCCAAGACGTCCTCTGACCACCACCTCACCCACCAGTCCTTCTCTGTTCACAAACAGCAGGTCCAGCAGGCACCTTCCCGAGGCTCACTCACCCACTGTATCAGGAAGTTATCTTCCATACACCCCAGAAACTCCCTAGACTGTTTCTTCTCTGCTGTGTTGTAATCCAACAGAGATTGGGGAAGTTGAATTTCCCCACAAGACCAAGGCAGATTGTGAGGATGANCTGAGTGACCTGCGTTTTCTTCCAAAGGTCATAAACTCTGCTTTTTTCCCCCCTGAATTCCAATCAAAGCTCTTTGTTCAGTCAGGTCTGTCTTCTTCCCTGCTGGCTTTTCTTTGTCCTCCAGGACTGTCTCCCGAGAGACTCTGTGAACTCTGTGAACTCTGTGAACCAGGCTCCTTAACAGGCCAAAGTCTCTCCTTGGGAAGTCCACACAGCAGCTCTGCTTACTTGTCTTCCTTACTTCTCCTACGCCCAAGACGTCCTCTGACCACCACCTCACCCACCAGTCCTTCTCTGTTCACAAACAGCAGGTCCAGCAGGCACCTTCCCGAGGCTCACTCACCCACTGTATCAGGAAGTTATCTTCCATACACCCCAGAAACTCCCTAGACTGTTTCTTCTCTGCTGTGTTGTAATCCAACAGAGATTGGGGAAGTTGAATTTCCCCACAAGACCAAGGCAGATTGTGAGGATGATTGTGAGTCTTCTCCTCAAGAATAGAATACCTCCTCTGCATCGTCATCCTAGTTGGGTGGTCTGTAACAAGTTCCCACCAGGATATTCCCTGTTGTCTTTCCTCATGATTCTTATCCATAAACACTCAACTCTAGTGCCATTATCATTTCATTCTAAGCAATCAAAACTGTCCCTAACATACACAGGGCTACCCCACCACTTCTCCTTCCTTGTCTGTCCCTCCTGAAGAGTTTATGGTCAACCCTTGCAGCACTCCAGTTGTCTGAGTCATCCCACCATGTTTCTGTGATGGCAGCTATGCCATAGTTTTCCTGCTGCACAATGTCAACCAACTGAGAAATACAAATCATAGCAAATCAGACTTCATTAATTCTATGGCTCACCAACATAATTGTTTTCTTGTGCCAGGTCAACACATTCTCATTTTGTTTCCTTAGATGAACTTACATCTGCAGCCAGTGTATTTTTATTACTGTTTATTCTCAAAGCAGATCCTCCTGCAGCTGGACTTTTTTCCCAGGCTCCTGCTGGTTTCACCTCTACTGCATTTCCAAATATTTATCTTGCTTGCAATGAGTCAAACTCTGTCTCAATTTTAATAGACTGGGAAGTCAACTGGATCAGTGCTGTGTCCATGAATAGGACCTATGGCTATATCTGTGTGAGTAAATTAAGCATGCCCAGAAACATTTGCTGGCACTGAGGCAAACTGATGCAGAACAGCCTGAATTTGTACTATTGAATTAACTTACCCTCCAGAACAGGGTGGCTGAGTGCAAACTGCCTATGGAGAAGGATTCCTTCTCCGTGCTGTTCCTGGGAATTGCTTGGCATTCTGTTAGATGGGGTGTTTGTACCTTTGCCAAAAACACGCCAGCCATCATCCTAACAACTTCATAGTATAAATAATCAAGCTCCACTGCCTGGGAATGTCCCCTGGCCCTGCCTAATTAACTGCATGACATGAAACTCCTTCATCCTTATATACGGGCAGTTTTCACATGGCCATCTCTGCTTCCAGTGTGCCAATTCATCTGGTCATATGAGTTGGGCATTATCCCTGAGCTGAGTATATGAGCTAAGCCTCCCTAACTCGTTGAATTTTAAAAAGAGTAGGCTCGGACCTTCAATTTAAACGAGTTCAGATTGTTCAGACCAAACCAGAGAATCTGCATTTCATACAAGCATGTCATCTGAAGGCTATAAGGCATAGGATTTCTGGTAAAATGGCTAAGGAATCAGGGCAAACCGGGAAAGACATGTGAATAAAACTAACTCCACATAGTCCTGAAGCTCCAAGTACTCAGTGGGTGTCCTTTTTCTCTCATAAAAGCCTAATTTTCCTGGATGATTCAGTGTAGTGATTTAAATATAAGGCCAAGAGGTGCTGAATTGTTTTACAATATATTACACATCCTAGTTTTTATTTTGTCTCAATCAGCAGTCTTATGATCTGCTGGGAAACTCAGTTTTGATTTGTTGTTTTCTAACCTAAGCCAGCCTTCTTTCTTTCTTTCCTTCCTTTCTTCCTTTCTTCCTTCCTTCCTTCTTTGTACTGCTTCCCACATTACAAAATACATAACTATGCTGTACACTCCTTTGAAAAGCCACAGTCCAGAAAAGCACCTAACCACGTGCTAATCTCAAGTGAAGAGGCTACTCATATGCTCCAAGTTATGCAAGTACTTGAGTGCTTTGTAGATCAAAGTCTGAATTTACTGATGTGTATCTGAAGATCAGAGGCTGACGAATTACTCCAGAACACCTTGGAAATAGGTTTTATGTTTGCTCCTTCTTCTCTGTTTGCATTCCTCTGAGACTTTGGTAATGAAGACAACTATTTATTTTCTTGCTCCTAATGTTCTCAACAGGAAAGCAGAAAACCTATTTTAGTAGTGCATTATTCTGTCTGAAAAGAAAGAAGAGGGAATTATGGAAATTGTTTATGAATAGAATATACTTTGGATTACGGTATCAGGCTACTTTATTGAAGCTTGTTTTGTCAAAGTTTTTTAAGGGATCTAGGGATAAAAGAAGTAGGAATGGAGGCTCATGGCATTGTGCCAGGACTTGTGCCAGGACCAAGGCTTCCATGCTTGCAGGCACCTTTTTTCAGGGCCTTCGTTCTCAGTAGCCAAACCTATGTACTCATGGAGCCCATCAAGAAAAGCCCAGCTGAGGAAAGGTTTTTTCTTTCACATTTAATTACATTCTTCACATCATGAGTTAATTAAAACAAAGTCTCATCTACAAAGCAAAGAATTATTATTATGTCCCTCAAGCCCATATCTCTCTAGAGCAGCAGCTCATAGGAAGATGTAGAACTGGCTGATCTGTGGGAAAGATGAAAGCGAAAGAACCTGCTCCCTTAGAGCCTTGCCTCTTGGTTTCCCTGCGCACTGTGGGAAGTCCCCAATGAATAATCCATGGGATCAGAATTTTCCATGACACTTGGAGCCAGAGAAAACCTTTCTTGTCAATGTTCTGACTTTCCTCTGGGAAATCCACTGGGGAATTAATGGGGGTGTATCTCTGGAACACAGACTGTAGAAGAATGTCCCTATCTCCTCCTACAGCTACTCTGGAGGTGACATCCATTTCAGACCAGAATGCCTCTCTAGATGGATAACAGTGGTTCAGCATCTAAAAGTGAGCTTCATAATACTAATCTGCAAATGATCTATTAATCTTTCTCCTCTTGGTCCTCTTCCTTCAGTGGCCACTTTCATCATACACATTAAGACTCATACCAGTCTACTCGGAACACGGCAACGTCATTTGCCCGAAGAGAAAAAAATCATCAGTCTTTTTGAGAAGTCTTTATCCTGGTTCTTTGCTCTTGGCAGGTGACAGCCCTCTCTGTCCTCTAGATCTTGTGTTTAGCTTGTGACTCCTCTCTAGCACAGTAGCTGCCTTTTATCAGCCTGTCATAATGTCTGCAGTCCTTGATGGGCTCTGTGTGTGTACAGATGCTGTATTTGAGAACAGGATGGTTCTGCCTTCACTGGGATCCAGGCATGGCCAGATTGGAGACCCAGGGCTTCATCCTCTAAACAAGCAGCCGTGCTGTAGCTGTCTTGGTAAGATCTCAGTCAGTGCAGAGATGGGCAGGCAGCATGGACGCTCTTGATCCCTGGAGACGACCTTATTTTCTTACTCGAAAGGACAGCTAAAATCCAGTTTGAATGCATGATGAATTCATCCCTTAAAGCTTGCAGAATCTTTTTTCAGTAAATGGGGAAAAAGTCCTTTAGATCAAATACCTGATGTATGATGATAAAACTCAGTCTGTGAGCCAAAGTCCTGAACAAGATGGAGGTCAAAAGAGCCTCAAGGAAAAAAGCTCAGGGAGATTCAATTAGCACTTTCCAGTCATCAAAACTGAACATGCACAACCATAGCTGTTCATCACAGTTGAACCTATCTCCACATAAGCAAATACATGGGTGGTGAAAGTAAATAGCATCATTACCCTAAGTGCCTCATAATCATCCTTAATTATTAAGAACAACCATTATTACCATTATTACTACTAGACCTGATACACATAACACTGGCTTCAGAAGGATTTGAATTAAGCCTTAAAGTGTCTCATAGTAGTAGGGCACCGGCCTATAATTTCCGTCTCTATTTTCCTATTCTTTCTTTAGTTATGCATTGCCATAGTAAAAATATAACTATACTAGTGGAAGAGATTTAATTTCTCAATTTCAAACTTTTTTTGCTCAATCATTAATAGAATTTTGTGTCAGTTTAGTTTCTCATTTCTATAGTGTTTACAACAAGCTAAATGTAAGACCCTGACAGATATAAACAGTTTCTATAAGAGCAAAAATCTCTCCCTAACATCATTATGCTAATTTTTTGTGAGCATAGCACCTATGGGAATTTCATGCTGTCAGAGTTTTTTCTAAAAGGCATGTGTTATGCCACTGTATAATATAGACTGTCTCTGCTGCAACATTAAGCTAAGAGAGAGAAAAAAATTTAATCCCACTTGCAGAGCAGTTACTCAAAACTAAATAGAGCAGTCACTTTCAGTGGAGATAAGAGCAAACCAAAACTCTGGTGCAAACCAAATTCCTGACATTTTATTTCATTTCCCACCTTTCTTTTTCATCACTACACAGGTCTGATCAGAGTAAATCTGGTCAGATTTTCCCTTTTCCCTGGCAGAATCTTGTGACTTTGTTATGTCAGACTTTGCCATGAAGCATTAAATGACTTTCTCTTATGGTCTGGGAAGATCCTAATTACATGTCTTAGGTCCAATTTTCTTTGTATACAACTGCCCACACTTGTAGTGCTCCTGAAGGTAATCTAAGTTACAGGTCCACTGCTCCTTCAAAAGGAATTCCAGGAGTTAAAACTCAGCCTCTTTTTTACTATGCAAAATCTGTGATTACGATAAAAGTTGCTGGCTTCCTTGGAACATGGTCCAGTTCCATCTTAACGGAGATTCTATGTCACAAAGTATTTTACTGGGAATGTAAGCACTTCAATAAGAAAATGATTGATTTTGCAACTGGCACAAAATTCTAATGATTGAAAATAATATATTGATTTTTTTAAAATTAAAGCTATCTTGCTATTCATAATGGAAGGTCCTGCCCTTCTTGAAATTTATCTACAGAGGTCTTGGGTGAAGCTTGAAATTTTGCTCTTACACAGTGAACGTAAGAGAAGGAGTAGACTATTAAGATGGATGGCTTTTTTATTTTGTTTATTTAAACAAGATTAATGTTAGCTTTTTATGTAGACAAAGAAGTGGGGGTAAAAAAGTCTCGGGAGTCAAGAGGGAATAGTTCCACCAAAGGAAGTAGAAGCCTATACTCTCTATCCTGCTGTCCCCAGTGTACAGTGGGACTTGAAAGTTGTCTTTCAAGTTCAAGGCTGAAACTTCAGATTTCACAGGCCTGAAAAACTGATTCACAGCTGTGAACGCCTGGTTGAAAAAGTAAGACTCAAGACATAAACTTGAAATAAGTCCTGCTCTCCCTGTGACCTGGCTGCATATTTGAAAGCACAAGAAAAAAGAAGAGGCAGAGCACTGAAATGAGTCTTGTGAAAGTCATCTCACATCATTACAAATGTAGACTTCATCCCTCCAAGGTAAATTTTCCAAGTTGCACTGGTTTTAGGGATTTCTCTAAGCCAATACGTTCACATGTGTAAAGCTTGATGCTGCTAGGATAAGTTCCCTAGCTGTGATGGTATTTTCTCACCCAGAAGAATCTGTAAAGAGAAGGTGTGTCTCTTCACTCTTCATCTTTCTTGTTGATGTACAATATTGCTCCTTTTTCAAGACAGCATTTCATTGTTATTATTATTATTCCATTCCTTATTGCTTATTTTATTAATTTACAAAATCCGCTGCCTAGCATCAAGTGGCTTTAATTTTTAAAAAATACAAATTAAAAAATCCCAATAAAGACACATTTCCTAACAAGTGATGCTAATAAAATCACCACTTAACTTGTCACTAGGTGATGAATAAAAGAAGGGAAAGAATAATAATCTGCGTAAAGCAATGCAGAGTCAAGAGTTATATGCACAACTCGCACTGAAGGACTCTGTTCCTTCCTGCAAATGGTATCTCATTGAGTCTAGCTACAGGAAACCAACCATCGGAAGAGGAATCTGTGTTTCTGGCTCAGGAATAATGGTTTCAAGTTTGTCCTGCCTATCAGCGTTATGAGAATGCTGTCCTTTGTTCTGCATGCTGGCACAATTACCTAAAGTTACTTTGCTCCTGTCAGCTGGCATAATCTGCACTTCGAGCACCCTGTGCCCCATGATGAAAGCAACTAGATTGAAACCTTCCAGAGTAAAGGGCCTGGTTTTCTCAGTGGTGTGGTGTAGCTCCACTGAGGTAGGGAACAAATAAAAACCAATCACTGGACAGCAACACTGATGGAGCCTCAGGGTATCTTGTGGTTGTTTCTATCCCAATGATACTCACAGTCACTGTGCCAACAACACACAGAGGGCTCCTATTTTCACTTTTGCCTATCTATGATGTTTGATGCAATGCTCACTAAAGCAGATGCAAAGCTTTCTGTTGGTTTCAGTGGGGTTTGACTGTCCCAGTGCTTGTGCATATTGGAATTGTTTAACCTACACTCTGCAAACCATCCTCAGGCTGCTAGGATAATTTATCTAGGTCATGGCCTGCCCAAACCTCACTCTTCCCTTGGGAAAATGTTGCCTCCCCTTCATGTGATTCCCATGATTTGGGAAGAGGGCAGCCGGGAGCAGGCAGGGTGGGTGGCTACAGAGGAAGATGTGCCTGTCTGGCTTCCCACTTTTTCAGGATGTCTGGTTCCTACCTGTGTTGTTCTACTCTGCAGTGCATGCGAAGTCAGACACGTAAGCAGGAGCATATTAAAACCATGCATGTAGCAGCAAGCACACAGTAGCCGTGTGAATAGCCTCTGCTCCATAAAAAAAGTTATGTTCCCCTGTCTGCTGGAAGAGTTAAGACCCACATGATCACAGTCATAATATCACGTACCCAGACTGTAGAGACAGTGTGCTGGGTTAGTCTGCGGTCAGAGGGAAGGAGGTGTGTGGCTTTTGCTGCTCCTTCTGTAACCAACTTTTCATTCTTTCATAATGTTAAATTCTCCCTGGGTTCCAGCCCAAGTCTTTGAGGAGGCAAAACCACTTGCTGAATGTCATGAAGAAAGCAAGTTGCTATGCTAAAATGCTGGCAGGAGTTCAAACCCAGTAGAAAAGTTTAGAGCAGTATGAAAACACAACACACAAAAATCATGTAAGCAGCACTTTTTGTCTGCTGCAAATAGCATTCATTTCGGCAAGTTTATCATACAACAAAATGGTTTTTTAAGAAAAGAAGAAGAAAAGTGAAAGAGCATTTTCTTGAAGGGAGACCACCTGGTACTAACACAGCCGTGGATGTCAACTTTGGCAGCAGTTAAGAGAGGTCAGTATTTAGCAGCCTGAGCTTGTTGGGAGTCTCTGCTCAGTCTAATCACTGACCAAGGACATGCAGAAGGGAAATTAAGGATTTGAATGGGTTTGTAAAGATCTGACCTGGTTTGCTGTCTCTGGAGGAACTCTTTCTAACAAAGGTACACCAAGTCTGCTTAACCCTGCAAAGTGCAGTTTACAGATACCCCCAACAAATTAGGGGTATTAGCCCAGTTAAATTAATTAAAGCAATGTTAACATGCACAGACTGCTTCTGAGGCTTGGCTAACTAGCTCGAAGCGAGCTCGTGGTTTTATGCAGCTCAGACATACTTTCACAGGGCTGCGTGGGACTTCATCACTGTCACACACTGAGCACTTCTTCCGTCTTCCAGTGCTAACACTTGCTGTCTTGTGCCAACACTAGTTAGTCCCTCTATAAAAACACTTGGTTGCACATTTTGCAGCTTCTGAAAGCCATGTTCTTGGCTTAGTCTCCAGAGGCTGCAATCTTCCCTGTCTCTCTCCTGATGTGTCAACCTCCTGTTGATTTTTACTTCTCCAGTTCCCTTCAATGCCTACTTCTTGCTTCTTTATGCCAGGGACTTGAAAAGATTCAGTTTCCTTCCACTTTACGCCGTTTTCTCCCTTGACCAGGGAACATGTAGGCTCCCAATACATTCTTCTGAACCCTCCCATCTCCTCTACATGCTGTTTTGGTTACATTTGCCCCAGTTATAATTCTCATGCCCTTTGCTACCCCATATCAAAATTTCAGTTTGACCCCAGTTCCACTTCTTATTTTCTTGCTCGTTGGCATAGTTTTGTTCATCTTTTAGGTGAAATGATACCTAAATCAAGCCTTGAAGTTCTGGCCAGACTAGCATTTACCACAAAAGTGAGCATTTATTTGGCCCTAATTTGCTGAGAAATTTAGCTTTCTTGAATGAACTTTCTCTTTTGAGCAGAGGTGTGCTGCTAACCAGAGAGACATCAGTCAGTCCCAGGGGTCGGTCAAGGTGGGCAGCACCACAAACTTACTCCTGAGGACAGCAGTCACATGGATGCTGAGTAAGGGCGTTCTGGGTTGTGCAGCTATAGGTTTTGTACACCCAGGAAACACACATTCCTTTCTGCAGCTCATCTCCTTTTGCTATAGCTGGCAAAAAGACCCTTTCTCTCCTCTTTCTCTTCTTCTCCTGTGGAGTGTCTTGAAGGCACATCTCAAAGTTTTAGTGGTGCTTTAATGGAAATGAGATAACCAGCCCGTGTAATGGGCAGTTTCCTGGCAGATTCTCTTTTCTTAAATGTACTATCTGAGTTTAATGAGTTGAAACTCACAACTATAATTAGCAAAATGCTTAAGATACTACTCTCTGAACTTAATTGAATTTAATTTACAGTCTGAACAAATACATTTACGTGTTGAAGCAAATGTTTGCCTTTATTTTGAAGTATTCATCTCTTCTTATCTTCCCGACCTTAGTGAGGCAAAAGTTCACTCATTAAGCTTTGTGGTACTATGACATCTGACTTTACTTGGTTTGAAAACTGAATTTGTGAAACTTGATCCCTGAACATATCAGAAACTAACTTAAGCTCTTCTAATGGAAAAAAATGTTATCAGCTTTTAAATGTATGTGCTTAAGCCTTAAATGAATGCTGTCTAGTATCAGCACAGCAACCTGCAAATTCACCACTAAAAAAACCCCCTTAACCTACTGTTAAGGGCTTAACAGTAATTAAGCTGTGGACAGTGTTCAAAAAAGATAGTGGGTTTTTGGTGGATTTAAAAAATTATTTATTTATTTTTTCTTTATTTGAGATTAATTTCTAAGCATTTTGCTATTCAAGGCTCTGTTGCTCTAAATTCTGCCCATTTTACTCTGTCTTTATGGGATTCCATTGTGAGATTTTTTAAGTGATATCTATATAAGAGACAAGATTGTTTATTTTCCTATGGAATTTCCTAATATTTCAGTTAGCCAAGAACATCATGTTTTACAGATTCAAGCACCTTGAGCAGAAATTCTTTGCCAACTAGAGGTCATGAAACCAAGGGCAGAAATCAGTATGAGGAGACCAGGCACCTGACTGCCTGCAGTGTTACTCCTCAGAGCCCATTAAGGTAAATAAAGGTCCCTTCTGTTCTGGACTTGGAAGGAGAATTCAGCAGCAGTTGGGCACTTTTGCTGAAGCAACCAGAAGCCAACTATTCATCAGAATATGAAGTGTTGGAAAGCTATAGATGGCAATATCCTGCAGTAGCAGGTGCAGGGGCTGGAGTTACACTAAGTAGAAGAAGATGGAAGAGATGAGAAAAACGTCAGCCCATGAGCAGCAAAGCAGGTCCCAGTGCAGGCTGGTGGAGAAGCTGGCACTGAATGGTTCTCTGCTGTCCTCCCCACCCATGCTCCTGTATCATTATTTTTAGAAAGAGACCTTCTTGGGAAGACAAATTAGAGAGAAGTAAGTGCAAAAGCAAGATATCTATGTGGTCACAGATGTGCAAAGGCAACTAGAAGACAGGTTTTACCCTCAGATGTTCCAATCATCCTGCTTTGGCAAACAACAGAAAATTGTGATCTAAGCTGAACAGTCAAGGCTACATTCTGACTCTGACTCTTTCGCTTACCAAAGCTGTAAATGGAGTCTTATATCTTCTTCTCACCGCAAACAGGCTACTAGACATCACAGACCACTGGGCCTTATTTCTTTCTGTCTCTGGCTCTTTAGAGCTAGAAGAGAGTCTCTGTCCTCTTCGTGAGTGCCATGGGCAAAAATATCAGTGTGCAGGTTCATGGCTTCAAATTTGATAGTTGTCAGAATTGCCAAATGGGATTCATTAAACTGTCAAACCAGACACTCTACCTAGTGTTTGCCTCTGGTAGGTAAATGGTAAAGGGAAGGTAAAAGTAAGCTATTATGGCTTAAAGGAATATCTCCGAGAGTTTCCATGCTGCAGCATGACTTGAGGCATGCCAGGTGCCATTGGACCAGCCAGGCTGGGGGCAGCTGGCACAGCACCTGCAGTGGCAGCAGCACAGGGCTGACTCTGAGTGGATTCTGATCTGTAAAACACTAGAGCTCATTTAAAATTTCATCCAGGTATGTCAGCAGGACCTGCAGCAACCTTAAATTGTTGCCTGAGTATACAACTAGAGCAAGCCCACATCAATAGTTAAAACTGCAACATCTATGTCCAAAGGAAAGCTGATTTTGTCTGTGCTGGGTGAAGGTGCTGTGGTTCCTTTTGGTGTGTATGGAGTTTGTTTGTTTGTTAACTTGCCTCTTTTGATCATTACACCTATATGAAAACCAGCTGTTGGTGGAGAAGGCCACAAACTCTCGCTCCGTGGTTCCACACAGCTCATGTTGTAAATGCTGTTGAGTTTTATTACACTAACCATTAGCCTCAGCACATAAAAAAGGGCTCGTTTTAATTTGACAGCTCTTTCCAAATGGGTGTGCATGGGAAAAGGCCTGCACTGTGTCGGGTCAGCTGCAATATTGCCGCTTTGGGAAACCGCGTGTCCCATGGACCTTCATGCAGCTGCTCCCCTGCAAGTGCCGGCCTGGCTGGGTGGGGGCCCCACGTCCCATCCTGCAGCCATGGTGTGGCACAGTGGAATTTGCTTTGGGCTTTGTGCAGCCTCCTCAGGACTGTAAGGCTCCGCCTGTTCACATGGCTTCATCTATCTCCTCTTGGTTCAAACCCAAGAGCCTGTTTGCAAGTTTTTCAGGCTTCCCAGCCCAGTCAAATGGAGGGGAAGCCCACTGGCCCAGTGTGTTGTCACAAACCTGCACAGCACCCCGGGATGCCCAGGGAGTGATTTGAGTGCAAGGAGGAAGGACAGAAACCTCACACCTTCTTTTCTCTCACACCCACACACCCACTCGCGCATAAGGACGAAGCTCTGATCCCATGCCTGTGGCTACCCCGCTTCCTCTTGAATCACACCACCCACAAAGTAAGCAGGCTTTAAAACTTGGCATTAAGAAAAACAGAAGTAGATTTTCCTGCTGTTAAATTAATCTGCCAAGGCAAACCCATCCCTTATAACATGAAACTTTAACAAGCTCTTGCATTGAGATGCCCTAATTTGAACAAGGAAAAGTTTGCGGGGAACTGAGAGCTGAGTTTTCACTCAGAGATAAGGCTATATACCTCTCTGCCTGCAAGCCCACGGGTATTTAAAAAAACCCACAAAACAAAACAGAATGTCTTTACATATTTAAATAAATTAAAATGAACCTGCTCTAGATGAAACTTCCAATTCCGTAACTGAGTTTCTAAAGGGTGAGCTCCACTACAAAAGAAACTTATTAAAGAATAATGAAGACTGTCAAAAACCATATGCTTAAAAGCTAGTAAATAACAAAGTAAGGCTTTTAGTCATCTTGACTGGACAAGGTGAGGTCAAAAAGAAACAACAACACATCCAGCACCATGGCAATGGGCCTTTCATGCTTCTCATCTTCAGCAATTGCTTTTTTAGAAAGAAGTCTTCCTTTCCTTTGGTCAGACATTCTCTTCTGTTAATCACTGTCTTTAGCCTGACCCTCTAAAATAGAAATTCTCTTTTATGCAATATTTCACTTGAAGTGGTGTGTTTCTTTTTTTTTTTTTTTTTTTCCTTGGCTGAAGTTCTGTTTTCCTCCCGTGGAAGCACAGGCAACTGAATGAAAGAATAACATATTCTAAGCCATTGGTGAAATGCTTTTTTAAACAACTTTGTGTTGGATGGATCCTGGGGCTGCCTTATACTTGACATTCATTTATACTGAATCAGTTAATAAGTCAGATCTTGTGTCACATCAAACGTTTTTTCCCTGTTTATTTTCCCTGCATTAATAGCCATACTGCAATTGTACACAATGCCCTGAGCAAAATTTAATTCACTGGCACTGATTTACAGCTGTAGAACATGTTCTGATGGGAATAGCTGTTGAAAAAAAAGATCATTTTAAAAGCATATGTAAGCATAAAGAACTGATCAGTTGACATCTAGTTTTTGCTATGTGGGAATGAAGTAATCGTTAATTATTTTATTTTTGTTGTTGTTGTTTCGTCTTTTGTTCTTTATAAGTAGGCAAATGTTCAGTGGTGATCAGGTGCTGTTTTATCTTAAATAGTATTTGACAGCCTCAGGGTTAACAGAAATCTCACTGCAAAATGTTCATAAACTCACCATGACAAGAGCAGAGGCTTGGAGTACTGTGCTCAGTCATGTAAGAATGCGTCTGAAATTGAACTTAGAAGCCAATAACATCTGAACAATCAACACTGCCTATGTTACACTTTTTTAAGTGAAGGAAATCATTCTCCAATGTGACCTTGATGTGTAAACGAGAGGTAATTAATAAAGGCATTTGGTGCAATTTCATAGAACATGAACTTCCCCCCTACGAAATCTTAGCACTGAAAAGCAAAGTCTATTTTCGTATTTTTGATGCCCAAAGCATTTTAAAAAAACCTCAAACAACAGCAAAAAGTCTGAAGTTACAGAGCCAGGATTTGATGGCTAGAGGACACTGGAGGAAGTATAAGGGAATAGAAGAAATGCTAATTCCTAACCCTGGGAATAGCATAATAATGTGGTTCTGCAGCTTGTACCTTCAGTTTCTATTATTTTTTTACAATTCCTTTACGACAGTCAACCAAATAATAAAATCCTTCTTCTTTACCTTAGTATCCTACATCTAAACTAGGAAACAGAATGTATCATTTGCAATGAGAGGCTATGCTAAAGCTACAAAGTTTTGTTTGAACCTAATTCTGACACTGCTCAAGATTTTTGAATAAGCCTCATGCATAATAAAAAAAAAGCGTATTTAACACAGGCCATCTGTAATTTCTGTGTCAGTAGTGAGCTACATGATTGTTTTGAAAATATACATCATTCATTATATATGAATAATTACATAACAGAAAAAAAGACATTGCACGAATCACTTCAACCCAGTTTGGGCCCTAGTGACTATGTACCTATTTCCAATACATAAAGTATATTTTAAAACAACCAAGTGAATTTATTAAATGCTGTATAAAGCTGATAAAGCATTGCATACTTATGGTGACAGAAGTGTTTAACTTTGCTTTCCGGTTGTCTTACCCAAAAAGCTTGTAAAGCATACTGCCTTGGAAAAAATCTCTAGAAAAATGTAGAGAAAGGGAGAGAAGTAGAGAAAAGGAAGGAAGGAAGGAAGGAAGGAAGGAAGGAAGGAAGGAAGGAAGGAAGGAAGGAAGGAAGGAAGGAAGGGACACGCATGGACAAAGCTTCATTTTCATTCATTCATACCACTCATACCATCAATGTCAAGTTAGGATTTTTAAGTTTTATTGTACATAATTATGTCTTCCTGAAAATTTAAGTCCTAGAACTAATTGCTAAGCATCACATGTAACCCTGACAGGCAAGTGCAGTGATCTGTAGCATCTACTTAGTCCATGTCATTTGAAATTCAAACTATGCTTGTGAAGCAGGACACCCATTTGAAGGTCTCATGGATACTTTAATCTCCTTTTGTTGATAGTCTAGTGGTAGCAACCTTGCCTGCTGTAATATTATTTGTCTCAAGTTTTTACACTGAAAAGCAACTGGAAATTTATTTACATTTTGTTTGTTTTTGACAAAGATAATTACTATTTCTAATAGGATTTGCACACTTACCATTGGACATGATCAAGATTTGGAAGTCCATCCTTCATGAGTTTTTGAGATCCTGGTTGTTTTTCTTTTCAAATCAGAAAAATAACAAATGTTCTGCATACAGAATTCCAAAACAATTGTACTAACTGTAAAATTAGAATTTTACTTTCTTTTCATATTCTTTGGTTTTATTTACTTAGTTTATGATGTCATAATATGGCATATCATCATTTCTTAGCACAGTATATTAAAAATTAGTAATCTCTATACCTACATTCATTATACTTGAGCATCTTTTCAAATTAGAATCTCCCATTCATCCTTTAGTGAAATGCCTGAAAAAAACCAGTTTTGTTTATAGAATAAGTCAAATAGTCTACAAATTAGGGGGTTGATTATATTTTCAATATCTTTTGCTACGTATTTTAATATCAATAGAAGTACTCTTACTCTAATTTACACCTTTACTAAGTTATTTGCTACATTAGAGTGAGTGTTGTAATGAAACTTAAAGTGCCAAATGGTTTCACTGCAACGCATGTGGGTGACGTGTTCCTGACAAGGTGACACATTTCAACTAGAACCAGTTAATGGATGGATGTTTATAAGTGTTTTAAAAATTATGTGAACTCACAGAATCACAGAATTATCATGATTTCTCCATGATTTTTCAAAAATAATGGAGAGCAGCAGGGCAACAACACCTGCCAGCCCCTTCAGCAGCCATGGGTGCATCCCACCAAGGCCCATGGATTTAGGGGTATTTAGTCTGCCTATCCAATCTCCAACCCAACCCTCTGTGACCAGCGGCAAGTCTTCCTTTTTCAGCCTTCCCTCACCTCTTTTGCTCTGTTTTTGTATGGTGTGCCATATTTCTACACTCCTGCTGCTAACATTTTACACAAAATTGCAAACAAATGAAAAGAAGACTAGGGGAAAATGTATAGAATCCCTACTAACCTGGCAGGGAAGTTTGCAAGTTGATAGAATGGTGGTAGCTGTCTAATTTGTGCTTAACCATTCACTTAGTTTACATCTTCATAAGAGGCTGGATGACCCTGGCCTTTCCAATGTATGTCATAAGTTATGATCAGCACCAAAAAGAAGCAATAAAAGGGAAATCACAGTTGGTCAAACTATGGATCATGTGTGTCTAGGCACTCAGATTTATCTTAGAGATAAGAAGCATCCACGGAGGAAGAGCCTTCCTAGAATCTCAGTCCAAACTGGAATGAAACATTAGGTGATTCCGAAACTTTTTAGTGTTTTAGCACTTAGATTTGCTGAGGGCAGGAGGTCAGCACAACAGCAGGCTGTGAGCAGGGCTATTCCCGTAGTATTTATGAATGCAGGAAGAGAAGAAAGCATTTTCATGCAAGATTCCCACCTGAGTTTTGCAAACACAGAAACAACACTCCAACTCAACTCAAAATGTGAGCCTGATGTGTCTGCACAGATAACATAAACCACAGCATCAGAAAAACACATTATTTGTAAGTTGGCAAAAAAAAAGCACCACTTTCTATGGAATGCCTCAATATTCATTTGTTATTTCTTTCTTCTTTTACTGCACTGCTGTAGATAATTTCTCTTGTTCTATCTCACATTGTTCTTGGTTAGTGGCACTTGCCTGAAATTAGTTTCTAATTGGGATAAATGAACTGCATGTATTCATGGGGCCTGGGCAGTTGTTTTTGGCTTCCAGCAAAAAGCAGTGAACAAGCAAATTCTGGTGGCTGCTGACAGCTGTTTCACATAGGCTCGTGTTATCAGGGCAAACACATGTAAACGATATGAATAAATAACATGCAAATGTTTATAAATTGAGTGAATTTAACTTTATCAGATTATCCTCAAGCTAGTTTTAGGCTGAATTTAGTGGCACTAAATCCTTTAGCAAGTATCACAGGATAATGCTTCTTATCAACACAGTGAGAGTATGGTTCCTTTTTTTTTAACTTTCCACTTGATACTCATGGTGCAAGAATTTCTGGTTCAAGACAAAGCAAGGTCAGCAAGGAGTTTGTAACAAGCCTCCTGGGTGTGTACTCATGTGAGCAGCTCCCCATCCCATCCTGCAAAAATCTCACTAAGCCCAATACGTACAGAAATATGTCCTTATTTTCTAGCCAAAAACATTGCTGGGTTTGGCTTTCAAAGTGTTGGCACCTACAAAATGCTCTACAAAGAAACATTTAATGTGAACTGTAAATCATAGTGGATGTTAAACAGTTGCTCAGTTTACCTGGATATCAAGAATGGTTTGGGAAATTGGAGACAGAATCCTCCATCCATCTTTCTTTTTTTTTGTTAGAAAATCACTGCAAAGGGAAGATTCATTCAGGGTGAGTTGTCTCAGTCCCCTGTGTTCTAAATAGAAATCACTGCAAGAAGCAACTACACATATTTAGGAAATAATCAAAGTCAAAACTAATATTTTCAGGGCATTCACCTCCACTGAAGCATGGTGAACATCTACCTTTCTACAGGTCATATACAACTCTCTGTCAATTTACTGTAAACTTGCTTAACATCACTGCAATGAATTTCCAGATTATACAAAATTCTTTTTAGACCTGACATTTACACTGTGACACCTTCAACTGAGTTCTAAGTTGGTAACTTACAGTGTTGTTGCGTAGTGATGGTCTCATTTAACTAGACAGTTTACTTAACAATTTCCAATTTCTGCCTCTGCTTGGATCTGTTCTTGTCCCTGTTTCATTTATGAAAAATTGCTGCTTGCCCTTTAATATGTTAAATTTTCATTTTATTGCTTCTGCTAAATATGTTTTTATCTATAATCCTACAGTGGCTAAATTAATCTGTACATTTAATGCCACTGATTCAATTACACTCGGAATGAATATTGTGTATTGAATTTTACTCTTCTTTTTTGTTTAATATATACAGGAACTAACTATCAAGGATTTTGATGTAAATCAAGAACTAAGTTGTTAGAGATATGTAAATATCTTTACCTCCAAAAGTCCTTGGTGATTCACTAAAGATGTCATGCTTGTAGCAGAATTGATTTACAGTGAGATTCAAAGCTGAATCCAAAAGAAGCCTGAGTTTAAATTCAAATCAATAAAACTTCCTTAAGTCATTAGTATAAAAATATTGCATGGTCACTTGATTATTTTCTTAGTATAGGTTTTGGATTCTGATAATTGGTAGTTATTGTAGTAGCTGCTTCCATTGCGTATTAAAAATGTTTCATCTCTAGCTAACATTTCCAGGGCTTTGGTCTTATCTTATTGGCACTTCATCCTCTGAATTTAAGAATTCACTATAAGATAGCCTCTTCCTTTTAGATAAAACTACCTCTTAACTTTTTACTTGACCAACAGAATAGACTGTTCTTTCTGGATTTGAAACCAATTCAACATGATATATGTTCACATAGTATCTTGCCTATGGCCTGGAGCCTGGTTTGTTCTCTGCCTCTTATGAAATTTGGAGGACTGCAGATACCTTACTCCTTTCTTTCTCAGTTTGCTCTCTTTCGGCTTTAGCAAAATTCTGATTACACTTGCTTTCAGAATGAGGTGTCCTTTTGAGAATGTTCCTTCTAAGAGGGCTTTTTTGTCACCAGAGTACAGTTTGATGCTTAAATGACCTTGGGAGTTAATCACTTCTTCCCCACTGGGCTTTAGATTTGGAACAAAGTAATTCTGGGAAAAAAGATCTGGCAGATGAAATTATTTTATTTCTTTTTCTGGCATATTGTCAAGGTACATTTACCTTTGCTAAAAGCACTAAATGAAACCCTTATAAAAATAAAATCTGCCAGAGTAAAGTTTCTTGCTGTTCCGCTTCCTAAGCATTATGCACAGTTTTATGTTCGTTTATGTGTTCAGAGATTAAAGAAAATGTTCATAGTCTTCACTCCTGAAAGAAAGATTATGAATAAATTATTCCTCTCAGAATAATCTGTATTTGACAATTTTTGCTCAGAATACCTTGGTGGATATCAAGAAAATCAGATCTTGAGAGAAGACAAGCACATCCTCCAGCATGTTATTAGATTAAAAAATCAGATTATTGTTTTCGTTAGAGGAACTCATTTGTTGGCCACACTGAGGCACAGATACAATTCCTCATGGTACCACAATGTATTGATGAGGAGAGATAAGTGTTACATTCCTGTGGAGCACCTGTGAGGGTGTTCTGTGCCCAAATCCTGTTGGCAGCCCTTGGGCCTCAAGCCCTGAGCCTGCAGTGCAAGCAACAATGGATCCTATATTCTACAGTCATTGAGAACAACAATTCTCATCAACAGTCTGGAAAAACAGATACTTCTGAAAAGTATATGTGTTATGCTAGCCATATTGAAGTCAAAATGCCATCATGGAGACACCGAAACTCTGGGTTACATTAAGTTACAAATATCAATGTGCTTGCATATGCCCCAAAGTAGAGATTTCACTCCAGCTAAAAAGCACCATGTCACAGAGGCAGCAGATGTTGAATGGCTGCACCATTGACAATGTGTTTAACTGTTATTAATATTTATAATTCAGTAATGATAACCATGGCTCCAAAGTGCACTAAATGCACTGTCGTTATTGCTTTAAGTTAAACCTTTGTCTCAGTTAATTGGCTGTGTGTCCCACTCCTATGCAACCCATATGGCAAGGCCAGGAAATAATAATGTTGTTATGCTGGAAAGAATTAGTGACTGCTCTCAAGTGACTGTTTGGTCTCCAGACAATTATTGAACTGGTTTAGCAATGGCCGTGCTAAACACCTATCCTTCAGCCTCGAGGAAAGAAGTAATTAAACTACATTTAGTGAGATTCCTAGAAACAACAAGACTTCATCAAAAGCTGCTACCTGTGGCCTGAGAGGCTAACTGGTTATAACTGCAGGGACATAAGGCTGGCATGGCAAGTTTTGGACAAGTATTTCAGCAGAAAATGTGAATATAAAGCCATCAAAGTGATAGAAGGAGTCATGGGTATGGCCAAGTAAAATGAAGGAAATATTGTTTTGTTATGGAAATTGGTAGAAAGAAAGGCTGGGGAGTTTCTTATAAGTAGAGTGGCAGTTTATAGCCAGTGAGCTCCAGGAAAGACCCTGTGCTATACTGTCTTTCAAAATGAAGACGGACCAAAGAACTCATCCAGGGAGTTTTCCTTCTCCTTGTCCTTAAAGCAGAAAGCAAGGCTGCTGGCATTTGGCAGAGGGGTCATGCCGGAAGGGTTAACAGCCATGCAACTTTGATCTTATACAATGCTTTTAACTGATAGCCTTAAACCAATCAACTGATCATGACAGCAGTACTGCATACTTATGTATAAGATTTTTTTTCATGTTTGTGTATTTATTTAGGCTCCAAGCCTTCCTTTCATATAATTAGAGAAAATATTTTTACTCTCACAGAAGATTGGATCTGACCAAAGCAAAAGAGAACCCAAACATTGGATGAGGGATCGAAATAGCAGACTGCAGTTTTGCTTATATCTGTATTACATGTACAACATTCAGTCATATTTAGCAGAGAGAGACCCTTTCACTCACCTCCTGGGGATCTCAAGAGAGGAGACTGAGCTTGCTCAAGTTATCCACTGCAGTTTCTTCTTCCAGCCAAAACATCCTCCTAGCCACTGGGTCAGGGCACTAAGTACATTGACATTCTGTATCTAAATCATGAAGAATTGTTAGATAACTAACATCACTTGTTTTTCTTTGAATTTTCTCCTTCAAAACAAATACTGGTTGCATTAATAATCAGTTAGTTATTAAATCTCACTGCGCCAGTGTATTCTTAAATATGTGACAACTTCAGGTCTAAAGACAGAAGAAATTATCAGTAATTCAGACAATATTAATATTTTAATTAAAAATAAACAAAACATTAAAAACAAAAAAACAAGAAGTCAAAAAGAAAACAAGGATTTAAAAACAATGTTAAAACAGGTTGTTAGCTGAAAACGTTTCATGAAGCTCCTTAAATCTGGAACTGTTTTCTTCTGCCTCATCAAATCTCAATTTAAAACACATTCCCTGCCCCTGCTCATTTCCTCTATTCCATTTTGGTATATCCCAAGAAGTCATGTCCTGTTATTGGTTGAAAAGTGCCACGTGCTAGGTTCAAACATTCTTACTTTAACAATATATTTAGGTTATTGGTAGAAAAATAGTAGTAGAATCACAGCTACACATTCATAAATGCAGATAAATGCACTCTTGCCATTATGTTCAACATTTCTTTACCCATGGACATCCGATTTTTGAATGTTATGCTAATAAAATGGAAAGTATAATTGCTGATATTTCTGACAGATATTACCCATAATTTCAAGATCTTCTGGAAGCTGCCAGGTATTTGGGGAAATGTTTAAGTCCTAAAAGTTACATGAATTATGTATTTCTCATATGAAATTTCAGACGATCCAATGTTTGTTACACCTTATTTGCTATTCATCATTTGCTATTCATTATAATTGTATTTATAAGTCTCAGTTACCTAATCAGGAAGTGCAGACAATAGTATGTGATTTGGTTGACCAGTCAAACACTTCAAATAGTGAATAGATGACACCATTTGAGAACAAAAAAATAGGCTGAAATCTGTTCACATAAAACTGTTCAGTGAATACTTACAAATAACAAATGTGTTTGTAGAAATCAGGATTGTTTCCAGAATGATTCATGAACTGCAAAACGGCCAAATTAGCAACAAACACTATTTGCAATGGATAATTCAATCAGTCAGAGATATAAGAAAATTCAGCAGAATCTGTGATTCTCTTCAGAAATGTTGAGTAGCATTTTCTTTCTCTGCTTCACCATGAAAGCTGAATGGAAAACATGCTTTTCTCTTGCAAACTTCATTTTGTATGGGTTGCCAATCTTAACAGCCTTTTGCAAACTGTTGTCCTCCCTTTCTTAAGTCTCCAGGTATTTTTTAGCCACATTCATTGGCAATAAACCGAGGTGTGTCTGCATTTGTTAAACCTGAAACCCTATGCCCGTTTAACTCCCGAAATAATCAATCAGTTTTGAAGTTTAGCTTTAGAAACCTGGCTTTACTACTTTCACACAGCCCCAGAAAGCCCCAGGAGCAGATCGTCTCCCCTTCCAATGTTTGCAGTTACCTGTGAGGGCCATAAGCAGAGCAGAAGCTGGTGTCTGCTCCTTGTCTATTCAGGCAGCCGGACCAGTGGTATAAACCATGGTCTGATGGGATGGCCAATGGCTGAGCTGTACTGCATAGATACAAACCCATGTACAGATTTGGCAGCACTGAATAATATTCTAGCTCCACGAGCAGGATTGACATCCCCTACCTTTGGCCATGTCAGGGACTATTCTATTTAATCATCTAGGCTCCTTTAATGGAAAGAGGGAAAATTCATCTCTGCTAAGTCACCTGGAACAACAGAGATGACTGACAGTGGTAGGAGACCAGACTAGGAAGACACATGATGGGGAATCCATAGGAGGATGTTAGAAATGCCCAGTATCACACATGGCCTCCAAACGCCTCTCCAGAAAGATGTGGGTCTCTCCTAGGTCCTGTGCCATAACTGCACTGGTGTCCTGCATATTCTGAGTTGCATAATATCGAACTAGATGTCCTTATATGGGCAAATGGATTTCTCTAACTTTTATGTGACAAAGGAAGAATTTTACCAATGTTATTGAATAACTACTCTTAAGTGTCTCCTCTTGCCTTTGTTTTGGTGAGATGCTCAGTGGCATGATCTAGATTTCCTCTGTTTTTTATTTAAAATCCACAACATATCTAAGAAATGCTAGAGATTTTGCTCAGCTCTCACATATTACAAAACATGACCCATAATAATATGGAAGGATCATACAGTTTAAGAGTATGGGATGGTGAAATTTCTTCCTTTGCTTAAATGACATTTGCACTGCTGCCTCTCTACGTGTGCACATCACCTGGTTCACAAGGCCCAGGAACAGAGGTTGGCAGGGAAGTTGGAGGAAAATGCCTTTGCAGCCAGTACAAGATCTGTGAATAAAATGCATGGTCCCACCCTGGCTCCCTGCTTGTTCCATCCTCTTTGGAGTACAGGAAAACAGTCTCCCACCTGACCACAGCTTGTGAGTCTGCAAGTTATGGCAGATGCTCTGGTTACTTCTTACTCTTCCTCTCTCACTTGTTTTTCTGCATGTATTAAGTGTTTCTCATTTTCCTTACCAGCTCCTTGTGCCAAGCTAGAATGCAGTCAGCAGTAAAGCAGCCATGCAAAGCAGGGAGAAGTGTCACAATGAGCTGATTGATCAAATATTTCTCAATTTATTCATATACTGTGTACAGTACCTACTTCAATTTTCTCATAAACTGCTCCATCATCACTTTTATATATGGCATCAAGTTGTAAAAACTGTATTAACTGCCCTGCTTCTAAACTATGGGATTGGTTTCTTCTGCTACTCACGGTTTGGATACACGTGATTACAAGAAAAATCTGCTGTTTATTTCGATGTGCTCTCTTTAATGTGTATAACTATGTTTGTTAAGTAACAAACCCATGAAAATAGAAGGCAACAGAATGAAGTACATCAGGACAATACTGAAAAATTGTTCATTTTAACTTACAGCACTTGTCACAATGAAATCTCAGCTTGAAATTCACGTTTACATTTGTTTATTTATTATTTTAATCCTAACATGCTTTAATCTTCAGTCCTCGAAATGGGGATAGATTTAGGGCCAGTTAGCTCACCTACCTTATTTCTTGCTTCATTGTTTGGGGTTTTTTTAATATATCTGAAGTCTATATTTGGCTGTGGAGTTATCTTTTTTTCTCTCTTTTTTTTTTTTTCCCTAACAGGAACATGTTGCTGTTTTACAAGCCTTAAAGGAATTTTTTTTTAGATTAATTTAAAAAGGCTTACCAGGCTTGCACCAGAAAAAAAACAGATGGGATGACTCTGTAAGTGGAGTCATTCATTTACATCAGAGCTTGAAATGAGTGGGGCTGCTCAAGTGCGTCAACTCGCATAAGTAAAGCACAATTTGTACAGTGACATAGACTATTGCAGCTAATCAAATGTTAGTGCTGGGAGTCCAGGAATGACCTTAGGTTACCAGATCTAGCAACATGCTTTTACCCACCTCGAGTTGAAAAGTGTCACGGAGGAAAACCTAAATGTTCTTTGGAGAAACTCTTTAAAATAGAAGCATCATAACGTCTCTGAGTCACAGAGCTTTGCAGAATGCAAAGAGGTCACAGCATGGTCATCCCCTTGAGGAAATCTGAGTAATATAAAAATTTTCTGCCCTCTGACTTAACTGCATGGGTGGCTGAGCTATTTTACCACTCAGGAAATCTTGAACAGCAAAAATGCTGATCAGAGGACAAAAGTTGCAGTACTGTTTTCCTTCCCCATTCAGTTTCTTTCACGTTTATTTTGATATTGGGGGTTTTAAGTTGCATGAAATTATTTGGCTAATTATTTTTCCCATAGTGTCCTGAAAAGAAAATCCTATATGACTTGTAATGAAGAAAAGATTTTTTGCCTTTTTTTTTCAGAAAAAGAAAAAAGCATGTATGAAGGGAGCAGAAGGTAAATTAAATTTTAGAGAAAGAAAAGAAAATAAAAAACGGTATAGCTCAGCCATATGTAGGAAGACATCAGTGCTTGCACATGTACATTCTTTGTCAGCATAAAAATAATACCTAAATATATGCAAACAGATCAACTCACACAGACACTCCTATAGTCATACAGGAGTACTAGCATGGGCATATATATTTGCATTCCTTGTTCATCATATGAAATTATATATGGCATACACTATGTCATATACATGATATGCCTAGAAATCTTTTAGTCCAGCATCATTGGTTTTTTAATAATTTTCATGGTTTATTTCTGCCAGAATATGGTGTTTCTGAGAATAGTACAGAGGGAGTCTTACTGGGTAGTTGGTGCATGTCCTAAAAGCACATATATTTGCCTTTCGTGAGAATGCTTTTCAATCTCATCCCAAACTTATCAACAAACTTTTTGAAGTATGAAATTATAGGTATAGGTATATTTAAGAATAAAGTAAAAAGCTTAGAAATAATAAATTCATTAAGAGCTCTTCAACAAAACACAACTAACAACTATTTATCTTCTGGCTCCTGTTCACACCTTCATGCACGGTAAAGAGAGAGTGGAAAAACCAGCTGAACTGGTTTCTTGGTTAGGCTTCTTCCCATCTACCCCTACAGGTTATATCTTGCCATTAAGATTAGATTTTTGGGATAAGGACTATCTCTTGTCTCTGTATTTGTGTGACAGCCAGAAGAGTGACTACTGCAAAACACAGCAAAAGGGAAAACCCCTACTCACAAGGCCATAGAGGAATCCAATAACAGCTGTTCTGACTTAGGCCAACAGACCATCTTGCAAGATACCTGTATCTTGTGTCCATCAGTATCCACAGGTAAAAATCCAAGGGAAGAGCAAGCATATGTAGTCCTTTGCATATTCAGACTGCTATTATTTTCAGCTCAAGGATTTCTTTATCTTGATGAGATTTTCCTATTTGGTAATCTCCAGAGGGCAATTCTTGCAAGCATTTGTCCAGCTTACCATTGATATCATGCAAATTTTATGGACAACACCCTCTGGCAAGCTGTCCCACAGGTCCATCACTCGTCACATGGAGAACCATCTTCTTTAGTTAGTTCTGAACTGGCCCCTTATGTCTGAACATGATGGCCTCAGTTCTCATTTTTGGCAAAGAAAGTGAGCTGACAATCTTCATGTCACCCATAATTATATTGAGCTCCACCTAACTCTCCGTAAGTTTCTTCTCAAGGCTGAGGATCTCCAGCCTATGAAGCTGCTGTTCATGCAGAAACCATTTCTGAAAAAAAGGAAACATCCTTGTTGCCCTTTTGTGGACCTTTTAAAATCCTAATACACCCCAGAGACCATTTTAAAAGTAGAGCTGGGACTGCTTATCCTTATGTGCATCACTTTACATATATCTACATGGCATTTCATCTATCATTTTATTGCCCAGTCACTCAGCCTTTGAAATACTTCACAGTCTGCCCTTGTCCTACAGGTCTGAATAACTTCATGCCATCAGCATATTTTCTTATTTTACTGCCTACTTCTTTTTCAGGTAATTTTTGACATTTTTCTCTGAGGCAGTGCTGGTTTAACCACCTTATACCTGCTGCACACCCTCAGCACAGTTGGAATAGCTGTCCATGACCTGGACTGAGGTGACACAGTGACCTGGATTAGGAACGTGACCTGCAATTTTTTTTGCTGGACTATTTTTAAATGGGAAGGCAGGAATATGGCAGCTTATTCTTCCACTACTCCAATGCTGAGGTGAATGAGTAAGCTTAGCCTATTCAGAGCTTTTCCCAATTTCAAGTATCAACTTGAAATGCAACACTCAATGCATATAAATCTTCATGGCCTCTGTATATGATGTCCCAGATGATGAATAGGACAAAGCATAGAAAAAGAAGAACAGGTAAGTGTATCCTGCTTGGATTAATCATTGTCATGTGTGTATCATAAGAGACTCCAGTTAAAAAAAAAAAAAAGTAGGCACTAACCAAACTCTGTAGAAATGCAAACCAAGAAATCTTATGAGGAAGAAGATAAAAGAAATGTGGATTGAATTGAGTATGGTTGGAGTATGTCTCTAAACATTAGGCATCCTAATGCAGACACCAACACTCTTAATTCTAATCTCCCTTTAGCCAACAAAGACGGGTATTTTTAGGAAACAATTAAAAAAATATCTTTTACATGCCTACATTAGAATGAATTTCAATGACCATATTGATTATATCACCACTAACTGTAAAGAAGTTTGGAAAATTAGTTCAGAAGTAAACATCTTCTGCTGTTCTGGAGCCCACCTTCAGTCTGTCTGCCTTGTTTGTGTCTAGGAAAAGTTAAATAATGTATAAGATGAGAGCCCGTCCATTGGAACTAAAGCTTAAATACTTTGGTTAAACCTTTGGGCAATTTCTCAGGATGACTCCCCAGGTCATCTCACTCATCCTCGGTCAACCAAGATAGACATCACAAATAATACATGCAATTTTTCTTCATTTATCGCACTTGTCCTCTGCTCAGAATTCTTAGCATGAGCTCCAAGTTTCAAAATATAAAAATCTACTTCCAAATGGCAACAGCAATCTCAGTGGTAGGTGTTTACCCACATCAATTTGAGCAGCATTTGAAAACAGTTACCAAAATTTTTTAGTGATAGAGAAAAAAAAATATCAGTTGTTCTGTTTGGGTTTTTTTTTTTTCTTTTCCTTCCCTTGCTCAAAATCAATAAGTAAAAGATTTAGAAATTTATGAACTACTGAAAACAAAGGAATGGGATGGAAAACATTATACAAAATTAATTATAGTGATCACTGTTGCCATGATTGTGATTTACAACACATACCTCTGCTTGTAGTAAGAAAGACATAAAACAGAATATGGAGTCAGTTGGAGAGCAATACTTTTTCTTTGTGTTTTCCTGAGTGCCAGATTTCTAGAAATTCCCTGGCTGTGACGAGTTTTCTCCAGCACTGCAATCACATTGTGGGTAACTTTATTTCCAAATGTGAAAGGCATTAGATAGTGTGTCCAAATACAAGGTTAGCTGACCTTCCTCAAGGCAAGCAGAGGAAGCAGAATAGGATGCTGAAAAGTGGTATAACCTTAAAGCTGTGGGACATCTGGCTGCCCTGTACGAGATGGAATCAAGCAGCTGCTAAAGTGTCATAGGAATGCTCCACAAAGGCACACAGAAATTATCATTTCAGATCAAACTAATGGTACCAGTACCAGATGCTTTAGAAGAAGATGTAAAACTTCCATAATAGGCAATTATGCAACAACATGTTGGGGAGGGAAGTTTCTCCTTTAAGTCTCAGCCATTTAGTGCATGATTAATATCCTGAAGAATGTGGATTGATTTATGTCCTGGAGAAACCACAGTTACCCTAATAATTCATATAATGGCTAATCCCCCTTTTTTAAAAAAATATCAACAAGCTTTTTCTACATGTTGTATTTGAGTATTATTAGGAAACAAATACAAAGAAATATTGAAACCAACTGAAGCCCAAGGATGAACATAGAGGGAAAATGCAATGATGTAGATTAGAATATGGCCAAAAGGCCAGGAATAATCACCAAAGAATGCAATACACATGTTTTCTCTTTGACCACTTGACAGCATTAAGAATGGTAAAAGTATAGCTAACAAAGTACAGGTTGGAGCATTCAGGTGTGAGGCTCTGGGAATGGGGGGACTGAGAATGAGCACTGCCAATTGGCTGTATGAGGACCCCTTGCTTCCCCTCCCTGTGTCAGAGCTGCCAACAGCCCTGCCATCACAGAGGAGGAGCATCAATAAGGGCATTCTCCAACCCCACTGCTTTAGTCAGTAAAACATATACCTGATTCTGTGACTCTGTGATTAAAATACACCCTTAAGTCCCATTCTTCTCAGAGATAGAAATTGTATACTCTCATCACATGGCACACAGTCTGGTATTATCTTTGGACAGCTTTAGTCCAAATTGTGACCAGGCCATTGAGCTGCTTCTGAGAGCTGTTAAATGATAGACCAAGCCCGTAGAGTTGTGTTACTGGGACAGCTTCTCTAAGGAGAGCATTAAACAACCATTGTTCAGGGCTGCTGCAGTAGGCTGAGCAATTTTTTTCTGTCTCAGAGTGTGAGCACGTATTCTAAACTATTTATGTTAAGAAAAGGCATGCCAGGATCTGAATGTTTGCTAGGGGTATGACATGACAGGCACACATGCTACAGCTGTGTACATCCTGCTGCTGCCAGAGACTGTATTTCATTTTGAACTACTTAAAGAAGTAGTTTAAGTTTTATGGCAGCCCACAAAGTGCACCAGCATATAAACACATTCTCATCTGAGAGAGGAGTTTTGGTCCATGCTACCACTTTTTGAGTCAGTACAAAATAGTGAAGATTCAAATGGGAAGTATCCATTTAAACATAAACAGACTGAAAAGCCAAGTCACCCAAGTATTTCTTAGATTTTAAAACTGTGAGGAACCACTGTGCTAATCTAACCCAGTCTTTCTAAAAGACATCCTGTTCTGAGTTACAGATTTCCAGAGATAGAGTTTTGCCATAATCCTTGTTAAATTGTTCCAGAGGTTAATCATTTTCTTCATAAAACTAATGCCTTTAAATTGGAATTTTTCCAGCTTCAGCATCCATCTACCACACTTTGTTATGTCTTTGTCTGTTGAACTGAAGAACCCCTAAAGATCAAATGTATTTTCTCCATGGAGATACTTATAAACTGTGATTATGTCATCTGTTAACCTTTCCTTTGATAAACTAAACAGATTGAACTCATTGAATTTGCAATCCTTGTTTTCTTGTCCTCTAACCATTCCTGTACTCCTCCAGATTTTTCATGCTCCCTCCCAAGTTTGCAGGCAACTACGTAAGATGGAGAAGCCCAGAAGTGGGCGTATTAATGTCGTCAAAGTCACACAAAATATGAAGAAGATATAATAGCCCAACTTCTCCTCACTAGTCCGAGCATCACAAAACCATATTTGTTAAGATTCCCTGTTTATATTTTGAGACCTAAAAGTTAGTCAGTTCTAATAAACTCAATATGTTCTATGTTGATTTTTAGTCATTAGAGTTTCTTAAAGAAATGCTTGCTGGGTACTCAGATGAATGCCTGACATAAATCTATGTATATTATATCAGTGTTATTTACCTTTATTAACCCAGCTTGTAATCCCATCAGGGAGAGACATCTGGTTGGTTTGACAAGAACTATTTTCATAAACTCATGTTGATTGACATTTAATATACTATGCTCTTTTGGAAGTTGTGGTATCCCAAATGTTATCATTTCATAAGGAATTATTCTATCAGCTGTTGAAAGACTAGGTTCTGTCCCTGTGGAAATTCTGTGGGTCATTTTGTATTAACTTGATTCTAACTTATATTAAACATCTCTCAGCCTTTTGTCGTATGCTATAACGCAACCGCCACTGCAAAGGGGCTGCCTCACACAAGTGCAACGGGTGGGATAGGAGTGCCAACACTCCACAACAAATTAGACAAAGCAGGTAGTCATAACTGAGCCTTCAGCTTCCAGAAAATCAATCTTCTAACGGAAGAAAAGCTCCACACATTGATCCACAGCCTATGTGAGTGTGTTTATTTTAAAAACATGTTAAATACATTATGATAATATAGGTCAGTAGCATTAAACCCAAAACACTTAGATTACACACAGCCTATGTCTCAGTGCTAATACTTTACTAGTAGATATGGAAAATTCCCACCATTTATTATAAAACACTTTACTCCCAAAACTTCATAAAGGCAACAGAAGTTATAATCAGTATTGCAGAGCTGAACTGCAATGGACAGAAGTGTAAAAACATGAAATGCAGTCAAAATCCCCAAAGTTCACATAGAACGTGTTTGGACAGAAATCGGTAATGGATTCTAGGGTAAAACTTAGACTATAAGATCAAATTCAAAATAAATTGATGCAAAATTACTACCTAGGTTTTCCTGGTGTTCTGCAATCTTAAGGTTAGGTCAGTAAGAGCACTGCACTTTAGACCACCGTAGCCTCTAGTCTTTAATTTATGCATCCAGGTTTACTGTGGGCCCAAAGCATTGCAATGGATTAACCTGTAAGAAGTTCTACCTAAAACAACATGGTCTGCAGAAGCGGAGTTTTTTAAGAAATTACAATAAAAACATGGGTTCCACATCCTTTTTCCTTAATCCTCAGGGTCTGGGCACACATTGCCCCCATATCAGTGCTGATTTCTCTCCACAAACTAGGTAAAGAGCTGTTTTTATAATGGGTTCTTTTAAAAACCATTCAGAGAAGGAAACATTATTATTCCTCAACCCTATTTTCCAGAACTTTCAGGGTCTGGAGCAGTCATCTAGAGACTGGCATTCTGAGTTCAATTCCCTTCTCTGTCTAATTAATTTAAACCCTGTTATTCTAACTACCTAAGGCATTATATTCGTTAAGAAGGGCTTTAGAGGTTTGTGTTGTTCTCTCATACTGGAGTTCTTCCATTTTGTGTGACCCATTTAAACAATGAAATGAAAAAGAACAAGCTGACTTTAAATCCCAGGGTTTAAATTGCTCACAGGAACGTGTAATAGTAAAACATTATAATAAATAGGAGAGTTCCCTAGCTCAACCTCTGCTACTTGGTACTTGCTTTCTGTCTTTCTCAGTGGATGTTTAAGTTGCTCATACAAAGCAGAAGAGCTTTGGGATGGGAGAATGAGGGTGTCGACTCCCTCCCACTCAGGTTAGTGGTAAAGACACATTCCAGGAGGTGGGAGATGAAGGATCAAATCCAGTTGACGTAGGGAGAAGCTGAGCTTCTCTCCTGGATTGGCGTACTGATGAAAAAAGCCACTAGCTATATTCCCGGTTCCTGGCTTTATTATTTGCTAGCAGCAGATGAGCTGCTAGGTTTCCTGTAGAAGACACTGATGTTAATGAGAGAATCTATGTGAGTTATGGCAAGATTTAGGCCAGGGACAGGTCTTGAACTGTTTTGCAAGTCTGCCTAGAGTGGGAATTTAAGAGAACCGAGGAGGTTTTATCTTACCAACTTTGAAATGACTAAGATGCAACATGTTTAATATAAGTTGTCTAGGATCACTCTGTAATGCCCTGAAGAAATGTATTCTGTGAGAGAGCAAGTCATTACAGCTATTACATATAAATGACACGTGGCACACATACCTGGTTTTCTCCAGTAACAATAGAAGGGGGATAAACAGCCCACTCAGATTAGACACATCATTTTTAGTGGCCTATTTAAGGCAAAATGAGTCCTACTCTTGAAGTCATAGATATACTTCAGGTTTAAGGAACAACTACTGAAAGAGTTGTGGAGCTAATTTGTAGATCTAAGTACCTGCAATGACCAATCCCATCTAACAATCCCAGTTATGCTCCAATCTGTTGTAGTTGGACTGAAGGGAAAAAAAATCTTGTTTATTTTTTTTCGCAGAAATTCAGAATCTTCCTTTTAGAATTCACCTTGCAAGTCCCAGCAAGATATATGATGTGCAGCTCCTCTTTTCTGTCACACATGCCTTCCCTGTACTTTTCCCTTTGACCCTACCAGCATAATCCCAAGAAATATTCCTTTCAGGGCTTAACTCCACTGATGAGGTGTGCTTATTTGTGCAAGATGCAATGTACTTTACTAAGCTCCAATTCATTATCAATATTGTTGACCCAAAGCTGACCTGAAGGCATAAGATAAGGTCCAAGACTACCTGGCTAGAACCAATCAAAATTTCTTTGTATTGAAGATAGCCATGTATTAACTGAATTTTCTGTATCCTTGTGTTATCTCAGTGATCATCAGAAATGTATCTGCTCTGACTGCTGGCCACTGACTGGTAAATTGATTCCTTTCCTGGCTTGCAAAAAGTGACCATAGAGAGTGACTGCACAGATGAGAGATATCTGGAATTTCCATTCTCCAGATCACCTGCATTCTGAAAGAACAGATGATTAATTTTTTTCTGAGAGAGGGGAATAAAACTGAAATGAACATTTTTGATTTTGCTTAGATTGAATTTTTTATTTAATAAATTATTCTGACAAAACATTCCGAAATAATGTCTATTTCTTTAGTTCCGGAGAGGATTTCTCTGTTCTCTAAAAATGACACTGTGGCCAAGGTTGTCAAAAAAGCACAATTTAGAGCAAAAAGGACTCATGCACATATTTCACTGTGTTGTAGAGGTGTGTTCTGAGATGGTACAAACATATCTGAGTTGTCTACAGCAGCAGTTATCATTGCTCTCAATAGTATCAAGACTGTCCAGTAAGTACCATACATGCATGGCCAGAGCTAGGGATAAAGAGAAATAAATAGGTTGGGGTCAGCTGCTGGAACAGCTTAAAGATTTCAAGGAGACCTTATAGCAGCCTTCCAGTACATGAAGGGGACTTACAAGTAGGCTTGAGAGGGACTTTTCACAAAGGCGTGTAGACATAAAACAAGGAGGAATGGCTTTAAGCTGAAAAAGAGTAGGTTTATGTTAAATATTAGAAAGAAATTCTTTACTGTGAGGGTGGTGAGAAACTTGAATATGTTGTCCACAGAGTATGTGGACTCCCCATCCCTGGAAGTGTCCAAGACAAGGCTGGATGGGACAGAGCAATCTGGCGTAGTGGAAGCGGTCTCTGCCTATGGCAGGGCCTGGAACCAGATGATATTTAAGGTCACTTTTGTGTTTCTAAGGATCATTGCCAAGGCCTATAATTATACACACTAGATTGTGGCACCCGGGTTAATGACATTACCAAGTCTGACAGCCAAGCCAAAATTACCATGGAGCATAGACTTGATTGCAAATCACTGATTCCCTGAACCAAGTACTTTCAAGAACTCTCTCTGCAGATAATCCACGAGCCTAGCTTGTTCCCCATCAATGTTACAATACATTATAACTTAAAAAATCAAGAATGCAGAGCTTAAAATTAAATGTACAATGAACTGATTCAGCTGTCATTTTTCTGGTTCTGGAAAGAATCAGACACAGTACACAGGAAATGCTCCATCTTTCTTCCATTCCCTTCTTCAATTCTAAAGGAAGTCACGTTTTCTCATACACAGAATAAAAGAAGGTGACTCATTTTATAACTAAAACAAATATTTTCTTAAACCAATTCTTATTTTCCCAAATATTTTACTGGAGCAGACTTTACAGTTCTGAAGACGTTTAGTCAGCTGTGCAGACTGGCTTTTGAAGTGCAAAATAAACCTTTACTTACCAGATGTCAAGAATATGACTTTGTGAGATAATCACAGGTTTTGTAGTAAGTTGGTGGTAGTTCTTTCTAAGTGGAATGAATGAAGTTTTGGTGCCAGCTCTTTAAAAGAATGACAACATGATTATTAACAATTGCCTGGAATCGGAAAAGAAAAATCAACAAAAAAACTGACTGTACTTTTTTGTGCGTGTTGGGAAGGCACAAATTATTCACTAAATTGCATGGAAATACAGATGTCTTTAATGAGTATTCTATTCCTTCATTTAGGAGTGCCAATGCAACTGCAATCAAGTGCCCAGAAGACAACCTTAGACCTAGTTTTGAGACATCAACCTAAGCTGACCTTTTCCTTAGGCCAGTCTTTCTCGACAGGACCTGGATATCCTGATTCTCTGCTAATTTGATGACAGTTCCAAGAGATGACTCATCTCACATCTGGTCAAAACCAGTTCAGCGTCCCATCCGTTCACACGACTTCTGTGTCTGGGGACAAAAAGGGGGAATCTTCTCCATAAATCATGGGTTTTACCATCTTCCCAGAAAACAGGGCTGCTCCTGCTGTCAGCACGGCAAGAGCACGAGAAGGACATTAACATACCCTCTAAATATTTCACACGGAGACAAGCCTTTGCTGTGCTAAACACCAGCAGTGAAGGCTTGGAAATGTTGATGCACCTGAGATGAGTGGCACTAAATTTCCCTGCTGGCTGAACCCATTGGTATTTGGCATAGATTCCAGCAAACTTTCCCACCCTCCAAAAATATCCCTGTGGACTTTCATGGTGCCGCCTGGTTGGCTGTGATTGTTCTGCACTGTCAGAGAGAGTACATAATCTTGAGCTGGAAACAGAAACGTGGGCTTATTGCAGGATTTGGAGAAAAGCTGAGGGACGCTTTTATCTCTGGTGGCCTGACACTGAACTTGCTTGATGGCAATCAGGAGCTGCTCTAGGCAGACTTGAGAGTGGGAGTTTTCACAGAGGCTGGGTCCCCATTCGAAAGGAGTACTAACAAGGACATGTGTACTGGCTCTCCTCTCACTTGCTGGCCTTGTGCCTGAGAGCCAGACCTGCTTCTATATATATATCAAAATTTTTGAAGTCCCTTGGGAACAGCTATCCTTTGCCAGTGAAACCATGTGTTGCTCATCCCCCTGTCAGTGCTGTATTGCCAGCTCCCAGCTCTGTCAGCTGACACACTGCTGAGGCCAGCAGTGAAGAGGGTGACCAGCCGTCCTCACCTACCTCTTGGGTCACCCAGGGACCAGCACTCGTTACCTCTCCTGCTTTCTCATTAGTGTCCTTCACACAGGCCTTTCCAGTACTACTGCTACTCCAGCTCACCTTTATTTTTGCCCAATTTTATTTGGGATCATCTTCTTCCTGCCAGCTCCTCACTGCTTTGTCGAAATAATGTCTTTCCTCTTATCTTCTTCTTATTCCATTTTTCTCCATTGTTTCTCAGATTCCGCTTCCAAACTTCAGGTTCCCAGCCCTCTCAGCCAGTTTTATAGCTCACCTGCACACATTACTTTATCTTTCTTTCTATCCCATAAATATACGCTTGACAGTCCTCTCCACTCTGTTGCTCCAGATTTCCCAGTCTATTATATTCCTGACTATTCTGCACAGGAATGAGGAGGACAGAGATGAGGTAGAATCACCCACAAACCTTTAAAGAACGCCATTTGTAAGTCTGAGGTTTGAGAGGCCAGCTTATTAGAAAGTGACCATCAATATCCAGACCAAATGTCATTTCAAAGCAACTCCTTTCCTCCCTCCCTGAATTCCTGTATTTTGTTTCCAACAGAACCTAATAAAGAAAAAGAAAATACTTTACTCTGTGGAGGGAATTAATGCAGCAGGCCTGCAGTGGCTCTTCTGGAGCCCTCCTCATCTACAGTGGAAATCCATGTAAGTCCCCTGTAAATACACACCCTCAGCATTTCTGCTAAATGCGTGCTATTTACACAATAGCCCATTACAACAGCCCATCTGTCAACCCTCTCTCATGGCCACAGGTGGAAAATGAAAAATTCTTTTGAACAGAGCACTGAGGGTCTTTGGAGGAAAGCTTGTTTGCCGCTGTACAGCCAGGCCTCCCACAGAGCCAAGATCTGCAACCTTCTGGGGCTCCCAGCCGTGGCTGGCCTTTAGTCAAACAGTGCCCAGGGCAAGCCAGAATTTCATGCCTTTCCAAAACGCTAATTGATTGGGATAAACATTAACCTAGAAATTCAGTCGTGCACTCTAGTCCTAAGCATGCTGGGCAGCCACCCAGCTAACCCACCCCTCAGGCTAACCCTACATCAAGGGTCTTTGTAGAAGACCCAGAAGGTCGTGGAAGTTTCGTTCATTTTATGGTACAGACAACTACAAAGCATCTAAACGTTTTTATTTTTAAGAGCTTCCCTTCAATTCAGAAAATTATTGTGAAACTGTGGTGAACAGAAGCACAGCATGTGCCAAGCTCTGGAGATATACTCCCTGGTTCAGAGATGAGAGCAATGAAGCAGCACCTCAGCCCAGACTGTAAACTGAAGTCAGGCAATTATTTAGATCACATATGCACTTACAGTGACAGATAATCTACCCGTTCCCTGAACTCTGAGAGACATCTTGCCCTTCCAAAAATGTCGTCACAGGTTCTCAGCAGATCTGGCACAGAGTAAGCGCAGCTAAAATACCACTGGCCACAGTCCAACTCAGAGCATATAAGCCCTGGGCTCTCACCCCATCCGCCAGTGTGGGAATAAAGTTTCTAAGAGGCAGCTAGAAACCAAAGAAAGAATGACAGAGATTTTTTTGTGACACTCTAAAACTATTTGCTGAGAGCTATAAGGTTGCTAGTCTTTCTATTTTGTTTCCAGAATGATTCAGTTACTCAATTAAAAAATAAAAAACACAAAATACAGGGTTAAAAAAAAAAGTCAGCAGCAGCAGACTGTTCTTAAAACCGGGTTGTCCCTTGCCTTGGCCGTATGGATTGTGGCTGTACCTATTGTATTCTTTTTCCCATTCTTTTTTTCTTTTTTTTATCATTCTACTCATCATCAAATCATAGAATCACTAGGTTGGAAAAGACTTCCAAGATCATCAATTCCAAATATTAAGCTAGCACCATCATATTCACCAATAAACCATACCCCCAGGTGCCACACCCTCATGCCTTTCAAACACGTCCAGGGATAGTCATTCCACCACTTCTCTGGGCAGTCTGTTCCAGTGCCTGACCACTCTTTCAAAGAATTTTTTTTCCTAATATTCAACCTAAATCTTCCCTGACACAACCTGAGGTAATTTTCTCTTGTCCTGTCACTTATCACCTGGGAGAAGAGACCAAGTCCCACCTCACTATCACCTCTATTCAGGTAGGTGTAGAATCTCAGGTAGAATCTCTTCAGGCAGGTGTATAATCCTCTCAAGGTTTTTTCACAGTTCTTCGTCATCTTAGCTCATGCCTTCTTTCTTTCTTCTTTTCTTTTTTCTTTTCTTTTTTTAATGGAAATTATTCTTTCTGAGCCTTCAACCCCAATTTCATCCTGTTAGAACATGAAACCAGTAACACTGAAAGTAAACTTCTGAACCCGAAGTGTTTGAGTTGGATTAAAATTAGGTAAAACCATCTGTACACCAAAGGTCCTCCTTATGCTGAAAGAAGAAATAGGAAGATAAGACATGGAGAAAGTGGTGCAGATAAACCTTTCATTCTCTGCAGCATCACCAGCTGAGGACACGTCCACACCTGCCAGTCAATACTACACCTTTGGCTGTTGCCCAAATCCACTGTAAGCAAAAGCACCCTGATATCGACATCCTAGCTCAGGTCCTAGAGGTAGAAGAACTACATTTACTTAGCACAGGATCTTAACAAAACAACTCTGCCCCTCAGCATGGCTAATTATCAAAGACACATCATTACCCTGCAAACAGATGAGAAGCCAGTTTAGGAATATCTGTAGTGTGCTGTATGGTTCAATACAGATATGCCAAATTCTAGCTACTGTTCAGTACAATCCTTCCTGTGAATGCCGACTCCCACAAATGTCAGTCAGAATCATATTTCTGACAAAAAGCACCCAATGACAGCAACTGTGAAGTGTTTGGGAGTCTGCTGCCTTCCAACTCTTAAGTCTTTTATGTATTTAAGATGTATAGCTGTCAAAAATAGAAGTTTTCCATTATTCTTTGTCCTTTCCATCTTTTATCTCACAACTAGGCATATTTGCTCCCACTGATAGTTTTCTATCTGTGGTGCATAAATGCAAAATACTGGGTTATGTGGACAAGAAGGATTATGTTGTCCATTAGACAAGAGAAATTTGATGAAAATATACAACCCCAGAATATTCATTTTCATCAACCCAATTGCCCCATCATAGTCCTAATTGGCTTGTCAACTGTCCATTTTGAACTCCAGGACTGTTGAAATCTGAGCAGTTGGAGGGAAAATCTGCCCAAGTAATACCTTTTAGGGGAAATAACATCAGATCCATGTGCTTATCCCATTGTGCTTTTTTTTTTACCCTCTGTAACATCTTTCAGATGAATAGTTATAGCTCATAGGAAATACGTCCTGCCTATTTCATGTGGTCTTGACTGTGGATCAGTTCTAACTACATATGTAATTTTGCCTGGGTGCTGCTCAGAGCAGGCTGATGAGCTGTGGTAGAGAATGCTATAATTCTTTTATTTTGGGTCTGCAGTGTCTGCCTGTCTTATTTGTAGCGGATGGCTAATTTTCTCTCTTTTACAATTGCTGAAATAGCCTTGAAATGGAAACTGCCTGTAATTGATGTAGTGATGTCTAGCAGCATTTGCAAAATCTAAATGACAAGCTCCAAACACTAGCCTCATCTGGAGTAGCATGTCCAGTTCTGTTTATCCCTGTTCCAAAAAGACATATTAAACTCAGTGCAGGCCAGGAAAATTGCTCCCAGTTCGGCATGGAGAATGGGTTTCATTTTCGAAGAGACTGAGAACAACACAAAGTGAGAGGATAGAGACAGACTTAACCTCTCCTTAGGGTACAATAGTGGGATCACAGCACTCCACTTCCATATCACAGATGGGTCACATCTGTCCTATTCAGAGCATGGCAAGGGTGATTTTTTTTTTTGTATCAACACACAGATGCACACAGTCCATTTAGCCTAAGAAAGCAAAGGCGTGTTAATATCAGTGTTTGGATTCAGACTGATTTTGAAGCAGATCTCCTTATCTGATTGCTTCACTTTACAAAATGGTTGTAGAAGGCATCAGATGGATTCCTTTCAGATTAAATTAATCTAGAACACGTGATAAAAGCCCATCTAGTGAGCTCCTGCCACTAATAGAAGCTCAATGGGAGATTCCTCATGAGGGAAAGTGGTGGGGCAGGCGCCAATTTCTCTCTGATGACCAGTGACAGGACCTGAGGGAATGGCATGAAGTTGTGTCAGGAGGTTTATGCTAGATATTAGGAAAAGTGAAGTAAAAGACCCCTTGCTGAGCCTTGATGCCCAGCAAGATTGCTCCAAAGACTCCTTGTTTAAAATTAGCTCAAGCATTTTCACAGTGTTCTAAGTTAATAAGAGTGACTGCTATGAAGAAATTATAGAGAACCATTAAAATTATAAAGTTCTGGATCATCTTTCTAGCCAGACCAAAAAAGGCTAAGGAGTTTTAAAAAATATTTTAAATTTATGGAAAGGATTGCATGATCTGACTGCTTGTGTTAATCGGAGGATGGAGGGGACTTTGTAGATTTTATGAACTGACTCCCAGGGGGCCATGTCCTTTGTGACTTGTCAAAAGGTACATCAGCTCTGGCACTTCTGTAATCACTGCAGTGCACGCAGTCTAGTTGGTATCTACGCTCAGCAAGAAAATTAGTGCTGGTGCCCAGGACTCTCAGCCATAACAGATCTTTACTTCTCCCAGGTACATGCCCTGCAGAGAGAGAAGGACACCTGCTGCTGTGACAAGTACCTGTCAGAGACCTACTCAGAAGAAACATGCTCTTGAATTTCCTAAGGCTAAAGTGGCAGAAATTTGATTCTGGCCTTTCACTGTTCCCTTAAAAATTTTGTTAGATTATACTCGCTATATAGGGAATTTTGATGAAAGAACCAAGTACACGGACACATCTGAAGAGTCAGTTCCTCAGCAGCAATGGAAAAATCTCTGAGGTATGCAGAAGATATGCAGTTTTGTGATTAGTGAGCAGGACAGAGAGGTCAGGAACTCTGGGCTTCTCATGTCTCTCACTGTCTTCCTCTGTGTCCTTGGGAATGTCACTTAAACTTCTGTGCCTCAGAATCCACATGTCTGAAATGGAGATCATGAAACCTATCCACTCATTATGATCTGATCACACTTTTAAAGTCACCTCACATCCTCAAATGGTAGGACTTTCTGGGTCCTAAGAACCGTTAGTGTGGGCTGAAAGATATGCAAAGTAAATAGCTAGAGTTCCACTATAGGAGTTATTCAAGGAAAGTGTGGGTGTAAGCCTAATGTAAGTCATATTCAAGAAACACACTTTCTTTGTTTCATTATTCATTTCCCACTTGACATTCAAAATATTTAGAAACTAATAATTTTTAACATTTGTGGTGTTTTTTCCTGTGACTGAGGATGCAGTAGTTTGTTAAAGTTGGACATGTCTTAAATAAGCAAAGTAAAAATATACAAGGTTTGGAAATTCGAGCAGAAATTAATATATTCTTTAAGGGGGGATTTTTTACGTTTACTTACTGGCTGTTCTTGTGATGAAATTAAAGTAACATGACAACTTGTTTTTCAAGAAATGAGGAACTCCAAAATATCAGTGTGATTGTTACTTAATTCTGTACAGTTTTTAATATAATGTTGTTTAGAATGACCTTCTTAAAGTAAATGACACTAAAGCATGTATCAAGAACAATTGTAGAGAGTTACATCAAGCACTATGTGTTGGTTCTGCCTGCTGTGTCTGCCCATCTCTTTTAGTGCCACAGCTGTTTAGTGCTTGTTCATAATCAGAATGTCTCTCTGATTCCAACAAGAAGCACTAAATCGCGTATCATAATCAGAATTATCTTGAAAGTGTAGCAGCAGCCACCAAACCCTTTGCTCTGCTACCTGTGTTAATTCTACATATATGAAGGTCAAAATCTGGCTTGAGGTTGAATGACAGATTTTCAGGCCATGTCCAAACTGGAGTGGATATGGAGTAAAGATCCGAGACTGAAACCAAAGCGTAGCTGGTTCCAGGGCTGGTATTTTGGGACAGGCCTGTAAAAAAACTCTGGGTAAATTTTAGTTTCGTAGCTATATGACCAGTATAAGCAGTGATATGAGTCCCACTCATGTTCCACTCTACTCTGCACTGGTGTGGCCTCACCTTGACCACTCTGTGCAGTTTTGAGCACTAAAACATAACAAAGATTTTAAACTGTTAGAGACCATCCAGAACAGGGCTACAAAAATGGTGAAGGGCCTTGAGGGGAAGCCATGTGAGGAGCAGCTGAGGTCACCAAGACAGACCAAGGCAGATGACTATGTCCACCTGAACATAGAGCCATTGACCACAACACTCTGGCTGTGTCCATCCAACAATTCCTTATCCACCAAATCATCCACCCTTCATATCCATGTTTCTCCAATTTAGAGATAAGGATAAGTGTGGGACTGAGTAAAAGGCCTTACAGGTATTAAAAAGGCCTTATTTTTTAACCTAAGTAGTTCTACTACTCTATGATTTCTCTGATCAAGTTCATAAGAGTGTACACAAGAATGGTTTTGCCAGACTTACAGAAAGACCTGGGAGGAGATAGTGAACAGCAGCTTTAGAAGGGTATTGGTACCTCTTAGTGACAGCACTACTTGTGTCAGTGCTAAAATGCAGCCTATGTCTGCAGGAGAAAAAAAGCAGTTTTTATGAACGTGTAGTTTGTGTGACTGGTATGACTACAAGACACATCTTTTTATTTGTATTTTTATTGTATAGTTTGTGACCGTGGGGAAAATCAGCATTGAGGTGCTATCAATAGAATGACTTGACACCAATTTACAGTTTTATTTAATGTGATTTTCATAAAAGCGTGGCTTTTTTTCTTGAAAAGAATTGGAAGGAAAACAGACTTTTTTCACATTTTTGAAATCAAAGGAGGTCTCAGTTTTATTGGCCTGGTAGAAATCTCATATGCAAGACAAAGTCAATTATGTGTTTCAGATGTCCTTGTGGAAACTCAGCTATTCTTTACGGCACCTGATTTTGATCCAGAAAACATGCTCCTTCTGGTTTGAATTCAACCCAAAGCTAAACCACAGGGAAAGCTGAGGTCCAGAACTTGGAATAAAATACCACTAAAAGGGCACAAGTGCCATTGTTGACGAATTTCTTCGACAAGTCACGTTTGGTTACATCTCAGTAAAATGCCAGATCAAATGCCTGCCAGTTACTGTGCAAGTTACATTTGAAATAATATTCTGGTTACTTTGAGGTAGGGTCAAACAAGGACAAGTTAGGGAAGATTGTGGAAGACAGGCAAGGGTCACACACTGAGAGCAAACCCCACACTCAGTTCCCAAAAGGTACACAGGCCAACTAGAGCTCTCCAGAGCCAGTCCTCTGTTCTGTGAGCCAGGTGCTAGGTCAGCCCAGCCGGGCAGACAAACCTCCCATCATCTCTGTTCAGGACAAAGGTGGGACTGGTGATGAGAAAGGGTGAATTTTGTAGCTGAACACTACACCACAGCATGTGGCTGACCACTCACAAGACCTGAAGCTCTGTAACTCATTCACTGATGGAGGAAATCCTACAGAGCTCTGTGTTAGACTCCTTTTTTCATGCACTGGTCTGCAATGGGCACTGAGAAGCGCCCAAAGTGAGGTAGCCCAGCTGAGGCAGAGTCAAGGAAGTATTCATGGAGAAGTAATGCTTTTTTCAGGAAAAGGGGAAACTCTGTACCTCCCTGCTTGCCATGAGGCTATGAAAGGGATGGGGCTACCTCTGCCAAAGTGGCTGCTCAGGATATCCCTTGAGCAGCCTTCTGCGGCTTCCAATGTCTCTTCCTTCATTTTACAGAGACATGTGATGTAGTTGTTGTCCATGCCAATGCATTTTCCTCATTTTGTTCGTGGTATTTTTTGTTCATGGAATTGCCTCACAGGATTTTAGTGAATTCAGTCAGGATTTATGAACGGGCTCTAAAGCAGAAAACCTGCTGCTGAATATCTATGCTCAGTCACACTTTGATAATGAGCCACTTAGAAGGTTAAAATATAACTTCTGTCACATGGGTTTCTTCTCACTTTACTACAAAAAGAGTTTGCAGACAGGGCTGTATCACAACAGAGACCTTTTTCCTGTTTGTCTGTCCTATGGCTTCATAAATCTCTGCTTGTGACATCATAATCTGTTGCTGTGGAAATCCTGCTGGTATCACAAACAAGGGATTACAACCTCAAAGTAGGAGCAAACAGAAAAAAGAGATTGGTTTTGTGAGAAACAAAACATCCTCAGGGAAGATGAATAGATCATTCTCCCAGACCTTTCAAGATCAGGCTTTACCAACATCCTGGAAACCTGAGACTGAATTCCAGATTTCTGTATCTTAGTAACCTCACCTTCAGTGTTAAGAACCCCTTCATATGTACCCCACCCCTGCAACAACCCCCTCAATAAAACCCCCAAAACAACAAACAAAAAACTCAGCCAACCAACCAACCAAACAAACAAAAAAACCACCAACCAAACAAAAACCCCCAAAGGCTAAACAGGGATGCAAACCCTTTTAGACTATGATCTTAGGCAAAACATAGAAAAAGATCTCTGTTGTAGTGAGTGTAAAAGCATGTTCCTACCAGGCAGGGTAAACTAGCTAGAATCCACATGTATAAAATGAGTCTGTATAAAGGAATTTCAATTCAGCCTTTATCATCTGACAATTTAATAATTCTATTTTCTTGATTTCATCTTTGAAGGACATGCCACACGGTTTTGGCCATATCACTGCAGACAACTATGTGAAGAGTCCCCTATGGGAACTGCTGCAGGGCACTTTCATCTGAGGAGTTCAGGGAGCCAGTGGGTCACAGGCGGGTGTCAGTGGTATCATGCACCCTACAGTTGCTTCAGAGGGGAGGGAGGGGGAGAGTACCTCAAGATGTTCAGTGTGTCCATGCCATGGCTGAGTGGACCCCTGAGAGTCACTGCAGCTTTGGAGCTGATGCCAGGGCTCACAGGAGTACTGCAGCTAGAAAAGGAAAAAGGGTTTAGTGCTCTTCTTCATAATTTCCACACAGGGCTCTTCCAATATTTATCCTTTATTGCTAATCTATTCGAAGAGAATTTGAAGGAAATGCAAGATCAGTAAAGGCATATGCAAATATAACTTTTTTCTTGTAGGTCATTGCCATAGAAACTATTGCTACAGGATCTAGAGAGACATGGCCAGATCATAAGGCCACAGAGATGAGGGTCTTGGCCTCTTGGGTCCAGTAACATTACTTCTTGTAAAGCTTTACTCCGTTTTTTAGGCAAATTATTTATGTTTTTTCTTAGTTTTGCTGCCTGCTAAATGGGAATACAAATTCCAGTTGATCTCATTGGAGTCCTAGGAGGAAGCCTTGTTTTTTGTGGACAGGCAACTGGAGAAGACAACACAAGTGCTCTTGGGAATTGCTTTTCAGTGAGGTTTAACCTCTCTTCCAGACTCAGGCCCACAGAGTCTTTGCATGCTCACAGCCTAAGGACCTTCCCCAGCTTGTGTCTTACAGCAACAACTGTCACCCAGCAGATCCTGACTCTTCACTAAGGGATGGATCTGAGTAAAGTCAGCCCGCAAAACCCTGTGTCCTGTCCTACATCTTCTGCAGTACCTCTGCACCAGGGCAGCATGTGGGGGAAGCAGGAAGGTCCCTGGGATTGCTCTTGCAGCCCTCTAGGCACAGATTGCCTGTTTAGTAAAATTAAAAATTCGTTCCCTCAAATAAACCACTCTAGCTGAGGATGTTGTTTCTCAGTGAACAACCTTTGACTGCATTGTAGCCTAAGGGAGTCTTTCCCCTGTGCTTCCTGCCTTACGTTCTTGAAGCATCTCTTGTGCTGGCAGTCACAATTGCAGAGCCTCACAACACAGAAAACCGATCTCTTTCTTTTTCCTGTATGTTTTTCAGACAAATCAGCTTATTCATATGGTTGATGATACAACAGCTAGCCCTGAGGGAAGGGACTTTGTGGTCAGAGCACAGGGGAAGAGCTAAACTGCTGCACTTGGCAGAAGCCCACACTCAGACTGGGCTAAACTGTTGAGGAAATGGTTCTCTCACTGCCCTATTTCGTCACCATTCTCTTGCTTTTTTTTGCCATAAGCCTTATTCCTCTTGGTCGGTACTGAAGGACTCTATTTCGTTACCATTGCTTCCCAAATTTTCCTGGGCAGGTGAACATCCAGGTAATGTGGAAGTCTATATTAGATCTCGAGAGAGTACTGGAGTGGAGGGTGCTTGGAAAGGCTGAAATAGTTGTTGAAAGCTATTTGCTGGCTGGTTTCTAGGAGACAGCATGACTCATTGCATCTTTCCTTGTAGTCTGTGCCTCTCAACCATTTATCAGCTAACATACTTGATCAAGACTGATAAAAAATCTTTTAGAAAAATTATAGAGAGCTGCACTATAGAATGGGAACATTAAAGTGTGGAAATAAAATGATTGCTGAAGATAAGGTCTGTTCTAGCAGCATTGAAGAATGTAGCCTCACATTCATCCCAAGGGATTTATTGGTGGAACTCCCACTACTGCAAGTAATGATTGCATGCATAAATCCCTTTGTATCTTGACAGTTTTCCTCTACCCATGCTTTGACCAAACTTCACAGTCAGCAGTCTTTCTGTGTTTGGGAGTGTGTGTGTGTGTGTGTTAAAATTATTATTGCCATTATTTCATTCAGCACTACCTAAATATATCAAAGCTAGAAAAGATTCTTAATTTTAGTTGAAAAGCATAATTTTCACCATTTTTAAGAACAATAAATAACAGTAATGGTCCAGAACATGATTTTAGAATCACAAAAAAAGCAGATGTGGTGCAATAATCATAAATAAGTAATAGCTGGCAATTAACACATTGCATTTCAAGCTCTGAAAGGAAAAACAACACTAGGGTGATAAGGCTGTTTTCTGCAGCTCATTTAGAATAAAGGTGTAAATGGCATACATGACATTTCATCACTGAATACGCCCAGAGATTAGAATGAAGGAAGGAAGGCAGAGCCATCATATGTAGGTTACACAGGAAAGTTCAGCTACTGCTGTAGAATGCACAGATTTTGTCTCATAAAAACAGTCCTCTGAATGCCTTTTCTGACAAGCAGGAATATGTTGTCAAACGTTTGATTCATCAAATGTTATCTTCACGATACAAGAAAAGTATTCTAAGCCCTGACAAAGCCCAGGAAGAAGAAAATGAAGTAAAAAAGAACAAGTTTGCTAAGCATCCAGAAAAGAAATCAATAAAAATGACCACTGAAAATGACAAAATTCCTTTTTGTGAAAATATAGGGCTTCCATTTTGAGGTTAATGAGGTAAAAGGCTCCGTTCAAGTTGAATTTGAAAACACAAAGCTGAAGAAGGCAGATTACATTTTCCACAGTGGGTATCCGCTTTGGAACTAGAAACCTAGTTTTTAGTGGTTTAGATGCCTATAAAAGACATGTTCAGGATGGAGACGCTAAAAGTCAGGGATGTGCACCAGAGAGCACAATTTCAGAGCAAACAGACCTTCTCCCGAACCCAGGTGGAATCCATGCAAGGGGGGTTTGTATGAATGAAAAAAATTAAGAACAAAACTCTGGCTGTGGTTAATGCCGCCGGCAGCCTGCTGCACTTCGAGTGCACAGGCAGCTGCTCTCTTTGTGCATCAGGGCTCGACACTGCTAAACAAACTGGAACTGGAGACGGCTTCCTCCTGACCGTGGGCTCTGCTGTGCTGCAGACAGGCAGCTGGCTCTGACAAGGCGCAGCCACCCACGCAGAGCAGCCTGGCAGAGAGCTGAGAGCACCAGCAGCCTGGTCCAACCCATGCACTTGGACCTGTCACCTGTGACTCATGGTGAAGCTTGGCATTCTTTCTCAAACATGTTTTTTATTCACTAGAAAAGCTGGAGAGTCAAATGTTTTATCCAGCTCAAAACTTTAGTTTTGTTTTGGTAGAATATCTACATGCATGCACACAAAAGGTACACGAAAGTATCTTTAAAATATGTATTCCATAAACCAGAAGAAATTAGTATTCTGATTAACTACACAGACTTGCCTCCTAAGTGCCTCTGCCATTTTACTGGGAAGTCTGCATTTACCTTGCTTATTTCAAGTTTCAGTTATTTAAAAATAATACATAATCCTTTTTTATGGCTGTACCTTAAATTCCTGTGCATCTCTATCAAGACTATTATTTGCTACAGAAAAAAACACACGGAAGTGGTGAAAAAAATGCTGGCGCCCAAGTGATTTGTTCTCCACCAGCATGTGGGAGAAACAGGTTCTCTTCCAACCCTCTTGTTCCCCAGGCTGTCATGGGCACCGAATGCTGCAGAGATAGCAGCAGCAGCTTCTCCAGCTGATTAACCAGAGATGGTGACAGACTTTAGCAGGAGTGCTACCCAGCACTCCAGAGCCAAAGGAATAGTTGCCTCAAAATAGAAGCAGATGGATCTGCGCAAAACGATGGGACTTTGGAATTCAAAAAAGTGTGTTAGTGGCGAGGGAAAGAGGGAATTGTGTATCTCATTTTAAAAGGAATATGTACACTCTGTCTCTTACTATCTTTTCCAACAAGAAGATAAGGAGGTCAGACTGTACTAAAATACAGCTGTGGTAAACTATGATTTTAAAATATGTTGAAACCTTTAGCAGTAACGATAGAAGATATTTACAAAAATACCATGTATAGATATTCTATACAGGGCCAATTATCCTGGTAATAAATATAAACAGAAACAAACATGGAGTTTTTTTCATATATTGGACAAGTCAAGTGAACTATGTGGAAAACAGAAAAAAGGCTCATTTTACAAATAAGGTCCAAGTGTGGACGTGAATTTGAAATTTGTCTTTGGGTTTTCCTGAGTCTGAGAGACATTCACTGGTGTAAGGATCAAACTCAGAAGGCAGTATGCCTGAGTCTCCAGCAGTTTTTTATACCAGGGTAACTTCTTGGACCTCAGTGAAATTGCTCTAGATCTGTACTCTGGTAACTAAAAAGAGAATTATCCTCAAAGAATAACTTCCTGTCAGTTTATTGATCTGATTCCAATACAGCAAATCTGCATCCTAAGTGCATGTTGCAGGGCTTTAGCATTGCTTTATACTGCTCTGAGAGGAAGTCACTTGTTATCCCACTATATCACAAATGTGCCATAGTGTCCTCCAAAACACTGAAAATTACACTTACAGTAGGATTGAGCTCATTTTTGGCTACGGACTTCTAAAGATTCCTCTGTATTGGAAAATTACATGGGATTGGACCCATTCTCCAACCTCTGGGCTTCACCCTGGGCTAACTTTTTTCGCATCCACATGATTAAACTCTGCTGTAAAGCAGCCTGACCGCATTTAACACGCTTATTGAGGATGTGTCAGGCCCATGCTGAGCCCCAAACTGCGTGTGGGCACTGTCTGGGAGAGTGCTGGGCTGCTGCTGCTGGTGCTCACAATTTGACCATATGGATGGTCATGCACTGGTGCACAGGGCCGTGCAATTGCCTGGCTCAGTTTAGTAGTGTAAAAATGATCTTAGTGCCTAAGCCTGTCTGCTGCCTCTTAAATGCCCTTCTTAGAAAAACTGACACCTAGAGATGCCCGTTTCTCCTCACTGAGCTTGGAAAAAGTCTAAAGTGACTCACTCAGATCCAGATTTTGGCTTTTTCATGCCTAAAGTGAAGTGTCTGCTAACCAGAGTGTTTCTGGGACACCATGTATGTACATCAATGAAGAAAGAAAAAGGTCAGATTTCTTACTGCATGTACCTGGATTTAGTATCTGGTAAAGCTGAATCTCCAAGTAAAGAAATAAAGAGTGAAAATAAGGCAGTCTCTGACACATGTAGATCGATGCAGAAGCAAGCACTCACTGAGACAGGCCAGATGCTGACACCATGCTTTTCTCGTGTCTGCTCTGTAAGCAGTATAAACAGTAATAGACATTGTATCATTTTAAATTGCCTCATCGAATGTAATGCTGATTTTAGGCTGTTTTGAACCTCCTAGCTACCAAGGAGCAGAGAATATTTACTCTCATCTTAAAGATTTTACCTGGCGAGACAGAGCAAACAGCAGTCAATACCATTAGGGTGAGCAAGACCCTTCTGCACTCCCAGCAATTCTTCAGGGCACAGTCCCTGCAGGGCCCTGAGAGATCTCAGACTAAAGTGGAAAAGCAGAGTAATGGGCATGTCAGTGCAGAGTGATTCATCATCAGTCAAGTTAAAGTTTAGGGGATACACGGACACTTACCCTAATGTAAGGAGAGTAAGCTCCCACTTACTGCCCTTGTTACCTAATGCTTGACATGGCCTCAGTGCTCAGTTAGATTTGGCAAAGACCCAGAGAGAGATGCTGATATTCAAGGTTGCAGTTGCTGATTCTTTGAGTGTCCCTTGATGCATCTGATTAAAGCAAATGATCGATACAAAACTTCGAGAAAAACTAGTGTGGGGATGTTAAGGATGACAGCCCATGAATAAATAACTCTGATAATGGCATTTGTCTTACTATAAAGCTCATTCATAATTTAGCAAGAATAATGCCCATTAAAGAACACCTAGAATGATCACTGACAAAATAAAGAGTTAATTGGTTTCTATCTTCTGGGAACTCCCATAATAAGCTCGGTATGGAAAACTGGCTATGAACTCTATACAGTGATTATGAAAGTATCTACTCTCCAGGTTACCTCCTCCTCATTTAGTCTTTTTGCAGCACTTTTTGGACATCTGCTTTTGATATATATTCTCTAAGTTGGAAAGGAAAAATGGTGAGAGAGGTCCTAGCTCTTTTTCACAAAAATAAGGAAGAATTTGACCCAATCACCACTGAAGTCATCAGAAACTGATTTGGGTCCCAAAGTAGATATCATGGGAACCTCAAAGTAAATATTGCTCCTTATTAAGCAAATAAGTGTTGCTGTATGCTAAATTTAGAGGAAGAAATAACCCAGTTATGTCAGAGGAGTTATGTACTTTAATAAAATGTAGCTTGAATATTCATACCATACAGTCATGTAATGCCTATAAAATGTTTCCTGCCCCACTACCACAAAAACGGTTTGCAGATGTCTTTTAATCTAGAAATACTGTCTGTCTAAGGCAGGGGGAGAACGCCAATACCAGAGCCCTGCTCCTCCAAAATACAAGTGGTTTGTATTTTCATATAAGGACTGTGCATATGCACTGGCACATCTGTTCACTACGCAGTCCCACAGCCTGGAATGGATAACGCTGACTTTGGGGATTAATGTCAGCCTCACATGAGCAAAGTGCCTCACTTCAAGCAAAGCAGAACACTTGTACTCTAACAGTCTTTGCAACACAGGATGCGCTTTTCTGGACGTTGTGTCAAAATGCAAAGTACCATCCCATCCTGCTCTCACTGGGCGATCACCTGTTTCTATTTAATGTCTTCTATTTAACAAGTATAATACGATGGTGATGTAGCCAGAGTGTTTCAGAAGCATCCTGGAACAATACTCCATGTGGAAAATTACGGTGTCCCGTAGTGCTTCACATCTACCCCAACTATATTAAACACTACATAAAACAATCTGAATTCCAGACGTTCTCTCTAGATATTGTAAGTATGCTATGCCAGGATTTATGAGATCAAAAACATGCCAAGGTTTTAAATCCATGATTCTGAATAGAAACTTTGTGTTTCACACAAGACTGAGCTCTCAGCATATTGCTCCCCTCCCCTCAACATGCCACAGCTTCAACTTTGAATGTGACCAAAAATGTCACACTGTCACTTCTCTTGAATCAAAAGACAGAAAAGCAGAAGCATTTATCACAGTGTGCTCCAGAGGCCCGCTTTCAGAGACCAAGCACTTCGGATATTGACATCCAGTGACTGCCTACAATTCATCTGATGCCTCTGCACCCAGACCTGGCAGTGCCTCTTCTGACTCTCGGCTGTGTTGGTCAACATAAGAAAACAGCCATTGCTAATTGGCACTTGGTGAGCAATCAGGGCTGTAAGAGAAATGGTTTCACAGGCCTGAAGGGAGAGGAAAGGGAGATGTGAGAGGGCAGGGAAGCAGCCCAGTTCCCCTTAGGCCCACTGGCAGCAAGGTTTGCCATCATCTCCAGCCACACACAGGATTTGTACCACAAGCCCCCTGCACTATCATCCCTTACATTGCTGAGATTTGTCCCTCCCATTTCAGTCTCTTTTACATGCTTCAGTCTGTAGGACTGCAAAGAAAAGGGGGCTGAGGTACCAGGAGAGATAGATGCAGCAAAAGCAGAGTCACGGCCAAGGGTGAAAGCTGTTTATGGTCAATGGGAAAGTGTTCCCACGGTTCTGTCCCACTGGACAGAGGTACCCCAGGACAGGAAACCAGCTGGCACAGCGTGAAGGGAACCACCACAAGGCAACTGCCTCACTAACACACACACATACACACACAGACACAAAGGTATCTGTTCTGGGGGGAAATTATGCAGGCTGGAGTCCCTTCAGCTCAGAGAGCAGTTACTCAGGCCAAGGGGCTATGCCATCTGGGTGGTTTTTCTTTTCCCCAGGGGAAGATGTGGATTTCCTGGAAAAATATGTGTGCACTTCCGTGTGCTAAATTGCACTTTTCTCCCGTGGGTGTCCAGAGTGAATTGTGGCAGGCTGAAGCATGCTAATGTGGAGAGCTTGCACTGTACATAGCACATGAGCCATTCCAGGGAGATTTTAGTCTCCAAGGATAGCAGCCCAACATACTTAATGAACACTGTTACTTTCTATTATTTCCTGTAAGAGAAAGTGGAGAGAGATGATTCACTAAGGAAATCTGCATAATTAGGGTCCATCATTTCCTACGGATGGGAACATCACAGACAAAGAAGAACACTTCCCCCCATCCTTTTAGCAATTCTTCTCAAGTAGCTGCTAGCTTTTCCACCTCTGAGAAGGGAGAAGGAAAAGTTAATGGCACAGAAATCTTCACCAGGAGAAGCTGCTTCTCCCTTGCTGCAACTGTTGCTTCTCCCCAGCTTTCTAACTCCTCATCTTTTCTGCTCAGGAAATGTGCAGTTCAATTTCATTTTGTCTTATGATGTGTGGCTTTATGGAGAATTAAAAACCACATACTAACCACACACTGAATTTTGGTCTGGCAGCTCAGGAACAGCATGTTGGTGTGCTGAGGCCTGGTCTTGCCCAATGCCGTGGGAATGGCACAGACTTCCATCAGATCAGTCCTTGAAGAAGAGCAGTCTTAAATCCCTGCTTTGGCCAGCTTCATATTTTGCTCTGCCTCTGTCCCAGCAGACAGGGTGACCCTGTGTGAGGTTTGCATGCAAGGGATTATTCAGGCAGTTGTCACCAAGTGGGGAAAAGGGAGGGAAAGCAGATGTTGAATAGCTCAAAATGGTGAGAAATGTGTAATCACAATTTATATCTTTTGTATTACCTTGCAAGAAGTGAGTGGCACATATTTCTTAACACTTAAAAAAATTTCTAGATAGTGCTGTAGTATGAGGCAAAATTCACTGCTACCAATGATGGTAGATCCCACTCTACACCACTACCTCCTGTTCAGGGCTAGCTGTGGCATGGGTTTGGATGGCCCTCCTCCCTTCCCTGGGCTGGTTTAATGCACTGCTTGGGCAGAAAACTAATTCAAAGAGGGTGAGGAAAGGACAGGAGAGGACGAGGAGAGGGTTAGGTTTCTGTTGGCTCAGTGAGTTAAAGCAGCCCAGGGACACATCTGGAAAAGGAGAGAGCAAGTGTAAAGGAGAAAGCAGGGCCACAGGGCTAGGAACAGGGTAGGGGAAGAAATCAGAGGGGAGATCAGTATTTCAATAGCAGCCAATTCTTTTACAGTCTAGATTGCTCTTAGATCACTACTCTTTGTATCAGCATGAAGGTACAAAATACCAGTCTAGGACAGCTGTAAGTTAGGCACGATCTGAGTGAGTTTGCTTGTAAAATCACTTAATTGGAAAAATCACCTATAACTAAAGGTTGGTGGAGGCAGACACAAAATGTGCAAATCAGGCCTGAGTTTACCTTCATTCAGAAGCTCTGAGCAACTGAGCAACATCAGAGCTGGAATGTCACACTTGAGGATGTCTACTGACCTGTTCTGCCTTCAAAACTTTTCTCAAGGTTTTTTCTGCTGGGTGTTTGCATTTATGTCTTATTCTCTTATTCTGCAATTCTTATTCTTATTCTGCAAACTGATAGGAGAGGCTTGGAACCTGGATTGCTTGATATCTTTAATATAGCTTTTTAGTTTTTGATGTGCTTTAAAAAGAAATTTTATGACAAATGAAAAACATATAACTTCAAAAGAAAATCCCCAGAATATTACACTTTATGTAGTGTTGATCAAATTAGGATATCAAACAGACTTTCTTAAAAGTGTTCTTGTGACAACAGATTATCATAATCTCAATTTTCTGGTAAAGCACGTGGACTGTATACTTTTCAGTATGCTCTTCTTTTTGTCCTCTCTTTTGTGTTCTAATATATTAAATTATCTTATCTCAAATTTAATCCACTTTTCATAGTAGCTCAATATATTATCTAAACAATCATTTTTCACAGCTCTGAGCTCAAGTCCAGAAAAAGTGGGAAGTTTCATGGACCATGTGAGAAAGCATTTCCTTGTAGGGCTCTAAGAACTAATCAATCTGGATAGGTTTTGTATACAGTCATAAGCACCTCATTTTTTTTATGCTAAACCTTCAAAAGCTAGAAATCAGCCCCTCTACCTTCCACCTTTTAAAATGAGGGTAATTATCCTCAGCTTCACAGTAGCTGGAAACTTTAAAGTTACATCTAAAACCTGCATTGCATCTAAGGACACATTGAAATGTTTCGTGCTTCTTTTTCTTCCAGTACTGTTAATAGAGCTAGTGCTTTGTAGATCAATAGTAGCTTTTCCTAAACAATAGCATACTTCATAAATCAGGGGGGTTCTGTTGGGCAATTATAAAAGAAACATTTTTGTGACGTGATTAGTTTATTATAAAAGTATTCATCAGCACACCTCTGTGAGGAGGAGCAGATTGTGAACAGGGCTAACAAATGGCAGCCTGCCGCTCACAGACTCCACAGACCTCACTGATTTGCTCAAAAAGCAACTGCCTGAGATTTCTTATCTCTTCTGAAGTTTCACACTAAACCGAAGACCTCGACAAGAACTTCCTGTCCCCTTGTAAAAGCCCCTCACCTAAAAACTGCTGGAAACTCGTGACCTTCAAAGGTGAGATCTGAATATCAGCTCTCCCCTTGTGCCACTTTGCAATACAAAGGAACCTCTGAGCTCTAATTGTCAGACAAAAGACTCTCTTTTAGCCTACACAGTCCCTTTAATTAGGGTCTGCATGTGTATACATCAGTGACCTTTAATGGCAGGCCATTAGCACCTTTAAACGTTACACTCTGATTGGTTTAGAGTCTGCGTGCAGAGAATGTTTTCGGTATTAAAGGTCTCTTTAATCTAAGGGAAAGGATAATAAGATCCACTGCTTGGAAACAAAAGTCTGCAGAATTTTGTACCTGCTTGTTCTACACTGAAGACACCTTGCCACTGACAAACCTTCCCCAGGTGTGGTCTCACTTGGAATTTAAAGCCCCTTAGTGTTGACAAAATGAAACCAGTAAAGAGTGGTAAACAGCAGGAAAGGAGTGTAAAGTGTAGAGGGGTATTTTACATCTGGCCACAGAGCTGTTTACGACTCGGCTAACAGAGCTCAGCTGAATCGCTGTAACCGGCTCTCCCCTGGGGCTCCATTACAGTCCTTGGCGATGGATTCTTTCTCCAACCAGTGTTACCACCACCAGCCTTTGTGGTGCTGCAGACTGAACTAAGCAAAGGAAATAATTTGGGGGGTGGGGAGGAAGGGAGAAAAGACAATGAAGCCTAGTCCCCAGCCTAGCCTTCTCAGTTAGACCAAACTAGATTTGATTGATCTGCTTCGTGGCAAGACCTCCCCAGCCACTGAACCCACAGAAGCCGGAAGAGTGCTTTCTCGTGGTTCAGAGTAAGGATTCACTGCTGCGGGGTAGTGCCACAGTATTGCTGCCAAGCATTTAACTTTTGTCTTTAAATGTTGTTTTGCAAGGTGAAGTAGTCAAAACATTGAAATTATCAGCTTAGTTATGTGGAAAAACTGCAGAACAAAATCCAGTAGAAACCTAAAAGTTTAACCTCAGTTCTGGCCAGGACTCCTGATAGAGAATTTTCATCACCTGCAGCTTTCTGATAAGAAACCCCTTCCTCTCTAGGAAGCATTATCCTCCATGGTCCTGATGACCATGTCTGTTATGGTGATGCTTTTTCAGGCCTTCAACTAGGAAATTGTTTATGGTCCTTTAAAAGAAAATAATCTGAAAAAACCCCGGTATGAATTAGTTCCACAAAGCCATTGTAGCAAACTTACTCCCAGTTGTATCACGAACAAATTTACCACTTTAAAATATAGTACTTTCTATTATGTTTATACATGGTTCCCTTCTAATTCACCCAATGATTTTCATAACTTCCCCACTCCTTTGTGCCCTTTCAGGACAGGCCTATCTGGTCACCTTCTGCTCTCTAACACTCTAACATCCCAGAGACTGCCATTTTCCACTTCATATTCTGGCACAGAAGAACATTTTTCACCTCCACAGTCATCCCAGAGATGGAGACTGGGATCCCACCTATATCTTTACCTTCCTGATATCTGTGAATCTGTAACCTACCCCTTCAGGGCACCCATAAAGATTTTCAAACTCTCTGCTTATGAGGGAAGCAAAGGCCTAGCATGCCCTAAAACATGGAATTTGCTAAACCTATTGCATTCCATGTTGATGCCAGAAGTCCGGGCAAGGACTTAGGGGAGTTCTGAGGTGGGTAAGAGATACTGATCATCATTTCAGTGCTGAAGGTGCCATCATCACTTTCAAACAGCAGGCTGGTACAGATTGCAAAGGCATAATCTCAAATCATATTTTGCTGCAGATACCTGACTTGGGTGAAACTGGGGAAAACAGTGTGTGTGGATTCTCAGGAACTGAGACTCAGCCAGCCAGCAGCCAGTTTTGCATCCTGATCCTGCACGACCAGTAGATGCTCCTTCCTGCCAACACACAAACAGCTGGAAGCACTTAGATTATTGTTGTCGGATGTGAGAAAATGTTCCTTTACCTTCCTTTGGCTTCTTATTTTCTTTTCCACTGGTCTCCTCCTCACATAGAAGCTGTTGGCCAAATCTGCATACAAAGCTCTCTTCCCTTCTCCCAGACTTGTTATCTGGCTTAGGCAGACACCCAAGTCCCTTCAGACTTCAAAGTTTTCAGCATGCATGCCAAGAACCAGCCATGTTTTGTGCACTCCTTCTCCTCTCAACCTCCCCCTGACATCTCCAGGCTGCAAAACTCCAAAACAAAGTTTTCAGTTATTCAGAGTCCAACTGTTTATCATGGCAATACCCACCAGGGTTCCTGGAGGAGTCACGGCGATGAGTCTGAGCATTCCATAAGCACTGGAGAGAGCAAACATAGGCCCGCTCTTTGAGAGAATGCCCATGTGATGCTGACCCTTCCCCTGCCAAAGCCCAAAATAACTTGTTTAGGAGAGTAAAAACACAGTCAGTCATCACTCCCTACAGATAAGAACTTGTAATCTGACAGTGCTGGGTCATGTTTGCTGGGGAGATAAGTTGGAGGCTGAGGCACAGGAAGTGCTTTGGCCAAACAATGTTTATGGGGATGCCTGGCCTGTTCCCGGTTCCTGAATTAGCAACATCCCTTTTTCAGCTCTGCAAGAGGTCTAGTGGAACCAGTCTAACCGAAGCAGAGAAAATTTTTGTAGAGAGGTCCTTTTGCCGCACTGACCTAGAGCATGGCATTTATAAGAGGAATTATCTGTGGTCCTGTGCAACCAATCTCCTGCATGATTCTAATACAGTCAGCCTGCCTACACCACCCCTGTTAAAGATCCATGACCACTTGGGAACTCTTTCCTCTTTTTCTCTCATGCAAAAGCATCGTTCACAAAGCAGTGTGCAGCCCACACTGAAGTGTTGGGGGCCTCAGGGTGTCTCTCCAGAACACCAGCTGTTATGGCAGGAAAGAACTCCCAGACATCAAGCCTCTAAATAGGAAATACTTGTGAGTGTGAAAGAAAGGAAATGGTTTGGAGATCAAGAACTTCAGTCGCAGGCTACTGAAAGAGGACAGGAAAATATCTGCTTCTTACACTTCCTTCTTACCTTCCAGAGCTGGCAACTCAACTTATGTTGGTGATTACAGCCACCGAGCACCTTGCTAACCTGAAGCCAAACAGGAACAGTGTCCAGCATGGGACTCCCAACATCATACCTTGTATATTCCAGAAAGATCTGATGGGGTTTCACCACAGGTAATGGCAAAACTTAGAGAGAAACCGCAGGTCTTTGGATGTTCAATAGCTGAGCTCATTCAGCTGACATGGTAAAGCACAATCAGGTGAGTATAGAAACCCAAAAGGATGCTCTGCACCCAACTGGAGGGTAAAATTGCAGCTTAAAAAATAATGTATTTTACACCATGTGGTGAAGAAAGTAGTTCTATCTTCAGTAAACAACATGTCCTCAACTTGACGACAACTTCTTGAGATCATTTCAGCCATATACAATGGTGCACTACACCACTGGTGAGACCACAGCTTCTCTGTGGCAGGCAGGGACAACAGCAGTCTCCCGCTACCTCATTTCTAACCAAGTTCGAAGAATTGGTCTTTTACTGTTCACAGAGCTTGCAGCAGCTGAAGAGGGTTTTCCTCTCCATGCATTCACCACTGAAACATCTCAAGGCCAGCTAGTTGGAACTGGTGCTAGTCTGCTTTCTGAGCTAAGTTGTGCCCACCTCTCTTTGCTCTTGAATGGGCATTTAAATTCTTCTTTCAGTATTTGTGCTACAGCTATATTTTAAAGCTCTGCTCGAATATTCGTTCTCTGGTTTTGTTCCAGATAAAAGTGCTTAAGGACTTTGTGATTCAGAAAGTTTTTGCTGATTTCACTCAGTATCTACAGAAATCAACTGATGAAGAGGGTTTCCATGCAGTGGCCTGTTCATCTGTGGCAGACCAACCAAATGTACTTGAATTGCTGGCAAACAAAGGAGTTCACCTACAGGAGCCACAAATTTCACATGGGGAAAGGTCAATAATTAAAAATTAACTGAGTAACAACGGAGTTAGAATAGCAAAAGACATCCACAACCATTAACAATGGTTGTTAAGATCTTTATAATTTATTGGCTGTGTTTTTGACAGGCAAAACCACCACTTTTTTTATTATGACTTCTCACATTTTGTAAGTTAAAGCATTGTGGCTTTCAAAAAGTTTGTGCCAGCCAGTCTGTGGGGCTTTGGCCTCAACTCCATACATAAAGGAGCTTTTCTTGACCATGATGCCCATCAACAGTGTCAGAGACTGTAAGAAGAATTTCTCTGCTAAATGTAAATGCAACTGTTACCCAGGTTATCCTTAATATCTGGTATCTGGTTAGTGTATCTAGTTTTTATGGAAGCCTGGGGTGAGCAGTATAAATGCAGATGTCTGCTCTGTGGATAACTAAGATTAAATGAGATGACTCTGAATGTGTTCGTTTGCAGTGCAATCTCTTCCAGCAAATCCACCTTTATTTTCTGTGTCCTGAACAGACCAGAGAGAATATCAATGCAAGCAATCTTCATTAGGTGTCTGTTTATGTTCACATCTTTGGGCAGATTGCTATCATCCCTCCAGAAAAGGATGCAAATGGTAAATTGAGTGTTTCAGAAATCTCCAGCTTGGCCCCTTAATCTTGGAGATTTCTGGTTAGACATCTTCAAATACCCCATAAACATTTAGGAAAATATCCCATATTGCAGTGAAACAGATAAAGCATAATTCACGGGAATAGTTCCTTCAACTTGAACACATTTTTGTCCACATCAAATGCTTCGAAATGGAATTGCAATTGGACAGCTGTCCATTTCCATGACATTTTCTAGTCTGGGACATAACAGGAAAGGATCTTAGATATTTGATTTAGTGGGTAAGTACTGCTTTGACTAATTTGGCTATTTGAACTCAACAGATGCAAATGTGGACAATTTGGAAAGCACCTGCTGTCTCCAGGGATATTTGTGAAAATGAGGTGCTGTCTCTCTTGAGGCTTATCTTGGCAAACAAAACCCAGTAAACCTAAGCCCAATATTACAAAACATCTCTTACTATTTTACATGTCTACTTCTTTTGTTCAGTGGCGATTGGTTTGGGTTTTTTCTAATCTATGAGAGCAAATAGATCCTAATTAAGTTAAATCAATTGAAGGAGGCAGAGAGACAGAAAAGGAGAGAAGAATATTTCAAACAAGCTATTTTTGGTCTTGCTTTCACAAAACTCTTTTTCTTTCTTTGTTTATATGGCTGGGCTTAGATTCAGCTAAAACAGCTGATTCCAATAAAGAAGTACTGGCAGCTTTCAGACCTGCTTTCCTCCTTGAATCTAAGGGAAAAACAGAAAAGAGTTTGCAAACTTTTCCAAGTGGACCTGGAGGGGCTCACTTTCTAGAATTTGAATGTCTGGCAAGAGAACTCATGCTAATTATAACATCTCAATGCTCTCAGCTTCCCAAGCCCTTTCCCGGTCTTTTCCCAGAGCAGGAAAAAGGAATGTGCTTCTATAAAGACTTCTATTGCCAGAGAATGGTAAAATCAGGAGCCCCCATTTCTTCCCTTTCTCCAGCTGAACCCACACCTGCCTTGGACAGGTCCATCCATAACAGATGTCAATTGCATGTGTCATCCTTGTAGCTTGGAATTGCTAAGATGTGAGACTATAGCAAATTGAAAGCCTGTATTCTGCTAAAACAATTTGTCAGTCTTCATTTGTACCAAGCTGTGTGGTGATGCCACTGCTAGTTAAAGGGTCAGTATTACTTTTATTTCAGGTCACCTGTTCTTTTTGAGGACCTCTATGCCTTCTCTCTTGTGGGATATAGAATTCCTTTTGCAACAAGCCACAGATCTGCCTTGGAAAGCTAGGCCCATAACAGAGTGCCTGAGAGCACATGCAAGGATGACTCAGTTACCTGCTCCCCATTAAGGACTCTGTCTTCCCAATGGCTGCATCACTGCAGTGAAGAGCAGCTGGAAATCCACTGTACATTTTCAGAGTAAACCCTTCCTTTGCATAGGCAGACAGATTATGAGCAAATAGCTAAACGTTTTTGGCTCCTCAAATATTCTCCATTACAATGCGTTGAAAAGGACATGATTTTTCAATCTGGCCAAACAACATATGGGTTCATTGTGAGAGGAGCATGAGGAATCCTGCTATGTATGTGTTTCGGGAAAGCTGGGTACAACAGCGATACAATATGATTCTGGGAATGGATCAACATCCCCCCGGGGACTCTGGTTTGGTCTGGGACTGAGATGCCTTGAGGAAGAATTTCACAGCTGGCCCTATTTCCTTTTCCAAATGTATCTGTAGCACATCCTCCAGTGCACTGCCTTGGATGTCACAATGCACCTGTATGCCAAGAGAATCTCCAACTGCCCAGCCAGGGATGCTTTTTACTGTCCTTTCTGTGCAGCAGAATAGTGGATGCCATAATTTGACCCAGAATGCTTATCTTGTAAAAGAGTCTATTGTTCAAGCAGGAATTGTAAAATGTTTTAAATGTATTTTTTAACTATTACTTTAATATAAATATTATGCCTTCTATCACGAGCTAGTAGTTTATTTTCCAAGTTATATTTCACCTCTGAACATTGTTTTCTGTCCATTTATTTCTCAAACTTCCTTTTTTTTCATGTTTTTGTATGTGTAATGACTTACTTATACATTTAATGAAAATGGAATAAAGCATGGAAAATTAATATAGAGCAAACAGTGTTTCACCTGCCATCACAGAGGGAAAACAGAGAAATCAAATAAAATGGTATTATCTTCTGAGCCCTAAAATGTCCGTATATATTTGTATGCATTCTTCACCTTTATCGTTGTTCCTACCTTCTGATATTTGTTTGTAATTTTTGTCCTGGACTTCTAATACATTATTCAAACAATGAGTATCTCCTAATTTCCACTATCTTCTCTGATAACCTTGAGCCTCTTTTTATCTCAAAAACTAGGCAAATGAGCCTGATTTATTTTTATATGCTGTTTGCTGAGCCTCAGCTAAGCTTTGGGTTTGAAATACTCAGACTTAGTGGAACCATAGTTTTGAATACAAGCAAGTTAATCTTTCCAGCACGCAAACCTCAAGTGGAACACCATTCCTCAATGAATAAATTCTCTCTCAAAATCACACCCAAAATGACAGGCTTGAATGGACACCTTAAAACCAGGCTTCCTCAGAGGTTGCCTTATAGAAGATGAGTAAGTTCTGAAGACAGAGCCCCTCATGAGCCATAAACTTCCACTCGCCAGCTCCTGTTTTATGGAGCTCAGAAGATAAAATGTGCGTCTGCACAGATTTCTGCTGCAGCAGCACAGCACACAGAGAGAAAGTAGTTCCAAGGGACAAATGAAGCTAGTTAGTATATTGTAAATCCAAACCAACACACTAAACTCCACCCAAAAATCAATAAGCAATCAACGGAAATCACAGGGCACCCAAAATACAATAATCTCAACATTTCTCCAGTGAATAGCTGGAATCCTATTCTCTGTGCTAGCAAAATTATTCCAACAGATTTAAGAAGCAGAGTTTACACAGATCATTTTAGTGCTGGTTTGCACCTATGCATGAAGATTGTACTTGTCCGCATACAAAGGTAAAAAAAGCTTTTCCAGCTGGTACTATGACAATCATGGAATAATTAAGAATCAAATCAGACTATTCACTGGTAAAAAAAAAAGACCAAATGGCTGACAAGCACCTGCAATCTGACAGAAAGATATATTTCTCATAATAATCCCATTTTTTTATGTGGTTTGGGCACAGTGACAGGATGCCAAACTGGCTACAATAGGACTGGGTCTAGACCATTGCTCTACTACGAAATCCTCAAGGAAGACCAAAGACAAAACAAAAAAAATTTATTTGGAAAAAAAATAGTAATGCAACTGTTCAAACAAGGAAAATTAAGTAACCAAGGACAAATGAGTAGAACTGTTGTTTGTACATAATCTTTTTCCGCATCCACTACATCCTTGCTTCCAGGCAACTTCTTTTCTGTGGAGTAGAAGCAAACTCTTCCCTGTACATTTTAGGTCCTAGACAAGTTATTTTCATCACCTCTGAGGCCTGGCTGGCTTCTCCCAGCACCACGCTTCCATCTCCCCATTCCTTTGCCAGGTTCATCCTGCACTCTCTTCACCCCTTTGTGTCCAAACGTGCTCATAGGCCTGATGAGGAGGAGCCACCTCCCTTCCCCCAAGCCCCTCATCTCCCAACAACTCCCTTAAGGAAAGATATGTATAGCTGTGAAGATACCAGTAGAGCCAATGTCATCCAACACAAAGATCAGTCAAGTTTCTTATAACCACATGGCAATACCAGCCAGACCCAGGAACAAGGATTTAACTGTGCCATCTGGAGCAGAGAAGAGAAGAGATAAAAGCTGATGTGTGTCTGTTCAATGGAGGCAGCCTAACCAGGCCTTCACACCAGCACCTTCAAAAGCTTGTTTTCAAGCTGAGCAAGGGAAACAGAGCAGGATAAACTCTTGCAAAATAGCAGTTCTCAGAGGAGATAAACTAGCTATCTGAGGTTACTCACAAGGATTTTCTCTGGGTAAAGAGTAAGAGCAGAGCAGTGCACACTACTCCGGTTTATAGACATTTTAACAGTATCCCATGAATAGCCAAGGGGATATACATAACTGCTCTGACTACATCCATCAGAAGAGGGAAAGTCATTTTCCAGCCCAACAAAGTCAGCCTTCATATTATGCCCTGACAAGCTTCGATTACATATGTATGTGTATATAGCATTTGTATATGTGAGAGTATACAGAGATAAAACCTGTAATTTTTGTCTCACTGTGACCTTGCCAATAAGCTTTATATCCACACAAGCTTCCAGCCGTATCACTGCTGTTTTAAATGAAGTTACTGACCTGGGCTCTTGAAGTAACTACTTCATTTACACAGGACCTAGTGCCTCCTGCTAGAATTTAATAGCTGTGAAACTCATGGTTTCAGCCTCCAAGTCGTGACCCAAATGTCACCAATCTCTTCCCTACTACACAGAGCACAAAAAGAACAAAAATTAAGCAGAAATATTGTAGCATTTCTGCTGGGCAAATGTGGCGCTGTACCCCCTCTTCCTGATCACTTCCTGCCCTCTCCATGCGGTCTCCCTCCATCCCTTGCCCCTAGTCCTGGCCATTCCTCGAGTTCTCCCTATTGGTTCCTGTATCCCAACACCGCCCATGTACCACCCCTGTGCCCTGAAACCATTTGCCCATGTGCTCTCCCCGCCCCCCTGGGTCCCAAGTTAACTGAAGCTCCAAGCCATGTGACTCTCTGTCTCTCTCTCTCTCTGCCCCCGGGAGCAGCCTGCCA
>VZRR01005769.1:1010973-1061620 GCA_013398015.1 Oreocharis arfaki
GCTGAGCCAGGCTTGGGCAGAGATGCTCTCTGGCCATCCTGCTTGTGGCCTGCCATGCCACCCCAGGCAGCCACAACAAACTGCAACACCTGGCTATGTCCACATCATGTATGAGGATCAAGAGGACAGCAAATGCACAGAAAGAATCACTACACCTCTCACAAACATACTGAATGGTTGTGGGAGCACGTGAGTGCAAACCACATAGATCAGATGCTGCCAGGACCTCCTGGGCTTGTGAACTTCACCCTGCCTGAGAAAACATAGAAAAGAATATGCCAGTGGGTTCTTACCTGCATTCCCCTCATTGAAGCGAAGCAATGGCCTCTCATTGGGAACGGATCCTGTTCTCCTCTCTAATACAAAGTACAGGCAGTTCCCACTAGAATATTTTGCATCAAAATTGTCAAGAGACTGGAGCATGTGATGTGGGAGACTTTGTTCAGTGTCTTTCTCACATGGAGATTATCCAGACTCCTATTTGCACCTCCCAGACCTATGTCCTAACCATGGAAATAGAAATGAGGAACCTCTGAGCTCCTTAATGTGTCTCCCAGCCATGCTGGGCTGCACTAAAGCAAGCCCACATCTGTCTCCATGAACAGCAACCACTGCCATGAGACTATGCAGCACAGTTTGACAAGATGCCCAGATTTTAAGATTTAGATTTACAAATGCCTTCTCAGGTTTTCTATGCTTCCAAGGGACCTAGGGGACTGATTCCCACAGGTCCTTGGATATCACTAAGCATCCAGCTCCCTGCTCCAGCTGATGTGGCTGCTCATGTGCATGTGTCAGTCTTGTATGTCTGCACAACTTAGCCTGTTCTGAAGAGTGAGATGGGGTCTGGTATTGAATATGCATCAGGGACACATGGATCTGAGCCCATGGCAACCTTCACAGGAGTCCTGTGGAGCAGACAGAGAGGCTGTCAGGCTGACACAGCCGAGTGCCTTGCATATTATTATCTGTTTCTTTCAGTCTCCAGCTGACTCTTACTGACTTTGCCACTGGGGTTTAGATTTGTGACCAAGTGCCCCCACCCCACCTTACACCTCAAATCTTATTTATGCAGTCAGTTTAGTAAAACGGTGTTTAAATAGCACCATTGCACCTCACATTTTCACCATGCCTTCATGTCTGTAGTAGTTTTACCAGGGTCAATAATATTTTTAAATGACTTGCAGCAAATGTGGTAAGTACTTAAACAATAGGCTCCATCAGTTCCAGAGAAGCTGTTTTATTCTACTAAGTCAATTATCAGTAGTTTCAAAAGTCCCTAAATAAGTAGTTGTCTGACAGATCGTAATAGCTCCTTCTGTTACTCTATGCCAACTCATATAATGCTGCAGAATAATTTGCCTTACTCTTTTGTTTAGGATTTGAAAAACAATCATGTTGAAAGAAAGCAGAATATTATAATAATGGAAGAAAACAAAAGCAGTTTGGGGAAAAATAAGCTTCCTTTTCTAAATATTGCTGAGCTCTTTTAGCAATGCATTTTGCCATATAAGAGTGGATTTACCAAAACTCTCAGTTCTCTGGCAATAACACTGACATGCCACGGTTGCATTGGCTGAAATCATCTGCCCCTTATCCCCATCAGCTTGGTATTCATTGCCAGCCCCTTTCACAGCTGATGCTGAGCCTTGGGGAAACCACCTGGTTGCCTGTGCTGTAAGGGAAAAACCTCACTTCTTGCATATCTTTTATGCCAAAAGCATCGAGACTGGAAGTAACACTGCCAAAAAAAAAAAAAAAAGAAAAAACAAAGATTGCAGCTTTATTAACGGGCTCCCTTCAGGTGTGCTGTATCCTTTCACTTTCCATAATTGCTTTGGAGACTGAGCTTTGCTGAGTCTTCACAGAGGCCAGTCTTCAGCTCCCATGTGCAAATGGCTGCAGTGCTTGGTTGCCCGGGATTAGCTTGTAAGATCTCCACTCAAGGGGAGAAAGAAATACAAGACCACTTGAGGTCTTTTGTGACTCTCACAACCAGTCAGCACACACATTAAGAAAACCCTTTGTCATCACTTGCCAGACACACCTTGGATAATGTCTGCAAAGCTCCAGGATCCCCGTGGATACCGTGGGCTATGGACAGGCAGGCAGTCTCTGAGACAGCAGCAACTGGAGTTGGCAGCACCTTCAGGATCAGGGCCAAGGGAGGAAGGGCAACGCTGAGCAGTGCTGAGGCTGCAGCAAGGTGCTCCTTGTAGCCTATAGCAGCAATAACCTGAATATAGCCTCTGAGGCATTTTCATGCAGTGTCTCAGAGGAAATTTCACCAGTAATGAATGGAGATGCTTAATACATGCTTACCCAAGGCCAAATTTTAGGTAGGGAAGAAGGCACTGATTCCTACCTATAGCAAGAAGACAGAGAAGAGGGGGGTGTTTTGCCTTCCATTGACCATGTAGAGCAGAGGGGACAAAAGTGTTAGAGGAATTCAGTCATTAAATGACCAGAGGCACATACTCTGGTTTGGCTCCTTATCCGAACAATCCATCCCTTTCAGCCAGCATTATTCCACTCCTGCACGTCTGCTGTTGGAGCCACTGCATCTAGAGTCAGTATTGTGTGGAGAGTCACACTATGAAAAGCCAGTGTCCATAAAGGAGACAGAGGAGTCCTGCAACTTTATTCAAATAGAGGGAGATTCTACTGGGCCTTACCCCTGTGAAGTTTCTCTCTCGAGGATTCAAAGGACGCAGCCTCCTTGTATCCTAAACTCACAGCCACATGTTGCCTTCTTCCTTTCCCCATTGCCTGAGGCGCTGGGAAGGTGCAGCCTTTGCAGACTGCCTGCCACATATTCCCCCCCTGAACATATCATTTGCTCCCAAAGTTCAGAAGTTCAGGCTATCTGGGTTCTGTGGATCCACCGGAAGTTTAGACTGGGCTCTGCTTTGCATGGACCAATTTGTCTCTTACCTTAAAGCTCAGGAGTTCAAACTATCTTGAGTTCTGTAACAAACTTGTGCGGATTGAGGCTGGCAGAGACATTAAGACCCATTGCAAAGACATTAACACCCATTTCTCCTAAAACCCTCACCCATCGAGTTGTTTGTAAAGACATTAGCATTCACCTTTCCTATCAGTATCTGCAGCCAGCGTGAAAATGTTGCGTTAGGACAATATCCATTTGGAAGTGGATCACCACGCTTCCAAATACTGTTTTTATGGAATTCAACCATCCAATTTTAGTCTACAAGCACCTGCTAACCCCATAAAGTTAGAGGAGGTGTAGAAACTGCTACAAAGGAAATTATAAAGTAAGCTGACATGGACATGTGGAGACCCCTTTCAAAGCAGAAATCCATTTCCAGTGGAATAAGAAAAGAAAATAAAATCAGTAACCACAAATCTTCAAAGAGTTAAAGCTGGCTTTACCTGTGCTTGTTGCTGAGCAGAGAAAAGCAGCCAAAAATTGGACCTGGTGTTTTTGTTTAGCTTATACTTCATATGCAGTTCACTGTTTGCTTTCACTGATCACATTATCAGATGAGTCTTTCCCTCTGTGTGCATGACATGTATTCCTACTGCCCAATGTTTGGTTTATACCCATACATAAATCCAAACATTTCTAGCAAATCTTGGGTCAAGTTGTGGAGAAGTTCTTGAAAACCTATAAGTTGTTCTTATGAGTTTGCTTTCTTTGTCCCTCTTTCTGTGTGTATTGTGATAGGGGAAAACTGAAGGAAATATTGTCTTCTTCATTAGAATTCAAAAACAAGGTTTCTTTGATGCTTCGCTCATTATTTTTATAAATAGGCATAAAATAGTGCATTCTTTATCCATAATTTAACTGATCACTGTGTTTATTTCCCTGTACTTTTTTTTCCCCTGCAAACTGCAGATAAGGAGTCACTCATACATGGCATAAAGCTCTTTTTAAAAAAAATTAGTCATGGTGACTAATAGTTAGAATCTTTCAAACTTCTGGGTATTCAGCTACTACATGCTTGAGATGCAGAATCAAAATTCATAAGAAATATCAAAAACCTTTTGTCAGACTGAGAAAACTAAAGGAGTATGAAGTTGTATTATCTCAAAGACAGTGAGATGAGAAAGAGTGGCATACCCAAATGAGAAATTTTATAAGGTTTAGCCAACAGTACTCAATGAACATTGCTTTCTCTTAGGCAAAATTATCTGAAATATTTTGGAACAATGCCTAAGGTTACCTATCAGGGCAAAAAAAAAGGATATTATATATTATTGGTGTCGGGCTTCTAAATATGTTTGACCACAGGCCATTGAAGCAGAAGATAATGTGGTTTTTTAGCATGTACATGTTTTCCATGCATAATAAGAAATGATGAAAAATGTGTAAAAAAAGGAGTAGTCCAATGATAGGAGATTATTTGTGGGTTTTCTTACTGTAATGGGAAATGGACTTTTATTACTTCTCAGAATTTGTATCAAAGACTATTTTTATCTATTTGGCTGTTGTAGTCCAAGTAACCTCTGTGCGGGAGGCTGTGCTAATGGTCTCCACATACATCTCAAAGCATTGCTCTTTGGAAGAACAAATCAAATTTCAAGATATCTGAGACATTTCTAATTCTTTTCTTTTGAGTGGACTTTCCAGCCACACATAGTTTGTATGGAGTCCATGAGAACTGTTGTTCACTGGCAACAAAACAGGCTATCAGGCCAGATGCTCGCTCATTTTTCTGACAAGAGTGAAAGCATACCTTTTTTTCTAAGACAAGATATGCTCCCTGGAAGAATATTTGAACCACTAGCAGGAGACCAGAAGACTTTCTACATTTTCTGAAAGCTTTTCCTTTCAATCGTTTGGATGCCTTTCATGGAAAGGCGTTGAAATTCTCAGTTATGTCCCATGAAACTACTCTTGTGTCAGAGGAAATAACAAAACAAAACAAAACAAAGCACCCAACAGCATAAAAGAAACCATAGATTTATATCTTCAGTGCCTCACAGGAAGCCCCCCAAGACATGATCCTTAGTGGTGACCCCTGGATTTCCCTGCTACTTCCCACAGCAGCTCCCCTCTGCACTGTGCACAGGTCTTCTTGGTCTGCCTCACTTTTAAATTTTGCTCACTGCTTCTCCTATTGGTCCCTCACTAACATCTCTATTTCTAAATCTGCTTCCAGGATTTAATCTCTCCATTGCATTTTCCGCATCTTCCCCCCGCTTTCTTTTCTTCAGGGCGCTTGTATGATTCCTATTTTTCAGGGCTCTCACCCACCCACATCTCCCCTGCTCTTTGCAAGGCCCTTCCTTCTTAGGCCTACAGACATCTTTCAGCTCCTCATTTGGTCCAGTATTTTAAAAGCATAAACCCTCTTCTCCCTGTATCAACATTTGCTTCTTGTGGTTGTCTCTCCCTCCTCATGTTGCTCTGCATACATTGGCTGGGCAGCTGCAGAAAACATGAAATGGCCATTCACTTCCTTGCCTGGGGGCAGGATTTATTAGATGCTGAACCTCAGAAGGCTCGATTCTCTCAAGATAGTTCAAGACACTTGGGGCCAGATTCTCAAAAATTTGGTTTTATGGGCCAGACTACAGGAGAGCAGTGTTCAGGCAGGCAGTGTGGGAGGAATGCAGGAGCAGCGTCTCTGCCCTCCTGCAGCTGGGTGCTGGCAGTGCCAAAGAGGGATTGCACTCTCCTGCTTCCTATCTCAGTGGGCCTCAGAGCAGAGGAGGTGCAGGTTTCTCTGCTGTAGTCATTAGCAGTGTTTATGAAGCTGTACCGTAGCCCTCCAGAAAGTGTCACACCAAGAGCCCTGGCCTTTTTTCCTAGGTCAGTACAACTTCCTGCATTCCCCTGGCTGTCACTGTTGTAAAAACCCCTGACTGACTGAGTCAAAGCATGATTTTTCTGTATGCAAACCAATGTTTTAGAGTTCCTGTGGCTAAAAGTCTGTTATCTGAAGTCTATTATCTGCATGGGCATGTCATCTGCTTGCAAATATACCAGGCAGGACAGAGAAAAATATGGCCCTAAACTAATGCTCAAATTTAGATTAATACTTCCCCAAGCACTGTTTCCATTAGTGCTAATACAGGAATGCATAGATTGTAAATTGTCCTTTCAGGGTCTGACAATTCTAAATTTAGTGCCAATGTTAATTAAGCAAGAGAAAATTAGGCAATGCAACAGATTTGGGGAGCAGGCAGGGAAGAGGAGAGATAGGTCATCAGTTTGACAGCTTTGGGAGGTAATAATTTAGTGAACAAACAATCATGAAGATAAACCTGAATATTTCAGTGCTTTTAATAATTTGTGGCATTTAAGGACAGCAGATTATTTTTTAATTATTTGGATTCCACATAACTAGAGAATAATCTTGATTTACCCTTCTCCCAGCCTTTTTTGTGCTGACAGAAAGAGTTCATTTGTTACTCTGACATACATGCTAATTACTGTGCCCATATGTACACCCAGCACGTTTTATTAACTACTGTATGAGAGAGATTTTGAGGGGTTAATAAATGTCAAAAAATCTTATGTAAACATTTTCTTCTCTTTTCTTTCATACAGTATAGGAGTCTGTTTAATAAACCCCAAATCAGTATAAGGTCACAATGTGTTTGGCTTTGAAACTGAAGTTAGGGTAAGTAATTACAAAGGGTCCACTGTGTTCCTCATTTAGCTGCATATTACACAGAACTGAATGGGATGATTAATAATCATGTTCTACACTGAAAGAATGTAATTTATAAAAGTTCATGTAAATACAGCAGCAGAATTAGTCGTTCATTTACCATTGCCCTGCTAGCACGTATGGGAATTCCAGCATTTTTAGAAAGCAACAAAGCCAAGATCCTCACAGGAGTTCTGTGCTTAAGTACCTTGGAGAATGTGAGCCCAAGGTACTAAAATAGCTTAGCATTATTGAATGTTTAGTTAAAATTAGACAGAATACTGGCACGTGTAGAAATGTTTGCTATGAAGTCTGGGTTATACTGAGCTATGTTGGCAGTGGAAGAAGACGGGAGAGAATGAAAAGCTTTTATAAGATCATTGAACTAAAAAAGAGCAAAATAAATTAAAATTAATCATCAGTATAAAATAAATTGCATTTTTTAAATGAACATAACTCAGAATCCAGTACAGGATGATCTTTTAATTAATTCATTTATGTCAAAATTTTGATTTAAATCATGTTGATTTTTTTAAAATCAGCATGATCTGTGAGAAGCCTAGTAAAAAATGAGTTCTCTCCAGCACTGTCCATAGCCCATGGTGCATTGCCCTGACAGTAGTGAGTTGGTACTTACCTGCAGTAAGCACCAGCAGGCACGTACTGACCATCGATGCAATCAACAATAACTCTGCTCCGTCATGTCACTAATAGTAATCTCGATCATCAGTTTAGAGCACACCAGATATATGTCTCTCACCTTCTGAATGGATGTTGGTACCACACGGATTCACTGAGGCTAGAAAGATTTCCTAAATACCTCAGTGGATCCAGCAGTTAGTAAGCAGCATGTGCAAGGTAGCTATTAGTTTGTGAGAGAGGAGTAAAACTTACTTCACCATGTCCTCATGAAGACCGAGTGCTAAGTAGAAAGTATTCTATAATTTTCACTTTGGAATACAGCATAATTAGTCTTTTATGAAGACAACCAGATCCTGGGTTGCATTACACTTTAAATTCATTATACTTTTTACTGCTATTCGTAGAGATTCATGTGCAGAAAAAATATCAAGTTTATATCTATTTAAATTTGAGATCATATTAAACTCCCAAATGTGGTTCATAAATAGGGCAGTAAATGGAGTTGCTTTTTTGAATGAAAAGTCCTTGGTAACTAATTGACCAGGTAATAAATGGAAAGTGCTTGTATTCTGTACTGAAAAGGCTGGATCATGCACTGCCACAGCCAGTGGGAGTTCTGCCACTGACTTCACTGGGAGTGCTTAGCAAGGCTGTTTTGTTCCTCATTCAGTTTGGTTAACAAGATTTGTGCTCCAGTCCCTTTTCACCAAAATGCTGGCAGACTTCTTACAACATTACTGGAAACTAGACCCTACACAAATTACTAAGGCCTTTTGTATTTTAATGTCTTTTTTGTAATGATATTCAGTCCTTTGGGGCAGCTGCCTAAGAGAGACATTCGTCAACTTCACTTTGTTTTTAGGACAGATGAGCCAGAGCCAAAACCATAGACCTGAATAACTTGAAAATCCAGAGGAGTTTGGATCCAGATTTGAGCCCCACAGTTTGAGGCCCTTGCTGATTAGTGGGCCATGCTTTAACAAGCTGTACTTGTGCTTAGAAAGGGGCTCAATATTTGCTGCCAGCATCATCAGAATCGAAACACAGGGCTCTCTAGCAGTGTCCTGGCTCTGACACTGTCCCACAGCCAGTGCCTAGAAAAGAGTACAGAAACAGGGAAAACACAGCAATATTTCCCCCGCACAGGTCCCCATCCTCAGCAGCACAATGAGGTGGAGTCTTTGTGTTGCCAGAGAATTTTCTTTGTTAGCACCAGCCATTCCTTTCTGGATTACCTATCGCTGCCACTTGCTCTTGCTCCCAAGGCAAACATTTAGAAGGGAGGGCTTGTAAAATCTCAGTGCTGCTATACATGCATGTGAGAGAGCTGAGAGGGGCAGGTCTGGAACAGGGATCATGGGGAAAAACAAAGAGAGAAAGAGGAATAGCTGCAGAAAGTCTGTGCCTGGAAAAGAGGAAAATCCTGGGCTCTAGGATACCCATGATACAAAAGTGTAACAATGTCCAGTTAGAAATTGGTTGGACTTAAATTAGTACAGCATTCTTGCTTAGATAAAGTCATCACTTATAAATGCAGTTCTGCCTTTTTAGGACAAATTACATGCCCACAAACCAAAAAGTAGTGAAAGTAAGGGCAAAGTATTTGAAATTATGTCTGTGAAATGCATATGCAAAACTAATTAACTTATAGATGGCATTTGTCCATATCCCCCATGTGATGTACTGACAATCTCCCTGGTATTGTAGAATTCAAACGCTTTGAAAAGAAATTGCCCGAGGGATTGAATGTCTTTCCTTTACATTGTTTTTAAAAGGAAGAGTTTCTCACACTGTGTTTATTTGCTGCTAAGATACTGTTACACTAACACCATCACAGCCTGTTTCTCACTGCAGTATCCCATAAATTAGGTTGTTGCAGGGAGTATCAAGAATATGCATACACAGCCTGACTAGGGCAATTTTATGTGAATAATGTTTTGTGACCTTTCTTGCAAAAAGGTCCTGACTAGAAAAGCATAGGTTTACCAGGCATCCTGGCTGTACTGAAAGGTTGCAATTACCGTTCTATTTTATCAGTATTAGTAGAGAGAGTTCCTGGATGCCCTGGCATCTCCTCTCCAAACACAAATGAAAAGTTGGGAAGTTGTCTGACTCAAGTAATGAAGTACATATAATCTAGGTACCTGTTTCAAATTCAACAATTGTGGAAATGATGGAAGAGCCATTGCGATCAAGATGACTTTCCAACAGGCTCAATGAGATGGTTTTGTGGACTCAGTCCAATTCTTAATGGACATAAGTCCACATTACAAAAAGCAACACACAACTGGCAGAAATTGATACTCTTTTGGCACTCAACAGAGAAGTGAAGTATTGAATGAACATGAAGAATGGACTAACCTTTCACCTCCCTCCCTGCATTCCAGGTCAGGGATGAGACATCTGATAGAGCTACATAAGAAGCTTGGGCTGCTGCTCTCCATGCTGCCCTGTGCCATACCCAAACAAAGGACTTCCTTCTTAACAAGGATTGGGCTGACACTTTTCATGAACTTTAAATTTATGTAAGATATTTGGAGGCTTTGGAAGTTAGTGTGTAACATCAGGATTCTGCCTAAAGAGTACAAGCCACTGCTCCACATAAAGCCATGTCTCTCTGACTGCCAGCTGCATTGAAAACTATTACACTAATTCCCTGTTATACATTTGCATATATAATGTATATACATACATAGCAGGAGTAAATGTATTGGTTATTCGTGTATGTTTTTTCATAATAAGAGAAGTAATGCCTTTAGCTAAGATTGCCTAATACTCATTTATAAGAATTTACTTTCAATTACTTATACAGTTTGCCAAAATTTAACTGCTTCAGCTTAAATTTTCCATGGTGGGTATCTGTCTCTAACTGAATTGGGTTTGGAAAGACTTGACTAAAATGGCTCAGATAATTCCAAGAACACTGTTAGTAAAAATATATCCTTTTAGTCATGTTAAGAACCTTTGCAACCATCATATTGAGAGACTCTAGCATGTCTGAGTTTTGGAGCTGAAGTTTGAAACTCCATAAGGAAATTACTTTGATGTCAAGACTTATCTTCTGTCACTCTTGTGGAAATCTGATCCAGCTGTAATCTCCTAAAAAACTGAATTCTCACACACTCATATTCTGTTAAATTCTCCGAATACTCTATTTGCAGTAAGCATGCTGTCTTTTCATACAACTGTGACATCTGAGGCACAGTGTATATTTGCATTCTCTGTGGAGAATATCCACACATATATATATATATAAAAAAAAATATGTCCAAGGGCTCTCCCTGTCATTCGTACAGATTGCATACATCAGGAATGATAGCCCTATAGACCCACCTATCCACTGTATTAGAGCTCAGCTCTTCTCAGGGACCATGTAGATGATTTTAGTTACAACCATGAGGACAGCAGCACTTGCAACAAGGACCAGGAAACACCTGGTCATGAGAATCAGGGTGCTTAAGCCTACTCTCAAGACTTCATCTCACAGTGAACCCACCAGGTATCTAATGCCTCGGGTCTCAAAGAGGCCATGCCCAAAGACACTGGGGGCTGCCCTGATCAGTCTCTATGACCACAGCAGGCAACTACTTTGGCCTGAACTTTGCTGAACCCTCTGGAGGGATTGGATATTGCTCACAGGGTGCTTTACAAACAAGTTTAAGGAACCACAGGATAAAGAGTGAGCAGTTAACGTATAGAGGGGTCATTAACTTCTGAAGGATTCAGAAGTGACAAAGTGCTTTAATTAACATTGTCCTTTCAAGAACTCCAGAGCAAGCAAGCGAGGTAGAAATACACTTCTGTAAGCTCTGAAAATGAGGACTAGAAGCCAAAATATCTTAATGAGCTCCCACCCTCTGATCATATATAAACACACAAGAGGAAGTGTAATGATTTTTGTTAGTGATAAAGGTTTGAGTAGTGTGTATTGAAAACAAAGGCTTAGACACATCACAAAGTGAACTGGGTCAGCTTAAAAAAAATCAGCATCTAACTCCTCTTTTGTGAGCTCTCTGAATCCAGTGTATTAAATAATATGAGGGCAAAATGGAAAAAAGAACTTTAATACACGTAATCAAAGTTCTGTTTAGATGCATACTCAGGAGAAAGACAACTCAAGGTTATACAGACCACTTAAAAACTAGTATTTCCTCTCTTTTCAATCCTTGTCTCTGTTAAAAGGGTTAGATAAGACGACCTGCAGAGGTCCCTTCCAACCTCAACCATTCTGTAATCCTAACAATCTCTTAATATAGTACTTGGTACAATAGACATACGTGCTTAATTTCTAGATTCCCCCCAGAAAGAGATTATATTCCAAACCTAATGTTTTCTTCCCTTTCTGTAACATATTTTGAATTTTGTTTGTTTTGCAAGCTAAACCTCAGGTTACAAGCACTTTTCCGCTTTGCCAGCCAAATGAATATGATGAAAGGACACCTGTAGGCATACACAGAAGCCAAGAACATTCTGTACATCCATTATTTATTTAGTTCTCTTCTTTAGCTCTTTTATATAAAGAAAAAAACATAGGTAGAAACAGGAGAAAAGTTAATCTGTTATATAGTTGCAGTAAGAAAAAGCATAGAAAACACTACTTTTGTTACCTTGGCAAATACAGTAAAAATGTTCTCCACTGTGCAGTCTGTGCAAAATAAGTCCCACAGGAATTAGGCAAGCACATTCTCATTATGGTAGTTATGATTTAGATTGCATTACAGAAGTAAAAACAATCATTCAAAGAGGCTTGGGTGCAGTGATTTGGAGAGAAGCTGCTGCTCTGCCAAACAGAAAAAGAGAGGGAAGGGGTGGGGGCAATGAAAGAAATAAACCCTGCCAAAATGAACTCATGCAAAGGTGAAGCCAAAATGCCAAGAGGTACAGATTAAATGCTCTTATGAATGTCCCAAATGTGTGTGTCAGCAAACTGCCCAAATAAGGTTTTGAACTGAAAGCTCAGGCTTCTGCTGGAAACACCCAGAAACACAGAGATTAGATATTGTTTGGAAAAAGGGATTCTGGCTTGGTTGTCTAGAATGAGCATTTGAAAATCACACATCTCACCAGAGCACGTGTTAATGCAATGGAAATGCTTTTTTGGAAACTGAAAAATAGTCCTTTAGTAATTTCATAACACAAGAAGTAAAGGACCACAGAAATTGCTTCCTTTTAGTTTCAGTTGTTCTATATTTGTTGGGTTTCTTTTTTAGTTTAAGGTCTCTAATGGCCATGTAAAAAAAATTGAATCATTCAGATAATTCTTTATTTGCCCCTGACTTTAATGAAAAATTTACAGGAAAAAAACTTATCTTAAACATAGCTACCAACTTCCAATATCTCATTTTTCTCACACAATAATCCCAGTGTTCAAAGTAGGTATTGTATTTATCATCTTTGTATGGAGCAGAATTTCACTTCACTTTTCTTTATGGTCTTATCACATCATTTACAAACACTTTATCTCTGTAACTGAAAATAAATGAAATCCTGGGCTTTCGATGAAATGCCATGATGAAATGAATGGTCCAAAAATCTATATTGAGATGACTGACTCCTGTTTGTACAAGACATGATAAATGTTTCATGCATATAAACTGAAGGATGATGGATTTAATGATCATAGTTTAACGGGGAAATGTTATTTTGGAATAATTAAGTGTTCTGTCATTTGCAAGTCTAAATAGTCCATTGTTAGATGGTGCTTTTGTCTGTCAACAAGTCATTCTATTTTGTAAGGGTTATTTATCACTAAAACAATTGATGAAATGGAAACACACTACCAGTATGTGTTGTTAACAACACATTTTGTGAGACTTTGGTTTGGGTCCATATTTCAGGGATAGTTAATTGATGTATGTTTCTGTCTTACGGAAGAATTATATGACAAGAACCTTTGAAGGATTGGAGGTATCTTTCTCACATGAAGTGTTACATGTGAACTGTATTTATTGTCCTTCCTATAAAGATTTTTAGAGTCAAAAATACCTCAGTTTTAAGGCACACATGTGAAAGGAGTTTACACTGGGGTGTATTGTCCAGTTTCCAGTTGTAGCTCCAAGAAGGTGTAAGTATCTGCAGATCATGGTTTGTGTCTGCTGGCTCTTACAGCTGTCCTGGACACCCCAGATGGTGTCTCAGATGGGCGTCTTTGTTTAGACAGGTTAATCTCTCCATGAGGAATATCTCAATGGGAAGTACACTGTGCCTATGCTATTTTTTATTTTTAATATCTGCATCAAAATAACTGCAATCAAGACAGTTACAGTATTCTGATTTCCCCTGTTGTGCATACGCAATTTTTTATTGACTCTGTATACAGAACTGAATGTGAGTGCCTTTTTTTTCCTTGACATTCAATAGCAAAGAAAATAATAAGAAACATAAGTGCTGGAAAGTAATATGAAAAAGGTAATTATTTTGACAAAAAATAGCGGCTATACATTTGGTTGTGTGAGAATAGTGTATGATATTTAATATCTGAATGATCATCACAGCATGGGAAGGTATAAAGAAAAGATTAATTTGTATTTTAGTCACAAAGGCTATTTCCTGGGTTGCATGATATTTATAAATATTAGAACACTTCATATATCTTCTTGTCTCCTGATACATACATTTTTTACCACGCAATCCCAAACTAGGTTTAAAAATATTTTGTGTCTTTTCTTCATTTCATAGTTTAAGGACTAAAACATATGAAGGTGAGGATCTGTGATAAAATTTAACGAAAGGCCTCGATCTCCTGACTCCCCACTCTGCTCTGGTGAACAGTGACTCTGTGAAATGTCTTGTCACACCAGTTTCTATACTTTGCCAGATATAGAAGCCTTTTATCACAGCTCTGAGAAGCAACAGTCTCTCCTTTTTACTGTCCAGTTCATTACCTTGCCATGAGTCTCTACTCTCTGAATTCATACAGCCACACACATGGCTAGTGAGACCTACTAGGCAAGTAGAAATCCAAGCATGCACAAGTGTGGAAGCTGTGAAATGGATATATCTGATCATCAATGATTTTGCCCTGGGCTGTGAGCAGAAGTACTGAAAGTATTCCCAGATGCCTAGAGCTGGGATCCACAGTTCAGATCTTGACAAAACTGGCTGATATGTTGTGGCATACATATTTAAGTCTCAAAACTCTTTAGAGATTCCTTTCACACTCCTTCCCATGAGAGAGTCTTCTGTGTCACTGCTTTCCAGGTCATTTTCCTTATCCTGGGTGTAGATAGTAAGGAATGTCTTCAGCAGACGCTTGAGAAGAGGAAAAGGGGCAGCAAAACTTTTTCTCTCGGAAAAGTTCCGAGAGAACTTTGAGGAGAAAAGCATTGACAGAGTTGGGGTTTTTTTTTCCTCTTTTAAGAGAAAACATTTTTTGGAGTTTTTATACTGAAGAGGATTTTCTTAGTCCTAAAGTATACTGAACTCTGATATTAATTGTAAGTCTTGATTTAATGAATGGATGGAATTTATCAGGCCTAGGATACATTTTGTTTCTTGAAAAACATTTTGCCACAATTTTTTTTCAATAGTTCCACAAACTTATGTAAGGTTAGCAACTATTTAGATGCACTGCATTATTGAGACAAATACCCTGGAGCTTCGACACTGCTTTCAGCATACAATTTTGCTACAATATAATTCTCCATTTAACTTTTTTGCCATAATATCCATTTCTTGTTAAAATTAATTCTTTATTTATGGGAATAATCTATTCAATTCTATGCTCCATAGCCTAATTACCTAACAAAGATAAACTTTGTTCCTTTTGGAGTAGACTTCCCTGAGGGCCCGGATTTCAAGTCCATAAAACCAGTACAGTTCTACAGAAATCAGACACGCTTTGAGAGGACACTACCCTGAACTTGGGGCCATTGTCTTGAAACTGAAGTCAGTAAGAGAGGCTACTTCGGTTGGCCCCAAATACAGTTCCTTAATGACTGTAGTGTAGGACAAAGGACTAATGGGGTAATGTCTCACCCTGTTCATCCTCACCCTGAGGATGCACAGAGGCCTGAACAGCAGCTGATTGCTGCCAGGGCATTGCTCCATTCCTCAGTTGTCTCAGAAGAGGGGTCTTTGTGCCTGTCTTCCAGTTAACGGCATATATTGCCACTTGCAAGGGAAAAATAATTTCTCATCTCTCAAGCAAAAAGCAGTGAAGTATTATTATTTCACTGATTGCTTACACTCAGATACAATTACAACTAAGTTAAAGCATAAGAGGCCCAGAACAGTCCTGATGACCTCGGTCTGAACAGACGTAAGACCATAAACATCCAGGCAAACAAATAACCTTTGAGTTCCATTAGTCACAGAAATTAGGATGCTGAAATGCTCAAGCACTTGCAGAATCAGACATTTTGCTTGTAGTCACCTCTAAATACGGCATAAAGACTGGGTCTGGAGGAGTGATTTCGGTACTAAGTTCATTTTTCCTTCCTGAAACAGTGGAAGTCTTAATGGCAAACCCGTTAAAATTATTTTCATGACACACAGTGAATATTTTGAATATATCAAGTCAAGGTTTCAATTAAATATGTTCATATCATGTCAAGCTTAGCAATTTGTTGGAGAATCTTTACCTAATTTGATGTAATTGATGTTAAAGCCTTTCCTCCTAATACACTGTTTGTGGATCCCTTTTAAATGTGGATAAGAAGAAATGGATTTGTAGATGTTTTTAATTGATTCCAAAGGGAATAGCTACCACAGAATCTGCTGACGAGTTCTGTGGGGGTCTAGACTCCAATCATTCAGCATCTATATTTTTAATGACAAGATGCTTCAATGTTTAAAAAATGAATTTGAATTATGAACACAGGTAATTAATGCCTGCTCTCTCCTAACATCAATAACCACCAAGCCTTCAGTTAGGGCAAGGACCTCTGTGTTGGCTTAGAGATTCAAATTGCATAAAAACTCAATGTCAGTAAAGCTGCATTCAAGGTCTTTGAAAGCTTCAGTCAGACACTGCATGTTAAATCCTTGATTTTCATTTATAGAGGAGAGATATCAGCACATCACATACAGCATACTGCATAAATTGTCACCACTGGTTATTTTGGCATTTGTTCTTCCTCAGTTTTCATATAGGTCAATATTTATTCAAAACTAAATAGTGTTAATCCTTTAGCCACCCCCATGGTAGTCATCCTCTCTGTGTGAAGAATCTCACTGACTCCAGGAGATGGAATTGTATGACTGAAAGTTGCTCAGAATTAATAATGATCAGGCTCGTCATTTGTAGTGCGATTTAAGCCTACCTTTGGGTAATAAGAAGCAAATCTCTTGGGATGCTGCTGATGTTGATTCACTGTGTAACAACTGGACAAGATATTTAACAACAAAACTTAAAAACAGCAATGTTGTTACACATCACATAGCTGCAGCTTGATTTAGTGAATGCCCCATATTACATTCTGTAGATTCATCTGTCCAAACTCTGTTTGACAGAAATGTAGCCTATAGGATATACTAAGTAATCTGTCACTTCTCTTCAACAATGGCAGGGACTTAAAAGAAATATTTCTACTAGTTTTGGCTACTACACTCCAAAAACCAGCTGTGGACTTTGTGTGGAAGCCCTGAGGAGAGGAACAAAAACAATCAGAGGTACAAAAAATATGAGCTATCAGGAAAGATTGACAGAAGAGAGAATGTACAGCCTAAAGCAGAGAAGTCTATGGTACCACACAATAACAATCTCCAGGTGAAAGTGAAAAGGGGACTGAAGCTACATGTGCATAAACAATGTTCTACTGATACACAAACAGGGAAATGCAACAGATTTCTCAAGGATAATGTTTTTCACTGGAGTATTTAAAGGATAAGACACCTGCCAGGAATGGCAAGTATAATCAATGTGGTCTTTGGGCAGAGACAGAGTAAAAGAAAACTTCACACTGCTTTATAATGTTACAATTCTACAGCTCTGTAATTGAAAGATGTTACATAAATTTAAGTGGTTTTTGCATTACTGCATTTTCACTGCCACTTACCATTTAGATGAAATTACAAGCATCACCTGTACAAGGAATCTGTAAAAAAAGTCCTATGCAGCAGGATCCTGCCTATCACTACAAAGATTTACTGTGGCTAAAGAGTATCCAAAAAAATCATTGCTTAGAAAGTAGGGCAAAATAGTGTGCTACTTCCAGCTTGGCAAGGACAGATGGAGATGCACTCTATCCATGCAGGCATGAGCAGAATAGAAGTGACCTGAAGCAGAAGGCCTGTTCAGACTGTGAGGTCCCGGTGAAAAAACAGTCCACTTCTTATTTAACTCCTTATGTCCAAAATGTTTCCAAGGCCTCAAGTATTATTCAGGTAAAGTTCAGACAGAGTATGCCTCTAAAGGTTGAATAGATGGGCACATCTGTTTGTCTGACAGGAAAATGTATGTGTTGCTTGACCCAGCAAACACTTCTTGGAGCAGTGGAATCATTGCGCAAAATATCTCAGACAATATCTGAAAAGGATCCCCCAGCAACAGATCAAAAATTGGGATATGATGGTACAAAGCCAACAACAAAATGAGTTTGATAGTTCAAGCTTAGTTAAAGAGGCTTTGTTCAGTTTGATTACTCCAAAATTAGCTGTGCTAACCTGTGCTAAATGACTCTGTCTTGCTATGTTACTCATGAGAGATGTTCCTTTATTTTTTTCTTTTCAGTGGAATGAGTTGTATGAGGATACACTCATGAAAAAAAAAAAAAGGAGCTAGTATTTTCAGAGTGGTATTCTACTCATGAAGGATTTATTCCTTCTTTCTGACTCTGATGATGATAAGGTAACTGGGCACCTTTTTTGCTCAGGTGATATTGCAAAGTTAGTTCTTACTGACTCAGGCCTAGCAATGTGCCTCCAGTCTTATCTTTCAGAATCATATAATTAAGTTAGTTTCAATCTAACTCTATTTTTTAATTTAAAAAAAAAGAGATTTCTATCCCATGTTTAACACTTGTAGTGAGATCTGCTGATAGCCTCAGTATCAGTAACATAATTTCTTAGCATCAGATGTTGGCACAGACGAGGAACATATCCCTGTATCCATCAGAAAAGACTTTATCCTCTCTCATAAAGAGATCCTTGGGTTAGTACTGGTACAACAGTCTGGCCAATCTGTTATAAGATTTCTGTTGGAAATATTAGCTCTGATTTCTGTTGGAAATATTAGCTCTAGTCCTAAAAGCTGCATAATTACATTAGTGTTGTTCCATGCCTGAGGGAACAAGCTCTGCTTCTCTGCTGTGTGACCAGCCGGAGCTCAGCGCCGCTCCAAACGCTGCACCCGAAGTGGGACCTGGCACTGGCTCGGCAATAACAGCCTCACCCAGAAGAGTTTTCACTCTGGTAAAATGGTGCCACGTTATGAACCACAAAAGAAGCAGACTGAGTTTCTGTAAGTCCAGATTCTCCAAGTTCCCAAATCTCCCTGTAAAATCAGTAGAAACTTTAATATTGTTGAAAATCAGATGCAGTGCCCGTATCATGAGGGCATCTGGAATGCTAGTCACACAAGTCTTGCTTACTCACAGCACTGTCTCCGGATATTTTTATAAAATCTACATTCTCAGCAATAAAATATGTGTTGCTATGGGGCATCTGTTCATGTTTTTATGTGAACTGATAATTACCCTGGAGTTCCTTCTGTCTAAAAAAATGGTAGAGTTTTACAGTGAGCCTATAAACAATTATCAGTTAAATGTAAGGATAGTCCTGAATTTATATGAGAAAAAACAAATATATGGGGTAAATTAGTGCAAACAGTAATCCAGGTAATTGCAGGTATGAATCATATATTTTACACATGTGACAAAATACAGTTTTGTCCCTTAATAACCTTGTAAGCTCAGCTCTCCTCTGAGCTCTAGACACAGGACTTTCACCTGTCAGCTCCCAGACCTCACAGCAAAGTGTCCTAGGCTGGGTACATCTCACCCTGCTTTTCTCTGACCAACAAATGCCAGGCAAGTGATAGAAACAGAACATCATTCAAAACACATAGGTAGATAGGTAGATTTTATATGTTTGAGATGATTCTATTATGACATTCACAAACCTCAAACACTGTAGAAATATAATATTTACTATGAATAAGACAGGAAAAGGAAAGTAAAATAAACTATGTTTGCACCTAACTCACACAGTGCAAACATTAACCCTGTGAGGCAAAATCCACAAGATCAGTGAGTCTCTTGTGGTCCAGCTTTTTAATTTATGTTTGATCTTTTTGCCCCCCAAACACCCCAGCACTACCATAACCACTGCTACAGATGCTGTTTGTTAACTGCCCCCTCACATTCTTTTGGTGAGTCCAGTCATACTCCTCAGTATGAAATTTGTCTGCCTCCATTATCTCACCCCTCAAATGCAGTTACATAAAAGGTCTCTGATAATGTTACCAACAGTTTCAAAGTTACATGGGGAATTTTTGATCCTGGATTTTTTTCATGTGTCACAGGACTCTGAGTGGGGATAAAGCCTTTTCTTTAGGACTGGCTTCCAAATCTGCCTCAGGATCCTACCTTAAAAAAAAAATCAGGATTTACAACCTACTTATTCTGATTAGAGGTTTCGGTCTGTGTCCAGTTCATTTTTCCTTTAAAAAAGATAGGGTTCATATTTTCTTACAGCTTCCCAACTTTGTTCTGTTCTGTGTCCGATGTAATTGATGACAGATTAATGCCCATCTGTCACAGTTACACACTGTTCATTTTTAGTGTAAATATTCTGTGCTTACTCTTCTGGGTGTTACAACCTGAAAAGAACCAAATCCAAATCTGTAATAATAACATTACCAGAATTAGATATCAATGACAAGTCAAGGAAGCATTGCATATGCATATACATATGTGCTTTGCAACACCATGGTCAGACAGAGAAAAATACCAGTGGCTCTAGGATAAGGGTGTATGCAACAGAAAGAACCACAAAACTGGGGAGCAAGGACCTTGGAACTACAGGAAGAAAAGGGGGCCAGAGACTCTGCAGACAGACATATGGATGGTCATTAAAACAGATGTGTAGCTGCCCCTAAGGATAGCACAGGCAGAGTATCTTTATCTATACAACAGCAACAAAAGCAATTTGTTGTCTTTATGCTGTACTTCAGAATCAAGTGTGCAGAACTTATGGCTCAGATCCTATCCTGAACTCGTGTCTTAATACTGTGGTAGTGGCATGCAAGTGTTTAGTACTGTGGTATTACTGTCTTACTACCATAGCCACAACTGTGTTTTGGTGCCTGATTATGCATGACTGACCTGATCACCTCCTCTTGAGGCCTGACTTAACTCTGCTTGTAGCAATTGATGGAGGATGTAGACAATCTAGGAAACCATGCAATACTGAAAATATGACATGAGGATGAAACATCCTCTGTCTGGCTTGCGTGATCTAGCTGCAGTTCAGTCCCACAACCTAAGTATCCTACTGAAACATTTGTCTTTTTGCCTTCACCATTTGGTACTAACAGTTTTAGGTACCCAAACAACCTATGAAATCAGGAGTCAGTACCAGATTCTGTAACAGACCCATAACAACAAAAATTGAGCCATGGATTGATAGGATTACAAGCTTTGTGTTGTCACCTGTAGGACACAGGAAAATGAATTCTCAACTAGAATCATGGATCTCACAATGGGGTCCCATTACATGAACAGAGGATGTTTTCCATGGGCCATTAGAAAATGCACAATGAGTTTTTGATGTCTAAGTGTTAATATGAAATGAGAAATTCAGTTACAGGAATCCAATGTGTTCAAAAGATGAGCCATTTGGGTATCGCAGTGTACAGGAGAAGAAACCAGAGGTAGGATAGAAGACACTGAAAATAAAACCAAGGACGACAAGGCAAAAAATAAAAGGATAAAAGAACCCCAGCAAAGTAGAACAAAGAAGGAGAAGATTAAACAAAAGAAGATTAAAAAATAATTAGAACCAAAGACCAGAAGGTGAACTATGGGAATTGAAACAGAAGGTAGAAAAAAACGAATGCTGACAAGGTAGCTGAAAAGAACTCTGAGCAGCAGTAATGCTGAGGTTTCTAGAAAAAGGAACATAACATAATAAAAATGAATAACCAATCCTTGTTAGAGGAAGCAAGAGCTAAACTAGAATTAAATGAAGCCCAGGCTACTTTCAAGTTGCACTGGAAGATAAAAAGCAGAATCAGAGCAGAAATGCGATCACATGCTGTGTTACCAGGAAATATGACAGTCTGAAAACATTTTTTAAAATACCGACTTAAAAGCATAAGCATAAAAAATAGATATTGCAACAGCTGTACAAGTGAGGAATAACACCTTGGAGATATCTAGTACGACCCAAATTTTGTAGAACTTAATGTGAATACACAAGAATATCATACACTCTCTTCATTAACAAGAGTATGCAAATTAGTAACATGAAAACAAAAAAAAGAAATGGTAAAACTATCACCAAATTAATTTCCAAATCAAGGACTAAATAGCAAGTCACTATTGAAGCAGAATTGGATACTGATCATGTTAGAACAACCAAAAAAGGATGTAGGATCCTTAAATAGGAAAACCGTACAAGTCAGGTAGTAGCATTGGAAGAACATCCAGAGCTAAACAGTGAAGATCAATCTTTAATTGATCAACCAGCCCCAATGAATTTTAGCTGGACTTTACTTACTCAAAAATGCAAAGTAACCCTAAAGGTAAAAGTGTATTAAGGAAGAGAACTTGACAGGTTTGACACTTCATTTAAGGTGCTGGCAAATTTTTGGTACATTTTTTCACACTGCAGAATAAAGAGCAAATGAAAATCACCAAGGCATACACACAAGAAAATAAACTATTGGGTACCAGAGCCAGGGTTTAGTGACTGAGAACTTTGGCAAATATTTGTAAAGAGGGTTTCACACTAGCCATACATGAAGCACTGAACCAGGCTGAAGAGACAACCAAGCTCAGTAAATCGAATAACCATGAAATTGGAGAATTTCATAGATAGTATTTGAAGAGCTGAAGAAATTTTACAAGAACAATGTGGGAGTTAAAATCCTACCAGATTAATAATTGGGGGGGAGGGGTGGAAAACTATTCAAGTGGTAGCCTTCTCTAATCAATGTCCAAAGGGTCAAAAAGATTTTACAGGTGAATATAATCATGGATAAGACTGTAACAGATGCAGCTGCATATCCAGCAAACAGGATGAAAGTGTTAGCCTGGTCCTAAAAGATTCTGCAGACAAAAGCATGGGATAGCAAAAGAAATAGGAAAGGAATAAAGAGAGGAATTAAGTGTTTTATTGTTATTGTCAGACGTATGTGAAATCCATGGAGAGAAGACTACGTATTTGAAATCACCATGGAAAACTGAAAGGTTTTTCATATATAAAGACTTGCATATTGCACAAATCAACTTACATATTCCTTTGAACACAAATTTTTGAATTATCAGCTGGGAGATATTTCGGGTTAAATCCATGCAGACAAGGAATTTAAAAATATGTGAGTACAATGGAAAGATAGATACTGATAACTAAGTTTATTGAGAAGTGTGTGGGTAGTGAGTGGGGCATTAAATAGTATAGGTCTCAGATGCTCATCTAATGTATTTGGATTTATCATTGATAGGCAATGGCATGATGAAAGCATTTATATAGGAAAATGGAAGTTTACACTTTCTAGAACATAACAAAGTAGCCTCATAGTCTTTCTAACATCTACTTTTTGTTAGTTTCAAGTGTTATAAAAACAGCACAAGAATTTATCTGTATTGTTACCTGGCCTTTGTGATGATCTGGTATGCAAACCTTGTTACAAAAGAAAATTTTCCAGAACTTAAAAAGATAAAAATGAAAAAAGTTGGCTTTAGTAAGTTCTATTTCAGAAGGCTGCACACCCTCACATGAAGTTTTACAACATTATATTTGTGATCAAGGACAGTTTCTGTAGTGTTGTATTTGGAATATTTTAAAATAAATACGTGTAAGTTAAAGGCCTTGTGTTTGTCTTAAGAAATACTAAGAAATGGTCAAGGCCATAAATTCTCTAACTGTGGAGATATACTGATAATCAAAATACTACAAATCTGTATGTGCAAGCATGTACTAATTCAGTAGAAAGATTTTTTGGTTTTCAAGGAGCTAATCAAGTAGCTTTAGAGATGTCCAACAATTGTTCTCTTGCTTCGGGAAAATAACAGCAAATATCCATCACCATGAAGAATCACTCAATGCAAAAGTTATCTTTTTCAGTCTGGAAAAAACACTCACTTTATGTACTTTGTCATGTGGTATCTTGGCAGTTAGATCACACTTTGTAATTGAAAACCAAACTTTATCCAAAGATGTTTGGTGCTCTGTGCCCTCAGCCAGATGGCTTCAAGTGCATAATAAAACTTACACTTTTGCCATTATTGTAATTGAAAATAACACACTGGCTTTGAGCTCATTTTAAACTACTCCAGCTGAGCCAATGGATTGAAGAATTTATGGAAAAATCCTTATACCTACATCTATAATGAACTATTCAATAATAGAATTCCAGCAAAATTAAGGGAAGCTTCAAAAAATTCAGGAAAACATTAAAACGTGGGCATTACAATTTGAAACAATAAATAGTGATGTTTTTATAGGATTATATATTTCGCAGTTCCACAGCATCTAACCTACTGCATGTATTAGTTCATCCACTTATTCCATTGTTAATAATACAGGTTGGGAATCTTCTAGGTATCATTGTAACATTAAAATGTTTATTGAAAAGTTTTGCGTATTACAGCCGTGTTATTTGCAAATAATTATCTAAAGGTCAGTATCTGGTGAGGCAAGACCAAAGCATTCTAAATGCTATCCAAGCAGCAGGCATACAGCAATAACCAGCCAATGCAGGTTAGAGAGTGCATGGTTTAGGCAACTGAATCAAAAGGCCATAGTTACCTGAATATATCTCTGTAATGAAGAGGTGTTTGAAACCCAAATGGGACAAATGTAGGAGAAAGCAATCCTAACAGAGCAGCAGGGACCAGAAAACCAGGTACCAGAGACCCCTGAATGCTGAATGCAGGATGAGGAGGGGACCAGAGACCAGACAGGCATTACAGCTACCCACCAATACAGATGTGTGACAGTGAAACGAAGCTGTACCTACAACAGGTACCACACATGGGCTCGTTTCAAGGTGCGTTTATTGTAAGACTGCCACGAGAGCAACTGGTTGCCCTTACCCTGTATTTCAGAGCCACATATGCCCACTATGTGGTAAATAATGAGTCAATCCTTTAAAGGGACCTGTGTTTAGGTGTTTGGCCTAACATTTTGTTGATTGAATTGGGCTGGTTTGGCTGGATGCTTTTGAGGAGTAACTGCTATATTTAGATGCATGAGAGGTGACTGGCTGGAGAAATAGATTAAAACCCTGCTTTTTTGTCCTTCGTCTTTGAAGTCTGCAGTTTTTGTGTCTGTGTAGGTCAAGAATTTCAGAGTCCTAAGTAAGAATGTTAACCTCAGAAGACTGGTTGCCTCAAGACAAGGACAGATTTGACGGGTTCAGAGGGCAAAACAAATGAAAACACAGTGATGGTGAGGCCATCAGCTTTGGAACTATTCATTTAGGAGTAATTTGTCATCAGTGTTAGGAACTCTGTGTTGATGCTTGAGCATTTAATGTGATTGCAGAGATGTTTTAAAACAACTTCCAATACAAAATGGAATCAAAGAAGCTTGTGGAGCTCTTCAGCAGAGAAAAATCCCTACTGAGCTATATAGAAGTGTGTTATAAATGAACACGTAGTGTCTGAGCTGTGACCAAATGTCCATTGCTAGCCAACTTTATTTTGTGGCGGATTGATCTCTCTTCTTTCAAAGCTCAGCATTCATAAATCGTTCTGGAAAACCTCAAAGTTATTTGAAAAGGTCTATAACAATATACATTTCTCTATGCAAAATGGCTGTTTAACAAGATTGTCTCCTTGAACTTTTCACATGATTGTGACAGCCACTTTCATTAACTAATGGAAGTTTTATAGCGGATTTTCTCACTACTCCCACATTACTGTTTACTGTTATTTTATGGAGAATACTTTACCAATTGGGTCTTTGAAACAAAGGAAAAGATATTTGGTGACATTCCCAGACTGCTATGTGCCTCGTTAGCCAGGCTGCCCAAGAGACAGCTTGCAGGAGAACCCCAGCTCACATGGGCTGCAAAGCTGTGCCGCAACTAATTGGCCTGTGGGGGTTAATTCAACAGTCATTATGGTCACTGCTGAAAAACTTGTTTTGTGTTAGCCTTGCTTAGATTAAAATTAGGAAGAACAGAAGCTTCATGAGGAATTGTTCCTCATTAGTCATGGTGCAGACAGCAGAAGGATAGTGCATGTGTGCAGTTAGATTTTACAATAATAGTGATCATTTAAGAGAAAAAGGAAGTGAGAAGTTTAAGGAGTACGTGGTTTGAAAGGCATCTGAGGCTTCATGAACCCAACATCCATCATACTGTAGCTGGATGAGTTTTGGAACTGACCAGGAACTGACTCTTTTCTCAAGTCACCAGCAGAGAAAGTGTTCACTTGCTATTTTAGGAAACGTCCCTTGTATTCCATCTGGAGAATCCCTGGGTAATTTTATGTTAAATGGTTGCATTCCCTCAGGGCAGCAAGTAAAGATGTTTTCAATTGCCTTATGAGAGACTAGAAAGGAAGAAAAAATACCTGGAGAAAAGAAGACAGCTAGTCTACAGCTAAGTGTAGACTAGCATTTAAGAAAGCAGAAAAGTGTGAGTAACAGAAGTGAAGGAATGATTTATCTTTTCTTTTTCCAAGTTATATGTCTTTGTGAAGTCTCTGTTGCAAAAGACAAACCTCGAGTTTGCCTGATTTGCCATTTTTCATTTTGTGCAGGAAAGAGAGTAACATTTCTCCTAGCAACTAAAGATTTTTTTCTCCAACAAGTTATAAATGTGGAAAAAAAATAAATAATAAATGTTCTGACTTTGGACTTTGGTAGAAAATCTCATTTTTACAGTCAAGCATCATCTTTCAGAGCAGTAAGAAAAAAGAAAGATATTTACAAATGTCTATTTTTTACCAGAAAAAGTAGCTTTCATTTTCAGTGAAGTTTCAGAACTTCACAGAACCGTGAATACTTTTTTATCAGTCGAAAAACCATTTTGTACATTCCTAAATGTGACACAATGAACACTTCCCACCTTTTGAAGATGGGTCATCCTGCTGAACCAGGGTCATCCAAGGTAAGTGTACTATCCTCAGCAGTAACAGTGTGAAGCTTATGATTGATCATTTCTATACATGGGTTAAAGGCATGAGACTGCATTTTTCTTCCAGATGCACTCATTACATTGCACAAAAATTGGTGGGAAAAAAATCAGCCTTGCGACACACAGTATGTCACGTCTCTAATTGATACGGCTTGTGCTTACTTCAAGATTAAATTTGATATAGTGGTTGTGCGTTGTTGACTAAGAGCTGTTTTGACTCTGGCTGTGTGGTTTCATAGCAGCAACATTCACTTTAATGCATACTGGCACTGCTGTAATTAAATTTAATTCATAAAAGAAAGCTAATTTTAAAAAATTTTTAATTTCATTTTGTTTCTATATAAACGCTAAAACTGAAAAATCTAAGCACACATAGTCACAGCAGGAGCCAAGGAACTAAATAGGCAGTTCTACCTCCAGACCCCTTAAATTGGCTACTGTTGAGGCATATCATCTACATCAAAAAGACAGAATTCCAGCAGAGTATGTCCTCATTCATTACTGTGGCAAGTGAGGAGATGCACAATCAGATTACAATTACACTACGTAGATGCAAGGGATCAGAATAGGACCTCAAAGACATATACTCTGGGCTTCTCAAGTAAAAGATACCCTAAATGTTATGCAAAATATTATGTGGCATTTAATCTTCTAAGAGATTTAGAGAAAATGTCTTCTACTTTATACATTTAAAGGAAAAAGTCTTTTGTTCATCACATTGGACAGAACTTTTATCCTTAAACTGTCAAGATGACAAAGGCATCAGCATACATTTAAATTCCTTACCTCGAAAGATGGTAAATGATGTATGCAAAAGAAAACCACATTGCACAAGAAATTTCTTTACACAGGAATTGTACCATGGAATAAAGTTAATGTAAAAAAATAGGTGTGTTTTTTTTAAGCTAATGTTAATGCATGATGAAGTCAAGTGCCAAAGAAATCCAGCCAACCACATGCTTTTTTTTTTATAAGAAAATGGCATGCTTTTTTTCAGATAGAAATTTTTTTTGCTTTGCTTTTGCTCATATTGATGGACTGTGAAGGTCAAGAAGAGATTGATCCACAGAGGCCAGTAAAAGTTAGAAGTAATTTAATTAGAGTTGTCCAAATCTGAAATATCTTCTAATCCGATTATGTACTTATTTCTTGAGGGACAGTGTGTGGGCATCTATACTTGCTATAGAAAGATCTTTTCTTGTAATCTAAAAGGATTCAGTTATCAACTCTTTTTTAAGAAGGAGAATGAGTCAAGAAAATAAAAAGTCAAAGAATTTTTCCATAGTTAAAAAATAGAGTGTGCTTATATTAGTTTATATTTCAAATTAACTGCATGTATGTGTATGTGTATTTTGTACATTATACTACATTAAACAGTCTTTTGGGGTCCAGTAAGTGGAGGCACAGTTGCTAAGATGCGTCATGTGAGGATCTATTTTCGTGCTGTGCTTGCCTGCCTTATGTAGCTGGTTTGATTCATGGTAACAAAGGGCATAGTCTGGGACATTTAGAGATGTAATTTTGTCTAAATCTCTTAATATAAAATAGACAAAATGCTTTCTGTGAAGAGGAAGGGTGTCATCCATCAAACATTTTTAATCCCTGCTTTGCCATGGTCATCCTTTGAGGGTTTTAAGGGTACAAAATGTACAGTAACTGTGCGTACAAAACCTGAGGTGACTCTTAACAACTGTGAAAGCAAATGAGTCATCATGTGAAGGTGAATATGCTGTAAATGGGAGCAGAGAGGCTGGGAAGCAAACTGGAGTATTGACTAAGGGCCGTGCTGTCTGCATCACAGAGCCCTGAGCTGCAGGGAAAGGTCTTCTTCCACTGCCCCAAAATAGTAGTGCTACAGCGAGGTTTCTAAGAATGCATCCCACCCTCAGACAAGCAGGAATTGCAGCACAGGAGAAGAGACTTGCTTGAAAACTGTTCACTAGAAATCTTGAGGTAAAGTAGGTTTGGATGTATAGAAAGCACAGGAGAGCAAGTCCCTTCCTCTCCCTGTGCCTATTTGTAGAACCAAAACAGAAACAAAGGGGTTTTCTTGATGAACAAATTACATTTTTTAAAATTCCCCTTCCTTTCTCTTCTTAAATCCAGAGCCAGAAATAGCAGTGATGAAACTCTGTGAGAAAGACCACTCTTGCTCTTCTGGGAAATACCGTCGTTATCTCTATAAAGTCTGTTGCTGTAAGATTTGGAGATGTTTTGCTGACTGCAGAGATCTGGATGTTCTTCAGATAAGGAATTGAAAGTCTGTCTCATTACCAGATGCAAATCTCCATTCTAAGGTCCATCCATTAACAGGTTAGACTGTTGAAGTACATTGAAGTATAACTATTGTACAAATCTGGTCGGGTGTCCTTGACATGAGAGTTTGCAGCACTGCTTTCAAGAGATTTATAAATATGAATGGACTGGTGATGCCAGCCAACATGATTAAGATGCTCCCTAAATCAACACTACCACTGAGTTGCACACAAATGGCACAGAAATAATTTTGTTTTGATAAATAAAATGTCAGAGATAAAAATCCCTGTGAACCAAGTGCTGTGCCTCCTGAGCTTTTACTTTTTTACCTTAGATGAGCAACTGATACAAACGGCAATTAAGGGCTTACTTTAAGCAAGAACTTAAGTTCCATATGCTCAAGTGCTTTGCCAAGCAGGAATGAAGCTACTCATATATTTAAATAATTGTCTTGCTATTAGACAAAGAATGCAAGATTTATATCCATGCAAATTTATCCACATACAACAGTTTTGCAAATCAAGAAATGTGTTGTATTTTTTTGAGCTTGCTGCATCCTGGGAAATGGAGAATATATTCTTCTGTCTCTCGATATTTCACTGCACAACTGAATTTCTTGAAGAGTATTGGGCAGACCATGTATTCCTAATGATAAATATGCCAGCATGATGACAGCTGGTTTTACCTTGAACATTTCCCTGGATAGTGAATTTTTTCTAAGCTGATAATAATATGGCTCAGGCCCCCAGAGGGGAAAAAAATACTTTCCTAGGAGCTGTGTTAGTCCGTGTTGAATGAGGGCTCTAAAAGTAAGAAGTCACACGAATGGTTTCTTAGACAAAAAAAAAAAAAAAAAAAAAAAAAGAAAAAGAAAAAGAAAAAGGCTGGCCTAAAAGAGTTTACACAGCTGTGAGTGATAAAATATAGCAGCCATGGCAACCCACTCTCCAGTATTCTGATAATGCATCAGAAATGAGGCTATTAGAATTATTAATTCACATTAGCGGCTATTAAAATTACTACCTGCAGATTCACAGCCTGAAAATCCTTTTCTATTTCTAAGAGAAGGTTCAATTGCAGAGGGAACCTTTTTGCTAAATAGGTGCACTGTATTGTATGCTAGACATTATGGGAAGTCCAACAGATAATAAAGCTCACATTGAGCTTTATGTAGCTGCTTTGTAACGCAAGCCTAGCAGATGTAATTCTTCATTCTTTTAATGATGGCAAAGAACCAATACACCCCTAATAGCAGTAACAATAACTGGACTCTTACTGGTTCCCTGGAAGCTAATACTAGAAATTCAACTTACTACAGAGTATTTCATTAAATAGCAAGTGACATACAAAATGTTCTACACTGGTCGGTAATAAACAAAGCCAACAGAAACCGGCAGAAAAACTGAGCCAGGCCCATAGAAAGGTTTTGTAGAGATGCTGTGGTGAGACCCAGGGAGTCCTGCAGAGATTTGGCTACATCCTTTCCATCCCCCATTAACTTAACTCAAAATGCAATTGCATGCTGTTTTAAGTAAAAGAAGAAACACTATTACACCAAGGCCACAGCAGGAAATAATCAGGGGGAACAGCAACATGGCAGAGAAAGAACATTTTATTTATGGAAATGAGCAGGAAAAGTAACACAAAAACTAGAAGCCAAATAGGTACCAGTAGAAATGAAAAACAAGCAAAGGACATGAGCTTGGATCACAACCAGGTTTTAGGAATTCACATCACAGTTTATTTCCTTTAAGATCTCATGTACCAAAAATGGATATGACATCCAGTGTTCTTTCAAAAAAATTATCATCCTTAGAAAGAGAAGAGGAAAACAAAAGTATTCATAAAATGAAATTTAGCACATCCCCACAGGCTAGATACAGCGAATGATGTAGGTGTACACAACTGGGCTTGAGGAGCCTTAACACTAAATGCTATTCTAAATTCTTTTTCCCTGGTCACCACCTAACTCAAGAACAGCCTGAATTTCTTAAGGATTTATTTTTTCACAAAGTTCTCTCTGGGCCTACAGACATTTGTTTCTACATATTCAAATATTACTTCCTGCAAAACTCTATCAATAATATCTGTATCTGTAGAAGTATATATTTAGCCATCAAAGCTTCTTTTGGAGCATGGAATGAGGCTCTCAGCAAATAAAGTCACTCATTTTCAAAAATGGTGGGAATACTCTCCTAACAAATAAAAGGGCAGTAATACTTAAGGTTATTAATTTTTTGACCTAAGGTTTATTTCTTCCTGGGGATGTCCAGACTGACAAACATTGGATGTCCATATTGCAGCCTTCCCAATGCTCTTGGGGCTGTGCCTAGAAAATTTTAGTGTAGTGTAGCTGTGCCAGCGAAAAACAGCAACTCTGGGTGCACTTATAATACTAAGAAGGTGGAAGTAGAAATTTGGCTTAGTCCAGCTTCGCATGCAAAGTCAAAGAAATTAGGCATGCCAGAAAATGTTATTGATGGTCCTTACAAGAGATGACCAAGTAACAAAAATATTTGTCAATGACCTTAACTGTAAAATTTCCAAGGACTACAATTCTGTGGTATCAGTGCCCCGCCCTTTTCCTGTTTTTCCTCAGGCATTCAGACAAACATTGCTGGATATGGTTTTACTCACACAGGTATCAGCATCCCTGCACAACCAAAGGGCTTCATGCGTGAAGATAAGTATTTGTTATTTCTTTTTCCCCACTTGCTGTTCATCAGCTCAAGTTCATGTCAGCAGGATGACTCATGTGCTTCTGTTTAGCACGTGCTTAATGCTCAGCTGAGTGGAGCAGGGCCCGCTGTGGCTGCAGAGCCCAGTTTGCCAGCAGGGATGGGAGAGGAGAGCAGCTCGTGCCCCATGGACCAGGACACACATGCCACCACACTGGCAACTGCTGAGCACTGCTTCATGCCATGGAGAGTGCTCACCCAGGACCCCACAGATACAGCCACCCTTCCTAAGGTCACAGAAGTGTCAGGGAAGTATTTTTGCCTGAGAACTTGCTGACTTGTAAAAAATGAAAGTTCCGGCAGAAGCGGATTGGTTTTGACATCACGTTCTGTTTTGTTTTTCAAATTAATGCTGGGAAAAAAAAATCTTAAAACCTTCTAAAAGGCAAAATCACCTTCCTCTATACAGTTTCTGTGCAATGGACTAAAGAGCAGTTATTTTTCCCTGGATCAAAAAGAGATTTTTAGAAAACATTCGAAGTGAAAGATAAACAAAACTTAGGAGGGAATAGCTGGAGAGATCATATGACTCAGAACGGGCACAAGAAAATATTAGAGTCAAGTAGGCAAAAATCACCAAGTGTTTTTTCAACTTTTTCACCTTTTTTCAGCTTTTCACCTCGCAAGATGGAGACCCTAAGAAGCTGGCTGAAGGGGGCGGAGGAAGTAGTGGATGTGACAAAGCACTTCCTTTTTTTCTTCTCCCACACCATGAGTACATTTGCAGAGATTTTCAGTATGACATGATAAGCCCCTAAAAATACACCAGAGTACATATCCCAGAAAGCAGCCCAGTACTGGAAGAAAAGTTGAAGTATCCAAGTACATTATTATTCCTTACAGAAGTGCCCACAGTTTAAAGAAAGAGTCGGGTTTATAGTAAAATTAAGTTGGACAATTGCTGAAGGATACATGATGAAATCTTCAGTGGGTCAGGGAGATGGACTCCAGGAATGCATAGGTCATTCCAGACATGACTCCTGGGAGATGTTCCCCATGCCCCACACATCACTGCTTCAGAGTGGCTTTGCAGAGGGAGCAGACACTTCCACAGCAAAACAGCCTTCAAATTATTATTTCTGCTAATAATATCATCTGACAAAAGCAGTTTAAAATCATTTGCTTCTTTCTACTTTAACATTTTCTGTGTGTTTTCCTTCAGATCATCATCTTTCAAGTCACCACAAAGGAGCAGCTTCCATACATTGCCCATTGACTAAATGACTGCTACTACTTTTAGTCAATCTGATTTTAAATTAATCTCACATTAAAATCTAAATAAGGGAAGATTTCAGTTTTTACTTGGAAGATGGAAGGAAGAGCAATGTGGGACTGTACCAGCTGCAGCTTTAGAGCTTTATTTGGAAGGCTACAAGGACACACTTTATTTCCTTAAGGATCTCAAAGGCCTGGACTAATTAGTACTTATTAGAAAACAAATTAGAAATGCATTTTATTTCTCCATATGGTGAAAGAAGGAGCTACAGTAAAGGGGTGGGATAGCATAAGAGCTGAGATGTTGATTTGCAATGCATAATTTATTTGGCTAATTTTGCCTTTTCTTTTATGTCTATGCTTTGTCTATGAAGAGGTAACAACTTCCTTCAATCTAACCATTGTTCTAAACTATTCGTCAAATAATTTCTGCTATGTAGCTCATTTGTGAACAGTTCATTGCATATATTTGATCATTACAATTCAAAATTGTAGTGGGAAAAATAATTGAAATACATGTTACCTTAATTTTTTTTATTTGATAGTATGGATACCAGTATGACCTTTTTTATGCGAGTGTGCTTGATTTTACTTTTTTGTTTTTGTCAGCATAAATTCTTCAAATTTAACTTAAAACTGCTTTAACTATAATTGCTGTGTAAGAGAAAACAGGCACCACCAGAATTAAGTAGAATTCATGGAAGTTTAGACCTTATTCTCACTGTTTTGTGAATGTTTCTCCCAAGATGTATTTCATGTATGTAGAAGGTAAACCTGGTCAGTGAGTAAATACAGTAATAGAAATCTGATTTTTGAAAGGTAATGAATACTCAGAGACAAAATCAAAGCTATTTCAGTAGCTGCTGTCAGAAACACCCTATGGCAACCCTGTCATAACCTCACAACCAATTTGCTATTTCTGTTTGTAAAAGACAGGGATTTCCAGTATTTTGAGGCTGGAATGAAGAACCTGCAGTTCATAATGCCTCGAGTACACTAAAAGTGGGAACACTGATCACTTTGTTGATCACGGCCTGAAACTGTTCAGCACCAGGTGACACCAGCACTAACACCTGCAGAATGCCACCACAGAGATGGTTACTATCCTGTGGTGATGGAGGTCAGAGTATCTCAAATTCACAGTTCTTACCTCTCTTTCCTGAGTAGGACATAGTGATTACCAACATAAAGCCATGATTTTCAGCCCAAATCCTCACCGCTAGCTCTAGGACTAGTTTAAATATGGAAAGATGGTGTTTTCCCCATACCCGAAGTTCAGGCCTTTGATTTCTGAGAGGTCTCCTATTCAACAGGCTCAGAACTGTTTCTAGTAATCTGCCAAGCACACTTGTTGTGAATATCATGTGGTGTGGATGATGTATTGCCAGTGTGCTGGGTGTGCTTTCAGCCCACCTACAAAACAGGGTTCCTTAGGGAAGAATGGGCAGAAACACCAGATTTGTTCATCCCAAACAATTTCTCATATTTGTCTGCTCCAGGCAATTTCAAAAGAGAAAATTATGCACAGATAGAAGTAATTATGTCTATATGTATGCTGTAATTGCAAGAACAATGATTCTAAATATTCCTTTTAATTCCCCCTACACGTGCCTCAGTCTAAACTTTCATCTTTAGATCCCAAAATATGAAGGGCACGTGCAGCCTAGTCCCATTAGTAAGACATCTAAATCCTTTGGAAGCAACCACATAGCTTTCATGCTACTAAACATTCCAAGAAAAGGCATTTTATATACCTACTAGAAGGACAAAATATAAAAACAATCTATGTAAGCATGAAAACCTGGAGGAATTGATTTTATCCCTGGATTAAATGTTTTTGTTCACTATTTGTAGATTCCCGCCAGGCATAATTTATTTTATTCCAGTGAGAGGAAAAGGATACAAGATCTGTAATCTTCCTTAAAATGTTTTTTGGCTAGAAAACGCTTCTAATTTGTAGGATGCATTTCTCCATCAATGTTACAGAACTGCATGCTTAATTTATACAAACTGTAAGTATGCATGGATCATACGTAGTTTTTCAAATTATGAAAGACTTGTTTTTCTCTGTTGATTTCCTTTCTTGACAGGACTGAGCTCACCTTTCAACCACCTCTTTTAAGAGCACTTTGCTAATCTATAGGTAGTTTATAAACTCTTTTCTCACTTCAAAAATGTTTTCTCCAGTATGTTCCACATTCAGAACTGTATTTCAAAGTGCCACTTTAATCCTTTTTATCTTTCTGATAACTTAGGGATTGGTCATTACTTGGTTATTCTGGTCACATTTCACTGTTCTTCACTGAAATCTCAATGGAGAAGGAATGCTTTAGGCAAAATGAACTCTGAACTTCTGTGTCATCAAAATCTTAATGTAAGTATATTGAATACAGCCTGCACAGCTAAGCCTAAAATCATGAGAAACACATCACATTATAAAAATTGCACCAGCACAAAAGTGGAAGATTTTGTGAAAAAGAAATTTCATTTCTTGGTGTTATTTATTACAGCTCCAGGTATTTAATGAATCTAAAAATTAAAAGTTTTGAAAATATTCATATAAAATAGAAGAATGGCAATGCAAGGAAGCTAACTCCAAGACCCTCCTGCTCCCTCCTTAACAAACCATAATGCTTTTTTACTCTCCATAAGCTATTAAATGATTTTGCTTTCTAAAATTACAAAACTAGGATGTTTTCTTCATTTGAATACTTACAGGTCATGCTGACACCATAAAAGCTAATGTGCATACTCTTTTTTAAATACCATTACAGCTCCAAGGAAGTAGTGCTTATCATAAAATTGTGTTTAAATTAAAAAGAGATATTAGCATGAGTTAAAATGTCCTTTTCTCTTTCATTCTTTTAATACTTTATCTCTCAGGTATCATAAGAAAACTGCAAGTTTTCTAAAAAAGCCATTTTTGACATAGGTGTTTTGGTACATACTTTTCATGTATGTCTCCACATCATTATTACATTAAATCACCACTTCCAAAGAGGATTTTGTCTTCTTCGCTTCGTGTTCTGCATTAGTTATCAAACCTGCTGCTTCCTTCTTGGTACAGACCAATTTTTCACAGCTTAATACTCAAATTATTATCTTAAAATTCCTAAAATGCAGTTCCACCATGGCTTAGCCACTTCTGCCGCTTTTAAAATCACTACTTATTAATGTTAATCATGTTAGAATGCTGGGTTTTCTTAACTAGTATAAGAGCTTAAGTTTTTAATCTGAGTCTTTTTTTCCCCCTCACAAATTTCCAGAAAATTGCTAGGATTAAAATACCATAAAGATTTCCTTTCAACCCATGTGAGCCTGTAAGCCAGGTTGCTTAGAAGTGAATCTTTTATCCCATTCAAATGACATACGTGCAGACTGATAAAAAGCATGATCTGTAGCACATGTGTGTTCACTCCAGCAGGGCATTTGCACACCTTGCATGCTGTGGTTAACAAAAAAGTAAGAACTGAGGAAATCTTGTTACAAGCAGCTATTTCTTCCCTTCACCTTCATCATGTACCTATCTATCACCCGTCTTTTATACACCTTTTGAGTGTCGCTCTAGGTTAAACACGTAAGGCTTTTAAGCTGTGCAGACACTGAAGGGTAGTGAAAGCTGGGTTTCCATTCAGAAGAATAAAGGTGACCCTACAGAGGAAGCCAAGCCAATCTATTTCGTTGTAATTGATTATCTGGGGGAAAGGAGATGGACAAATTAACTCTTCACCATCAGTGCTCTCCAAGACAGGCAGTGTATCCACCTGTGGTCACACTGGGACTGCAAGAGATAAATGTGACTTCTTCTCTGGCAATATGTCAGCCAGTTTCAGCAGCAGCTTGGAAGCTTGAGGAATGACTTAATTTTGCAACCTGGATCTTGGAAGTGAGTTGAGCACAAATGCATTAGACCAGATAGTTCTGATTCCTCATAAGAACTAAAGATAGAATTTTTGCAAAACTACATAACCATTAGTTTTCTTAAAGAATGCATGTCTCAGTCCTTGCAATTCTGTTGCTATTATATTGCTCCGCAATCTCCTTTCTGAAGGTCCTCCAGAAGGAAGATGGGGATAAATAAACCAGTTTGGAACATTAATGTGTCCTTCGACCATTTTTTTCAGGTCCATTTGTGTTAGAAGAATAGTACAGAGACTGTTCTAGTCTCACTGATTGTTGGTTTCTCCTTAGCAGTGGACAAAATCTCAGATGTCTGTTGTAATTTCTTAGATCAGTCAGTGGTGTTTGATACTCATGCTCCTTGGTTGTGATAAACAGCACAGCTTTTATGCTATCACTCACTTGAGTGATTTTGTTCTTTCCTCTCCAAATGTCAACTTCAGTTCCCACTGAACTCAACTGCAAAACTGCTTTAGGCTTCAACTAAAACAGGTTTGGGCCCCAGGAGATGAAAGAAAGTGATTTTGATCAATTGCTCATCTGCCCAAAGAACACTTTCACACAGGTTCTGCCAGGCTATATTTTAGCGCACCTCCTCTATGTGATGCTGAGAGAGATAATAACACAGTTTGGGCTGTTGTGCTTTCAAGATGCAGGTGACACGCTGCTCTATGCCTCATTTTCATCAAACACAGATGGCGCGGCATCTTTGCTTTGCCTGCGCCTGGCAGAGATTAATACTTAGATAAGGGCAAGCCGACAGAAGCTTCATTTAGACAAGATGGAGGAGGGGCTATTGTGTAAGGGAAAATAGGCGTCATCTTTTCCACTTCCCATTTGGGAGGATTTTGACCTGGAGTGTGTTTGGATTCCTGTTGCTATTTGAAATCGCAGGTGGGTTTGAGGGCCCAAGACAGCTTTTCATATCTGCTTCAGTTAGACATCTATCACATTTCTTCTTGGCTTTGGACAGTGCCACCTCTACTCCATGCCTTTTTAAATTCTAGACTTAATTATTGTGATGTGCTCTATATGGGGCTACAGATGAGGACCAACTGGAAACAATAGTGCGTGCTGAAACCAGCTGCTTGCCTGGCTGGCAGCAGGAGCCACTGAGCATACACCAGATAGTGTCTCTGGCAAAAGTTCTGTTTTCCTCCCCACCAAAGGAACGGTTCCCTCCCTATTGAAACTGGCTCCTACACTGAATTAGTGCTAAATGACCTGGGTTCTATCTTCCTGAAAAAACATCTCCTGCCAAGTGAAGTCTCAAAGCAATTTCTGACAGTATAATGTTAGAGCTCTAGATTTAAACAAATAGGAGGCAGTAGCAATGCTTTTAAAACAAACAGCTCTCAGCTTCAAAATTGGCTTCCCCAACTACTCCAACAGAGCCCAAATGTGTTAAGCTTGGCACAGTAAATGACCCTTCACTTTTCCCTAGCTTTGGATTATCACCGCACTTATCACAAAGGACTCGTTAGAGAATCCTGTAGTAATTGCATCTGTATTCATGATCTTTTTAACAACATCATTAATACTGCACTGGAGTTATGGACTCCTCATGAAATTATATTAAACTGACACCAAGAGCTTGAACTTTGGATTCTTATTCTAAAGATTCCATCCGTGACCCATTGCCCCTCAAAATGTGTGGTTCAGATAAGCACTCTCAGGATTCAATATTTTTCTGACCTGCCTCTTGAGTCAGCAAAGTGGTTTGGAAAGCTCAAGAGAGTAGCCTTATTTATTACATTTCAACACTTATTTTTTCTAATTCTCACTAAAACCAGGACCTACAGAGAGAAATTCTTAGGACATTAAAAAACTCCTCTCAAATTCCAGAAGGCCTTTATGTTTAGTCTTAAGATAGGAAAAGGCTGTCACTTCTTATTGCAGCCAAATCATCCATTACAGGGGACAGCTTAAGCAGAATATCCCTGTCAGAAGTTTTACTACTATGTACTTAATGCAGAATACTGAAACATTTTCTATTAGACAAATATTGTTATCTGTATCCACGTCAGATAATGCTATTCTCTATCAGCAGTGAAACTGCCAAAATGGTGTAAGATACTCGGGACTGAGCTATGAGTTTATGAGATCAACAGTGGCAGAATTTGTTTTTTATGGTAATAGACTAAGAATCTAATTCCTTCCTTCATTACTCCAGCTGACCAGTTCAGACGTTATCTGAATACAATGTCTCTGTCTCAAATACTCTGAGTAAATGGGATTGAGATGTAATTTATAATTCTTGGAAGGGAAAATATTTCATTACTTCCTATATAGACTACATATGCCAGTAATAATTTAAATTCCTAAAGATATGCAGGTGCTTGGATGGAAAAAGTAGACATTTCGTTTCCTTAGTCTCTGCTTCACTTAATTGGATTTTACTGAGCATTTTAAATCGGCTGAGACTTTTGATCAACTGCACATTCACCATCACTTCCAAGAGCTTTCACAACACTACAGACCTGAATATCTATCTGACAGACATATTTTTGAATCTACTAACAGTTCCTTACTAAGATATTTTCATCAAAAATGTAAAACCTTATAAAAAATTCAAATGTTTTGGTTCAGTTGAGGCCCTCAGTTAGAATAATGTCATCTCATGTCTACATGGCATGGCGTTGTTTTTATTTGGGGGCTTTTAATGCTACAGTGATAGTGATTTCAAAGTTTCTAGCTCCTTTTTAAGAGACAACTGCACTATTCTTGATTTTGATCTGTCACCACCTTGCCACAGTATGATATTCCAGGTTTCTTGTTTTGAGTAAATGTATTTTTTTATCATTGCAGCTTGATAAAACAGAAGCCCATTTTGAACAATAAAGCATAAGTAATGTATTTCTATTTTTATATGTTTTCTTGGACATGATTGCAATTTATGAGAAAAACCACTATAATTATGAATGCAAATGATTTCACAGTTACTGCAACAGATTTTGTTTATATATGTTAAACTATGCTGAGAAAGAGCCGGCTTTGATCTGGGAAACTCATTAATGTCTTTGCAAAACAGCAATCAGAACATGGTATACAGCAGCGATAGTGACTGTGGTTCACCAGGATGTGAGTCAAACAACGCCAGCTTTGAAATTCAGACACCCTCTTGTGTCAGTACACAAAGGTGGAGCATAGGGAAAGTAGTAAGACTTTTTAAATTAAATTGTTTTAAGATTGTGTTTCTAGCCTGATAGAAATAACACCAAAATTTATTAAATCAATAGAATTATGTTTCCTACCAAGGCAAGGCAGAAGTTCCAGGGAGGACTGACAGTGCATATCCATATCCTGTGAAATCAGAAGGTGAGGGTGCAAGCTTGAGCATTCAGCCCTTGATGTCTGCTCTGCATTCTCTTTCATAGTGGTTTGGACTATTCCCCTTACATCTCTTCAACATGAAGCTTGGGTTCATCCTGAGGTTAGCTTCCACTAAGGAGCAGCATGGATGAGGCCATACTGTGTTTAGCTGTCTCCATCTGTCACCATCCTCCAACACTAACCCAGAAGACCTCGTATTCTCACATGCAACCCAAAATATTCACACAACACTCCAGGGCATGTGTATACTCTCCACATCACACTTATTAAAATCCCACTCTTGAGGCTGTAAGGCGGTTTCCTCATTAGCAGCCTGGCCTGTGGACCCAGGCCTGACGACAAGTGCTGTTAACACCATGTCAACAGATGTCTGAGGAACACTGTGGAGCCAGCCTGGGCCTCACCGAGACAGCAACCCTCCTTTCAGCGTGCAAAAGGAAAGCCCAGGAGAGGAGAGACAGCCAGATGCCCCGAAAGAATCATCAGGGTATTGCACCATCCACAGGCCATACCAGTAGCACCACACAAGTTAAAAAATCAGTAGTTACCCTGAGAGCAACATCTAAAAGACATTCTTTGCCTTCCCCTTACCCAGTTTCCTGACACCTATTCACACTTCAGTGTTTAGCTCGTTCACAGTTGGCCCAGGTGAGCTTAGGATGTAGGTAAGCCTTACACAAGGCATAGGGAATATCTGTGGGTCATCCAGGAAATGAGCACAAGATGGGCACTGTGCTGGACAGGCTTGAGACTTGGAAGACGGAGCCGGGAGGTATAGCACGAGAAGCGCCATTCACCACTGACTTCAGTGTTTTCTCACAACTCACCATCACACAGATGGGCTTCTACAGTGTGGTGGAAACACACACAGGCCTCTCTTACAGAAAATGTGAGATCCGCTCCTGGATGTGGTGGGGAGCACATCAGCACAGCAATATGGGGTGGTACCCCTCTGTCCTTCTCAAAGACACCCTCCTCCCTCCAGCAGGGCATTTGAAGTAACAGACACTGGACCCACTCCCCCCTGCCAAAGAGCAAGATCTCGCACTGTGGAATACTGACACACTTCCTAGAGCTGTCAGCCAGACCAGCTGAAAGCCCTGTGCACCCTGGTTTGGCTACACAGAAATCTGACCTATCACCTAGGAGATGAGTAATAGGAATTTGGGAAGGGGAGAGATGATGAATTCTTTGCATGTCCTCATGCTCAAAATCCTCCTAGAAACCCAGCCTGGAGGATCTGCAGGGCCTGATCCTGAGGTAGCAGCAGAGGCACTGCTCTCCACAGTGGGCAGCTGAGCAACAAGTGGTAGTATGTAGGCTCACCCTTCACTTTGATTGCTTCCTCTCCATACCAAAAAACATGTTCATCAAAAAAGTAGCCCTGCATTTTGGTTAACTCTCACATTGATAGTTTTCCACTTGCTGGACAGCACCAGTTTTTGCAAAGATGTAGTAATTTTCTGTGCAGCTACTTGGTGACCAAATGGGTTAGAGTTCGTGCTCTGGCCTCATGGCAACTAACTCAGTCTCATTTATGCAGGACAGCTTCATCCAGACTTCGTATAGGGAATGGTTCCTGACCCATGTTGACTCCCCTAAGTGCTGCCTGCACATACTAGCTCGCAGTGAATAAAACCACCCTGAAATAATGACAATTATCAGTAGTGCTTAGGTCCACACCATACCTCATCAGTATATCTGTTTAATTAAGGTCTGCTTAATTCACTGAAATATGAAGCTGTTTCAAGTTGATATAAGTAGAGATTGGAATGACTGCAAGTTACAGAGCAACACTCTATCCTTGATTTATCCTTTAGACAAAGAAACTTTCTGGAGACGGGAAAACAGGTTAACAACTGAACAAAATTAACCTAATCTGTTTCAATACATATGAAGTTGAGTTTGATGAAGACAATTTTCCGTGGGGCATAGGCAAGCAGCAGAGTCTCAGAAACACTTAGTTCAATGAGTGTTCCTTAGGTAAATCTTCTGATTAGTTGCCAAAGAATTGTTTCTTTTAAATGTTTGCAATACCTTACTCTTCAATGAGAGCTGACTATGGCTGGCAGCATTCTCATTCTGAGGCAGTGGGTCAATAGGTTAATGTCTTGGCTAAAGACCCTGAGTGTGCTCCTCTTGGCAGTGCTGCAGCGTGGGCCAGAACGCAGCCACAGACCATAATAGTGAGCTTCAGGGCCCAAAACTCCCCTTCACCAAGGGAGACATTATACTCAAATATCCTTAGCCTCTCTAAATACCTGTTGCTCTTTCTGATGGGTTTTAGCATCTACATGCAGTCTTGTCACTGTGTCTAGGGATACTAATCTTTTAAGCTATGTTTTTATTTTTGAAAGCAGTCAATTCATAAAATCTTCTCATTTCATCTGCAAAAGTGTGGGCCTTTGGAAAAATGAGGTCCAGCACACCTCTGGTCTTCTTTAGCCATAAAAAAAGGGTTACATTTAAAAGCAGAAATTGTTTGTTACCACTGTCTCATCACGAACTTAATATTTTTTTCTTCAGGTTCTACATTTACATAATTAAGAACCATTTATACACTTTGGTTCTAAATTTTAATTCACCTTAAACTCTTCAAAGCAGAGTGTTCATAGTAAAGTTATACTTTACTTCAATGGAGACCTGGAGAGATTCTGCAAATATGGATTAATGCAAAATGTATTACATATTTACTGATTGCAACAGGATCATATATGTATGCCACAAAATTGTCTTGTAAGACAAAAATCAAGGCAGCAAATAAAAACAAAGCCCTTTCAATAAATCCAGTAAGTTCTGGTCGTTCTCAAAAATGTTATTTCAATTAGATTCAGGGAGTGAAACTGCACATGTCAAAAAATCGATTTCATTAATTTTCTCATGTTTCATCCAGATACTGTATCACAAAGGTCTGGAAGCCCAGTTCTAATTATGGGTGATTGGGTGAAAGGACATCTGAATTTATATTAACATGTGAACTTTCTGCATGAAGGATGCAGAGCTCTCCAGCAATGTGTTCAGTGTTTTACTAAGGAGCTGAAAAAACATCAGCTCCTATTCTGTGTCGTATGGCAGCTCAGGTTACTCACTCTTTTACAAGATTGCTCCATATCTTGCAGGATTAATTTGAAGTGGGGTTCTTGGCCATTGGTCACAGCATGTTATTTTCTTCCTAGCAGAAATCATCTTCATTCCAGTCAATAAAACCCAAGCACCTTTTGGATTCACTACATGCAATTGCCAAGCTGTTAAAGTGGGCTTTGACCTTTTTCTAGTCTATATGTGGTACCTGGCTTTGTCTGTTTATTACTCATTAAGATCTTTGTGATGGAAGAATTTGCCCCAAAGGAGGAGAAAATAATTGAAGGTTTTATGATATGCTATGGCATGATGAACAAGCCATGAAGGAAATCTTAAAAACAACATAACATATAAATGTCAGGGAGTTTGCATTCAAACACAAATCTCACCAGAATAAATCAAGGACTCTTACTAATCAAAGTCTGAAATAATCTTAAAGAACAAAGGTGTGTAAGACTTTAACTACAGGGATAAAAAAGGAGACTGTGTCATGATTATAAATCCTGCAACGATGACAAAGAAGCTTCAACACAGTATAGCAAACAGAGCAGTTGAAAACAAAAAAAGCAATGTCTCTGGATAGATTTAGAATAACATTGAATTTAATTTTTTTTTCACAGCAAACAAGATGTTCTCTGGCAAATGATATGAATCCTTTGTCAAGGCTGTCCAGATGGCCTTTGCGAATAAAATACTGCACACAGCAGTGACATACTTGTTGGACAGATAACTTACAGATTTGGAAACAGCCTGTTGGAGAGCTTCTTCATTAAACTAATAATGTTTCTGGTGATTTGGTTACAAGAAGCCAAAGGCCTGGTGACAGTTTCACAAAAAAGAAAGTTTTAGCTGCTATGACAACCTGAACAACTGTGTTTCTCCTCATGACAACCTGTCTGAATTATATAAAGTCATGAACCCACAATGAAAAATATATTCCAGAAAGATCTGTAAGAAATACTAAACTATACCTGGGAGATGACAAAAAAAGCTAATACAATGATTCTGTTACCCTTTTCATGAAATAGGATTGAGAAGATTGTGAGGCATGTTGAAAACTGCTTTGGTTATTGCTTAGATGCTTATTTTACAAACTTTTTTTCCCCAGCAGAGTAAGTAAAGCTCAAAACCTGTGCTCTTCAGTTGACTTTATTGGCAACAAAGCGGTCTCCACACAGTTAAAAACAAACTAGAAAAGACAGGATGGAGGAAAAAAAACAAAACAAATTTTCAAGAAAAGTGAGGCTTGAGAAAAAAAGACAAACACAACAAATTTCCCATAAATTTAGGCCTCTTAAAATATAATTTCCTATTCCTTGTTCAGGTTCTCTTCTAATTTCTTTTTCTAGTCCTATACCAGGGAGTTTGCCAATCCAATTTTTTAACACTTCCATTGGGTTTCTCTGACATCTCTCTACTGCCCCCTACAAATTCAGTTTAAAAAACTTTTCCACGTGTATTCCATATGAAAAATGTCTTTCCGTTTTGATTGTGTCTTCCTGATAAAGTAACAAAACAAAATTCCACACTGCTGTGGGGGTTTTTTCAAAGCAATTTTATGAAACATGACATTTCAGAGCAATATTCCTACAAACATAGCAACAAGGAGAAAAAACTGAAAGAAGACAACATTCTGGAAATGAACCCAGTAGATCAGACCAGCATAGTTCTTGCTTTCCACTTTCAAGCACTGATATGAAACAAAATTTACCCATGTAGAGCCTAAGAGCTCCAGAGCTCCTCCCAGATCTCACTCCAAATTCTTGTGCTGCAAGAACAACAGCAGCAGACATATAAACTAATTACAGTTTGTTTGAATAATACTCCTACCATTATATGTAATCACCTGAATAAAGATCTGTGTGCTAGGGGGTGCTTCCATCTCCTCCAATGAAGCTAACCGACTGGAGGTAATCCACTGCCTAAGAGTTAATCCCTCTGAATACGATTCCCTGAATTTCTAGTTAATCCACTATAGTCTACAAATGGGTTCTCCATTGCATGTATAACATCAAAGTATGCCAATGTAAATGTTCCCTAGTTAATAAATAACCCAAACAAGCATTTAGCTGAAAAGCCATTTAACATCAGCCGTAATAAGTGACAAAGAAAATTATGATAGAGAACATCTCTTGAAGAAGATGAGAGAGGGCAGAGAAAGGGAATCTGATCTGTAATGAATGCAGTTCTACTGCTTGTTTACCGTGATTGCTGCACTGTAGCTAAAGGGGGTGCATGACAACCATGCAGTGTTGCTGTGACAGCTTCCATTTCCCTAATAACATTGCACCCTTCCTAGTATTATTCTATCAGATGTAGCACGTATAAAGTAGCGCATATAATTCTCAATAATATGATATAATCACCTGGGCCTTTACGGATGAATAGATTATATGAGCAGGACACTAATTTTCCAGCCAAAAATAGAGCAGGACAAGAAATACAAAGATACATCTAACACTGTTTTTACCTACTTCTTAATGATTATAGACCTTCAGCCTGGTGAAACCTTACTTTGAAAGTAACTGTTATTTTTGTTTTTTACTGCTGTTATCTTAGTGTAAACACAGACACTGATATACCCATTATGCAAGCAAATGGAAACAACTGAGGCTGATAAAAACAAGTTTATAATCTAAGGGTCCATTATTGTCATACAGGGCCTGCTTTTCTCCTTTGAAGTCAGTGGGACTTTGTCATTGCCACCAATGGAAATATAATCAGATATTTAGTCCATATGGTGAATCTGCTATGTATTACTTCCTTAATCACAGAAACAGCTACTTCAGAACCCCTTGAGTTGATCAGGCATTATTATTAAAAACACTACTGTAAATCATATGTTGTATATGTTGTCTACTTCCTATTTCAGATAAAAGCAGGCTACTCTGAGAATATACAAATATTAATGAAGAAAGAAAAAAAAAAAGAAAAAAAAGAGGAGGGGGGCAATTTGGAGGAACATGGTGACCATGCTTAGATTTTGGCAGCTATAGCAATGCAAGCAATAGAGGAATACGCAAATGGAGAGAGCTGATGAACTCGTTGTCAAATTGAAAACGGGAGTATAATGATATGTGAGATAATTTGCCTTTGACACAAATGAAAACATTGGACTTTTGATGATCAGATAATCAGCTAATAAAGCCTTGGGCTGTGCTAATTTTTTGGAGTGGAATGTGTTTAGACAGGATGATGGACATTGATAAGGCATTTATGACACGGCACAGTTGTGATTCCAAAGAGTTTGGTAAGATATTTGTAAAGTCAGTCTGCCCCTTACAATGTAGTCAGTGTGGAGATGATGTAAAAACAAATGAATCCGATCTCTAACCAATGGAGTCTAGAATATGAGTGTATATTGCAACACATGGCCATATGTAAACTTAAATATTGTATAAATCAGATGGCACAGTTTATGAAAATAAATGTATTTGCAGTGGTTCTTTGGAGAAGGGTAAGATGCACAGTAAAAGAAGAAGGATCATTTAGATGTATGTGGCTGTGTGTGGAAAAGAGGTGTAACGTGAGAGGACAGGGTGAAAAAGCATTGGGTGTGAGAGACTGAGTAGGAGGATAAAAGATGCTGGAGATAAAAGGGTTGAGAGAGGAGAGATATAGACAAGGTAAAATGTATGTCTGATCTTAAAGATAAGGGTAAATAGCTTTGGTTCAGTACAGTAAGGAACAGGAAGCCAAGTAGTGATTCATATGGCCAAAACAACAGAAGAGGAGATGACACAGAAGTGTAGTTTTGGAGAGATTATTGGGGAAGATAAGTAGGGGGAAAAAAAAGGAAAACATTAGAGAAAAGGATATAAATGAGCACCAGACTGTATATGAAGATATTAGTAGACACTACTCATAAAGCAAATATATTTATATTCTGCACTAAATACTCACAGGAAGTCTCCATTTTCAGGCTTTTCATATTATGGATGAGTTTAATTTATTGTGTTTCTTTTTCAAAATAATACCAAATAAAGGTGTCTCCAGCCATTGATTAATCATTTGCCAAACTTAGTTTTTAATTAAATGTGCTATGTGAGTACATAAAGGAGTAAACATCAAAGTTGCTCTGTTCTGCTATTGTTAAAATGGGAAAAATGGTTTTTTCCTTTGGAATTTTAAGTTTTATATTACATGATTTAGCCCAAGGCAAGTATTTTTTTATGGCTGAATTATAAACTTCTTGAGAAACAGGTTTATAACAGAAGTGCAGACAATCTTCAAAAAAGCATTATAAACACCAAGTCAAATTATGAAGCAAAGATGGGCCTGAACCCAAACCCCAAAGCTAGCCACTCCATTAACTTTTACATACACTGGATTCAGATTCAGTCTTTGTAACACTAACTCATCCTTGCCATAAAATCCCATTACTGATGTGAAAATGGAGAGCTGAACAAATGTGTAAGCAGTTGCAGGACCAGGACCTAAAATACCGTGACTAAAATGTGAGAAGTGGATTATAAAAAGAGGTTTCTGAATGTTTCATTTGATGCCAGTTTATATTCGAGATTTTTAAAGATTAAACATTTTCAGGTAAACGTATGTAAACCACGGATAGAATGTCTTCACTCATCATTTCAGGACAATTCATGCATAGAAGAAACCTATGCTTATACCCATGAACTAGAGAGAAAAATATGAGTGGAAAAATTAGACTAGTGCCATTCGTGTTATGAGAGGGTAGAACATTAATGTACCTTAGTCTGCTATATTTGCTAGGCCTTGAGACTTCAACAGGAAAAGAAATAAAAATAAATAATGCCCCAGTGTGGTATCCAAAATACCCACACAGTGCCAAGGAAGGGCAGAAATCCTCTTGCATGGGCTATGTTAGCCCCAATGGTAGCCATTCTTGTTCAGCTGCCTTTGCAGTCTGTTGCACATCTCTCTCTCTGCAAGAAGAGGAACCACTGATATTTGAGACATAAGCATGTTGAAATAAACCTTGGTACATGGATTAGTGATTACAGGGTAGGCTCAGGTGATAAAAGCAACCTTCATCATTATCTTACAACTTACCACACTGTACTATCTTCCCTAATGTACATATTCTGTCTGCATTTAAGTGTTTAAATTTTCTTTCAGAGAAAGGAATTTCTTTAAAATACACTAGCTACCAATAAACTGTGTCTCCATCTACAAAAAGCAACTTGTTAATCAGATAGGAAAAAAATGGATGAAACAATGGCTGGTTGGTTGGTTGGTTGGTTTGGAGTATCTTTACAGCACACAGCTGGGAATGATTATTTCCTTTCTGCAGATTCCTAGAAATCACCTGACAGACAATGCTAATCCCAAAGCAAAAGAGCCATCACTGTCATGCACTAAGTGTATTTTTTGATGTACGTGCTTTCTGGGTATCTGTCACTTAGAGAATTAATCTTGGTTTCTGAAATAGGTTTTAAAACAAACATGTATGTGTATATTTCTGCAAACCCTTAGTAAGCAACCACTAGCAGGTAAGTTCTGTTTTCAAAAACAGATTTACTTTATTTTAAAAGCTATATTATTGCTCAAACAGTCAAACACTAAACAGTTAGTTTAGTGACTAACTAAACAGTCAAACTCAAACAGGTCAGAACCCATTTATCTCAAGGACTGTCCAGGAGCATGAGAGTTTTAATAATCAGAAAGCACTGTTAACTCTCCCCTTCCCCCGTGTTCTGGGAACGTCTCTGAAAGAAAAAAAAATAAAGGGGGCTTAATGTGCTACCCATAAAATATACATCCCAATCAATCAAGAAAATGCGTAAGTATTGCAAATGATGATGCAGAGACTGCCTAAAGATGGGGAAATGAGACTGAACCCAATAACTCAATCTGACTAGTTCCAGCCTGCCTGGTTTCTAGCCTGCCTGCAGACACAAGCATGGGCAGGAGCAGGGGCACGGGCAAGAGCAGGGGTACAGGCAGGAGAAGCAGCAGAAGCTGACAAAGGAAGAGGTGAAGTGTACAGAGAGTATAACAGGATCAAACTGCAGTTTAGTGCACAATATTAGAGAATTGCAATCACGGAAGAGAAGAGGAATGTTTGGAAAAAACTCAGAAAGTAGTGGTGAGAGAGTGTGCAGTATGAAACCAGCAGACAGATTTCCTACAGACTTAATCTCTAGACTTCAGCTGACCTTAAATTCAGGGCTTCAAAAGGGCAGCGAGGGAGAGTGGAAGTTTCAGACTCAGGGCTCGAGATGAAGGGATGGAGGAGGCTGGATTTGTATATGGTTTCTGTACACAGATGTAGCACGTTTTTAATTAATCTGTGTGGCTGCAGACTTACAACTGTTTGAAAACTATTTCAAACACGGTTGCATCTTCAGAGTGGACAGGGATTTACTGTCGTGACTACACTTGGAGGATGACCCTGTCCTCAGCAAAGCCCAGCTCTTTTCCCACTGCATCCTTCAGAAAGACTCCTTATGGAGTAGGTCTTCTATCAGGCCTTTTTCCTGACTGTGCACCAGTTACAAATTATTTTCAAACTGCTCTGGGAGATGAGAGTGGCTGACATCCACTGCTGGCCGCAGGTCATTTTCCTGGCACAGACCCGTCTCTGGGGACCATTTAACACTGTGTTTCAGCTTTCAGCCTTGGAGCTCTTCCTCTAACCCCTACCCCAGCGACTGGATTGCCTTCACATAGAGGGACTGCAAAGTACTCCACATAAAAGAAGCAGTCGGGTTCGGCTAGGTGATCACTCCCCAGGCGCAGGGACAGCCTGTAAGGCAAGGCAATAGGGCAAGGAAGAGACAGGGCCCATAGCTGGTGAGCACCAGACCGTGCAGCCAAAGCAGCAGGATTCAGAGCCCAGTAGGTCCCCGCTTTGTTCCAGTCCTCTGGTGCCAGCGGTGGCGGTGGGGAGAACGCTCAGGAGGAGACACACTCCCCAGCGGGGATTTCATGCCGCATAGCCTCCTTCGGGAGCACAGCCGGCCCTGGGGGACCCCAGCAGCTCCTCAGCCCCTCAAGAGGCTTCACGAGAGACAGACAGGCTGAGGGGGGCAAAGCTGCAACAGAAGCTGAGAGAAACGGGAATGACAGCAAGAGTGGGTGAGAAGGGAGGTGGGAAGAGGGTCGGAAGGGAGGGGATACAGGGAGGCCTCCCCCTAAGATGCAGATATGCAAAGGGGACGAGAGGGCAAGTGGCCAGGTGAGCCTGACAGGGGGTACTCTGACAGGGTGTCCTCGCAGCTCACCTCATATCAGCACAGCCAGCCTCCCCTAGGACCAGAGGGGACTGTGGTGTCCCACTGGGAAACGGCGGGGACTCCGAAGGACACGCGTGGGGACGGACACACTCTCACACGAAACAGAGAGCGCTGGGAAGGGGGAAAGGTAACGGAGGAGGGAAAGGTGGCAGAGGGGGGACGGGACAAGGTTCCCGCGGGGCACCCGAGGCGAGCGAGCCGGGAGCTGGGCAGGGATGTGTGTGTGTGTGTGCGTGTCTGCGTGTGGGCCGGGGCGACGGGGGCGGCCGGGCAGGGCACGGCAGGACACGGCACGGCAGGGCGGGCAGGGCTGCGCGGGGCGGCGGGCGCAGGTGGTGCCGCCGCCCGCATCGGCTCTACCTGCAGTGGCGGGGGCCGCCGCCTCTCGCC
>VZRR01005769.1:1061631-1229332 GCA_013398015.1 Oreocharis arfaki
CCTCGCGTACCCCTCGCCAGTCCCCGCCTCGACTGAGCACCAGAGCTGAGGCTTGCCGTGTTTGTTTGTTCGTTCGTTCTTCCGCGCTGCTGATGTCTTGGGGGGCTGAGGAGGAGGAGGAGAAGGAGGAGTTTGGGGAGGGGGAGGGGACTGGGGCTTGGGAGACGGCGGCTCCTCGGCCTCTCTTATTGCCGCTGAGTTGCGCTCCTCTTCCTCAGGCTGCGAGCAGGAGCCGCCCGGGCGCTTCCCAGTTCCCCGGCCGGCCGGGAGTCCCTGCGGCGGCAGCGCGCTCGCTCGCCTCCCGCCGGGGCAGGTGAGTGCGGGGCACCCCCAGGCACCGCCGCCCCGGGGCTCCAGGACTCCGGGGCTCCGGCCCCGCGGGAGTCGCGGCCGCTGGAGAGCGGGGCAGGCGGGGGGGGCGCAGTTTGCCAAACTCCGGCGCCCGGCTGGTCCCCGCTCACGGCCGCTTTCCTTTCTTTATCTCCCCTCCGCAGAGCAACCCGCCCAGCAGAGCGCTCCCGAGGTGCCGGCAGCCGCCAGGATTTTTTGTCTGTCTTGTTTGTGTGTTTGTTGGGTTTTGTTTTTGTTATTTTTTTTTCCCTCGTTTTCATTTGGCTTTCTAGTCTCGCTGGGAATGGCAGGGGCAGCGGCGCCTGGAGAAGGAACAAGTGTGGGGAAAGGGAGAGGGAGCCGGAGCTAAATGACAGGATGCGGGCTGCTTGAGGCACAGAGAGAAGCCAGCCTCTTTCTGCCCCCGGGACTGCCCCTGCGGACCGTGCTTTCTGCTCCTCACTCCGGCTGTAGGATTTAAGGACGAGTTGTGCGTGGAGGGCATTTTTATTTTTTTTTCCTCCTTTCCCTGCTGTCGGAAGGGAAGATGGATTGGGGACTTCTCCTGCACTGTGCAGCCCTCGCCTTCACCCTCGCCAGGGCTCTGCGGAGCGGTGAGTGTCACGGGGGACGTCGGGTCTCGGCTTAGGCAGCTGCGGGGCCGGGCTCCGGGGCTGCCGGCGCGGGAGGCGGGCGGTGGGGCCCGGCGGGCCGTGGGACCGGCACCGACATAAACCCGGCTGGGGGGAACTTTCTGCCGGAGGAGGGATGCGGCGCAGTCCTCGCCTGAGGATCGCCCGCCTTGACATTGCCTTCCGACTTTATTTTCTGGTCCTTCGCGTTATTGTATAAAGCAGGCTGCTCATTCTCACTAGAGCAGGACAGCCAATTATCTTTATAATGTCCCGTCCCATAGGCAATTAAATGTCTCTCTTTCGATATCTGAAAGATAATGAACACTTTAAAGGGAAGGCTCTCTTTCCCTTACTCCCTTTCTCTTTTCCAAAGCGTAAAATTTTAGATCATGCCTCCTGCTAGCTGTGTGTGTACCTGCGAATAGTCTTCACACAGAGAACTCTCTGGAGTACCCCTTTCCCAAGTCTGCAGATTACGTGCAACTTAAACTACCAAAAGCCGGGAGCTTCCCTGTGAAGGCTCAAGACTCCCTTCCAAGAGGAGAAATCCCATAACGAATAAGTGGTGTAGCTAGTTTACTGTCAGGCAGACCTTGAAAACACAACTAATTAAAAGCAGCATGCTCCTCCTTCCCCGAACAATGCCAGGGCACTGTGGATATTTCACTGCATGATACATTCTTAAAGATGGTCTAATTGTGGGACTGCTTGACGTTTAGTTCTTGCACATGGAACAGCTCATGTGAGTCTTCCTTTCCTGACAAATCCTGAGCAATTATTATTAACAATTTATCAAATATTTAGTTTTGCCTGACTCGGTTTTCAATCAAAGTAATTAAAAGAAGAGAGCACCCTCCACTTACACTGGTATATTGCTTTAATAAGGGACCGCAAGTGGAGTGTCAAGCAAGGGTATTAAAATCGCATGTTTTATGATAGAAGTTAATCTCTTTCCCTATATGTTTTGAGGAGGCTGCTTAGTTTAATCAGGATGAGCTTCCTCCTCCAGCGCTGTGGCACTGGAGCAAAGGTGCTAGAGAGGTGCACCAAGCCTGGTGTGGAGATGCTCCGAGAGGTGCACTTTGCTCATCCCCCCAGCCCAGCTCGGGGTGTGGGCAGCTGCCCCCCACATAGACCTATAGTGCCACCCTGTACCTCTGAGGGACAGAAGGGGGCCACCCCCATGCTCTTGTTGATCATTTCTTCCTGTTAAGGAGAAGAGAGCCAGTTGCTGGGCAGAAGCCTCCACCACGAGCGGTTAATGTGGTGGTCCTGCTGGAGTCACCAAGGCCATTAACCTCCTCTATAACCTACCAGACCTACTGATGCCACCTTCACCTCCATGCAGTATTAGTGTCCACTAAATTAATTCATTAACCTTGTTTGGAACTAATGGTCCAAAGTCATTAGAAACTGCTCTTCTTAATCAAGTGTGAGAGAGATTGCACAGAGCCAAGGAGTCTAGCAGACTGCATTATCTTATTACACTGTCACTTTCCCAGAAGTCGCAGATTAAGGAGCGCTGGTGGTAGTGAGTCCACCTCAGCGTCCTCTGAAGTGACTCTGTCAAGTGACTAGAAGCAGCACTGCTTTATTTCAGGCATTTAACAGATGCCAGACTCTGCCATGTTGTTTGCAGGGCTGGAGTGGGCTTAATGAGACAAGATCACTTTCCGAGTATGCTTACACAGAGAGGAAAAGGCAAGATTCCCTGAGAGCCCCAGACAGCGGATTAGCAAGATCACCAGTGACAGCTTTTGAGCTTTGAGCAGCAATGCCTTTTGTTCTGGTCAGAGGAAAACAGTCTGTTTTGCAAAGGCACAGCGGAAATATAATAAGATAGCCTTTCCCAGCAATGTGCTTAGCAATGTCTGGGTTTTGACCATACATCTGAGTACCTATCAACCCCTTCCCTCCTAATTTATGGCAAATAATTTCTATAAAGAGTGTTGCTTTATGCATTTTTGATGTGCGCTTCCTCGTTCGTTTCCATTTGACCTGTTTTTCCTACAATAAAATCCTGTATATTTATAAATTCATGCTGAGAGCAAGGATTGCCATTTTGCTTTCACAGGGAATGTATTAGATAGAGCACTGCAGCCTGTATATATACCATTATTGAGATGTAGTGATATATAGTCTTGCTTTAGTGGGGACGTTCTTCCTGTCCATAGTTTACTGTCATGTTTTATTGCTCAAAATTAAACAACCAATGCATGGAGAAAGTATTTCCTCTCTGAAGGTCCACAGAAAGAAATCTATGGTAGAAAAAAAAAGTGATAACACAAACCTGCACTGGACAGTGAAGTGAGTGACCATGTAGGTTGGACTTTTGTCCCTTTTTATTTTCCTATAAACCTTAAAATGCAACCCTGACGATGCTGACCAAAGGAGCAAGATGCAGCATACCACATTTTACAGTCACACTTTGTGATTCTAGAAACTTTTGCAACTATTTTGCTATTAGAAATAAAACTTTGGTATTGTTCAGGGGAGGAAGGAATGAAGGGAAGGGGAAGGGATGTTGTTCTGCTCCATTACTTTGATGCAGTCTCCAAGCATGAACAAACTTCCTTGGAAGAGTAAATAGTGGATGATTTCTGCTTCACTAGAGCTGCTTTGTTCTCTGCTACCCTGGGTTTGAGAAGCACAGATAGTTTCAACCTGCCGAGATTTATGGACTGATAAAACAAAGGGAGGGTCTCCTGCGAATGAGCATGGATCCACCAAGACAATCCCGGTGGTCAGTGACACAGACCAGGCTTATCCTATTCCTGGGCAGGAGGTCAAATGGCATCCCTTAATATCTCCTCCCAGCTTTTCTTAAAACTTCATACTTAAGAAGATTATAGTTTTTGGAGTTTGTTGTGTCCCAGTTACTCTTCTTAACCAACATTAACGCTGTTATGAGTGTGTAAGGTTTTAACACTGTAAGGGGCACTGTTGGAGTGGAGGGCTTTTTAAAAGGATACGGCTTAGAAATGGGGTGCTTCTGCTACCTGCTGCCTGTCCAGCCACTGGATTTAAGGGTGGGGACGGAGAGGGAGTCTTCTTCCGTCCTTTCCGGTAGAAAGTAGCAGAGATGTCTGTAAAAGCTGGAGGATGCAGCATAAGTTTGCCTGAAGAAGGCTGCGGCCCGGCAGCTTTCCCACGGCAGTCGGCTGGGTCCGCTGCTGCGGACTGCGCCCGGATGCTTGCCGGGGGCACTGAGACCAGCCCATGTGTTTGCTTCCCCCGCAGATAAGTGTGGCGACACGATCAAAATTTTAAGCCCCGGGTACCTCACGTCTCCCGGCTACCCGCAGTCCTACCACCCCAGCCAGAAGTGCGAGTGGCTGATCCAGGCGCCGGAGCCCTACCAGCGCATCATGATCAACTTCAACCCTCACTTCGACCTGGAGGACCGCGACTGCAAGTGAGTGAGTCCCGCGCCGCGCTGCGGAGCGCCACGGCGACACCTGCCGGCCACCGCGGGCAGCGCCGCGGGGCGTGCTCCGGGCCGCAGCGGGTGTGTGTGCCTGTCAAAAATACCTTTCCGGCTTTCTGAGCTTTGTGAGCTGCGTCTGAGCTGCGCCCGCCCGGTGCGCTGCGGGTGGGTGGCGGTGGTGATGCGCGGCGTGCGGGTGCGGTTGTGGTGAGGCACCGTTTGTTGGCCCGCTTGCTTTTTTAAGTCTCTGAGTTTGAGTTTGAGAAAGGAGTTCCTTTTCTTTCTGTACCCCCACGACTACAAACAGCCCATGGAAGAGACAGGCCATTTATAAATTGCTAAATCTTCTTAACGCAGAGTTAGTCTAGAATTTACTGTCACCCTTCAAGGGGCAGTGGACTGGAGGACTGATAGTCATATTTCCTTCTATCTCCCTTTGCTGCTGATTTATAGCCAGTAGCTTTCCTTTCCCCTCCTCCTGCTCTCCTGTAGTGCTCTGGGAGGAGGGAGCTGAGGCTCCCTTTGTCCCCTGTCCTCACATTCCCTTTGACCACCCGTTCCAAAAGTGGAAAGGGGAATCAGAACCTCCCAGAAGTTGTTCTCCACTTTTCCCCAAATCTGCAAATCTCACCACTTGCACAAGGCAACACATGGTCATATCATTCCCCTCTTCCACATGCGCTCTGAGTTCAGCCTGCTTGTTTCACGAAGAAAATATTTTAGTGATTTAAGTATTTCTGGAGTATCATAGTTATTTAAATATTTCTTGTGTGTCATAATATTTTATCCCCTTCTGATAACTGCAAGAGAGTTGCTGTTCATTAATGTTGCCAGTCAAGATTTTCTCTGCATGTCAGGAAGATTAAACTCAATAGCCAGTGGTGTTTGGTATTCCATGGGAGCATACAGGATTTGGTGCTGTAAAATGATGCTCAGTTTATCAGCTGTTGTGATAGACCATGAGATTAGAGTGTTGGATTTAGGGAAAGAGAGCAACTGTACTCAAGCACTTAATTTTTACCATGCACATCCTTGTCCTATTATTTAATAAATTGATTACTTAGATCACAATTATTATTTTCTCTTAAAATGAAGCTCATGCATTGTGGAGCTTAGTTGCTGTTTTGTGGTATTTTATAACCACTTATAGATCAGCATTTCAGTGCCATAGTTGAGTGATAATGCAGGAAAACCCTGTGCTCATAAAACTAAACTGACTCTTTGCGAAAATGAGTTTTTACTGTGGTGATGGAGCTGCAGCTCATATTCACACCATATGTTCACACGCTGACTTCCCATTCTTTAATTTTTAATGTCTTGTACTCCGGCAATGAGTCACTTCCCTGTGTCTTCTTGATACAGGTTTTGCTTTCATTCTGTGTAATGCTGCTGTTGCTTTAAAATATTTGTCACTCTTTGTCTCTTAGCTAGAAATTAGGAAATTAAATCAAGCATGTTTCAGTGTCAAATCCTTTTCCTCCCTTGCTAGAACGCATGTTTTTCCAACTCTGTAAAACCAACATGGTCTTTGGCAGCAGTAAAATGGTGTACAGCATACAATTATTTGAAGAACAAGTAATCTTTGTGGCACAGTGTTGTGCTAAACAGTGCTAGACTGAGCTGAACTGGGTCCAGGGAAAGGATTGACTCCCTCCCTCTGTTGCTTCCTTCTCAGTGTTCATTGTCCACTCTCCCCGCTGCATTATTTCTTCCCCTGAAACAGAGCCCAAAGCAGTAATGAGATGGTAGTGGGTGGAAGGAAGTCTCTCAACAGGGTTGTTTGCATTGTCTTTGCAGTGTGCGATGGTGATGACTTTACCATTATTTTGTCTGTGCTGAAGCGCTAATTTTCTAGGCTATGCTAAATTACTCAGCTGCTACTTCATTTATATTGAAAATTGCTCTTTTTAACTTGAGAGGGATTGTATTTGTGAAAAAAAAAAACCAAAAGCCCTAGGACCAGAACAAGAGAAAAATTATTTCAGCAACAGGAATTTGTCAGCAATCTCCGTGGTCTGAAATTTCAGCATCTACTTCAAAATTCACATTCCTTATACTGAATATTAAATACAAAAGGTGATTAATGCAATAAACGTACTGCAAGACTTTTTTGTTTTCCAGCTAAGTGTATTTTGTTTTTCTAATATGCTTAGTGTATTAGAAAGTCAGTCTGCAATCTAGAAATGTGTAATTTAGGTTACACTCTAGTTTATTGAAAGGTTTAGCACTGGAAATTAATAACCACTTAAATATGAAATGCAGATAGAAAATGAGAGATAAGGGAATTCATGTCTGGGAACAAAAAACGTCCCATACAATTAGAGTAGACTAGAGAAGATTAGCTTGCTGGCCTAGCTCCCAAAATCCTCTTTATAATGCTGTTCATTGCATCTTGGACCTTAGTTAGCATTGAAAACAGCCTTAACGACAAGGACCCCCTGAGCCCAGGGAGGGAAACACTGTGACTTTGGAAAGGTTACCTTCTTGTTCCATAGCCCCAACAAGAAAATCAAGAGGCTTTACCTAACTTTCAAAAATACTGCTCTATTTAGAGGGCTAGATGTATTGAAATGTAAAACCGGTGAAAGGTTGATTCTCTGAGGAGAATCAAAAGCAGCACATTTAAGCATTAGCTGTTACTGAAGCTGTTCCCAGTTAGTCTCTTTGTATGTTAGGGTTTGGAATTAATTTAAGAATATGCCCTTGATTTACCTACTTATTATGCTATGCTTTAATGAATAAGAATTTCTCAAATGACTGCTAATAAAATTCATATATGTATGTTTTTCTGACAATCAGGACCATTTGAGTTGTTCTAAATTTCAAGTAAACATGGTAAAAATTCCTTTTTCTCTGGAAGCATTCCAAAGGACTCAACTTTTACAGTTTTGGAGAATAAAGATACGCAAATAATTAAAAATATGTTCACACAGGTTAGGTTCATCTAATAAAAAGTCTTCTAAACAGAACTACTGTACCAGCATTATGGAAATACTGGGTTTTGACAAGAAGTACACAAACATGTCGACCACAGATTGTTATCAAGGACATATATAATGAAAAAATACATAGTCTCTTTTTAACATTTAACTCTAATGAGTGTTATGCCTCCTCTTCAGGAGGCCAAGAAACAGAAATTATGGTTGTGCTTTAAGAGAAAAGAAGTTTTTGTTTGCCATTTTGCCATTTCTCAAGCAAGTCCCAATAACAAGCATGCATTTTTGGAGTCAGGAGCATGGTTAAAGTGAATAGGAGAGACAAAACATATGGCCACATATTAGTTAAAATGCTCCAGTGTTTGTTGCATGTGGTAAATGCTTTTCAGCACTTAGTGCAAGCCGTGCAAGTCTCGTGTTGCTGAAGTATCCTACTGTGTAAATGTAGCCATCTTGAATCTAGTAAAACTTTATACCTAGATAATAAACAAGAATGTCACTGATACAGTACTTTGAATTTATGGAACTTTTCCGGTTTCCCAGCAATGCACACTATCAGCATGATAATTTATAATGGTTTGTGACAAATGTTGCTGAGCAAAGAGGTGTGTGGTTACATTCAGATCAGATGTCATTATCTAGGGAGCAATAAAAATTTCACAGACACTAGGTTAAAAACATTAAGAAAATGAATGTGGAGCTTCAGAAGAAAAGGGCTTAAGAAAGGTGGAGGGTTGGGTAGGGAAAGCTCAATAGTGATTTCCTTACTGACAAATTATTAACTTTGTTGCCAGACTTGACTGTATTTTTTTACAAGGTTTTCATAGATATGCCACACAGCACTATTGTTTTAATGGCCATCATTTATAGATGTAGAAAATAAGTATCATCCTTGTTTAACACTTGTGGATTATATTCAACAATGCTGTCAAATCACTCAGAATGGAAAAATTGCCCATTTTGGAAACATCCAAGTCGTAGGAGAGATGTCATAGATAATTACTCTTCATATTGCACTTACTAAGGATTAGTTACATGGGTGAGAGTAGAGCTGTATAGAAATTGTGGTCAGCTATAGAATACAGAGAAAAAAAATCTATGTTTGTTTATATAGAAGAAAATGGCTCCTCCAGGTCCTTGAGTAAGGAAGAAAGCAAAGGTATTCAGACCTACAGAGTGAAAATATAGCTCCACATAACTCCCATCGACCTTAATGATGTTAGAAATTCATCCATCCATTTTATTTCTAAATAATGTCAATGGATTTATGCTACAAATCTTCAGGTATAACAAACTCAGGCTGGTAAAATAAACAGGAGCAAGCGAAATCATGGCTCAGCCTTCCTTCAGTTTCTGCATAGTTTAAGCTTTCACTTGCTTTTGTCTAAATCCTGATTCCTATTCTTCCACGCAGCAGGGTCTGCTTTGTGCAGACCTTGTGCCTCGCGTTTGTTGCTTTTGTGCAGGGGCAGTTCAAGCCCTTTGGGTTGAGCTGATGGGAGTAAGAGTGCCCTTGTCCTTGCTGCCCACCTGCAGCACCACTCCAAAGGATCCTGCTGGACTGCCCACTAAGCTGTCAGAAGAGTCCTGCCATCAGGTGCACACAACAGCTGCTTCCTGGGTGCACCTGGAGCCTGGACAGTCCTGGACTGTTCTCACAAACTGCCCCAAGGACATCTCAGGGGAAAGGGCAGTCTGAGCCCAGTGCAGCCCCACTGCCCATGGAAGCATTGGGAACTTTGCCCTCCAGTCCCGCAGAGCTGTCTCCCATCATTCTTGATGACTGTGGGGAAGGGTTCAGTGCAGGCCCCATAGGACGGTTAATGACTGCATCAGTTGTTCGGATAGCAAATGTCAGTCAGAGCTTCCTAATTCCCCCTGCCTGGCCACCGTGGGGCTCGGCAGGCAGAGAGTGCCTGCAGCTGATAAGGCAGGGTGAGCAGCAGAGCAGCACAGGAACAGTCACTCAGGTTTGTGGAAGGCAGGGGTTGTGTTTGCCCACTGCTGAGCGGAGAGGTCTGAAGGAGCCAAGGCCTCCGAGCTTTCCAACAGAAATATGGCTTTACTGGCTTGGCTCCATCAGCTAAGCATCAGCACTGGCCCTTTAGTGGATTTCAGCAGAGCAGGGTATCCAGGAGAGGTGGAAATGCCCCCTCCTCACTGCTGAGGGCAGCTGGAAGGATGCCTGCACTCCCCTGCTTGCTCTGAACTGGATTGACTAATCCTCCCAGCCCACACATGTGCGCTGCACTGCCCAGGCAGAGGTGAGCAATGGCCTGGACCTCTCTCTGTCAAAGCCGGAGCACGATGTGGGCACCGACATCGTGCAGGGAAGGCCATACCTGGGCTGAAGAGGAAGCATCGTATCCCTTTTGTCTCCCTCAAGAGCCGTTTGGTGATACCAAGAGATTAATTGGAAGTACTAAAGGGGTGAAGGGGGCCATCCTGCATTCTGTTCCTAAAACAAGAAACAAGTGGTTTTGGCTTAGTTTGAGATGAGTTGTTGCAGTAGATTTGGGGGGCATGCGGTATCTCATGTTTCTGGGTGCACTTTGGGGGAATTTCTCTGCTTTATATAAAGCACGTGACAGGCTTTCTCAGGGAGCACTTAGCTAGACCGAGACAGCTCTTCTGGTGACCACTGCTGTTTGGTAGCCTCCATAAGGCTGCAGGAAAGGTTTCTGTCAAGGAAAGGAATCAGCCCAGAGCCTGTGCAGAATCAGGAAAGCAGAAAACCCTTGTTGCACCCCAAAAACTTCTCCTTAATTTAAAGATTCTGCATTATGAAAGTATGTATAGTGTTCTCTTTGCCACAAGATTCCACATGTATTTGCACACACAGATGCAGCTATCTAAAGGTGCTGTTATTTTATTATGCTTTTGCGACTAAATGAGAGTTAAAAGAAGTTGGAAATTATAGTTTTTCTGATTATAGGGTGTAATGAAGTAATTCCTTTGGTTTTTATCTGAGAAGTTAACTCTTGTGAAGGTCTCTATTGTCAAACTCTTAAACAATTCATTCTTTTAGAGTAGTAGTTTGAGGTTTCTCAGGGAAAGGTATTAGGAAATCCATGACCAAACTGCCTGGTCATAGCTAGAGAGTCTGTGCTAGCCTGTGTTCAGGGCTGAGGGGCTGGATGCAGAGCCAGGTGTTGCACTCTGTTTATGGGTGCGTTCCCTGTCTTGACTTGGGTCTCCATGCAGGAGCATATTAAAACTATAAAACCAGTCACATATGGATGTTTCTATTAATCTGAGCAGTTAAGTGTGAGTAGAATTCTATCTAGATGTGCTACAACCAGATGCCCTTCAGACAGGAAAAATTTGAGGATCAAATATGGATTCCCTTAAGCCTAATCCTTCATCCTTTCTGTGGACAGAGATAAATAAATTCAGAACAAAAGTCTAAGTCCTTTCTAAATTGAAACCCAGAGTTGTTGGAATTAGCCCCATGAAACTCTCAATATGTTTTCAGTCAACCCCATACTGCTCTTCTCTCCACGCTCCTCTCCTGTGCTAATCTCATTGAAACAAAAACCTATGTGTTTCTGTTAGTTTCTTAATTTCTTAATTATAGTTTATTGCAAGCTATAATGTCAGATCATAATTTGATAATTATGATATAGAGATTTTTATACAGCTGATGAGAAATGAAATTAAATTATTTTCTTTTTTAATACTTCCAAAGAATGAAATTATGTCTGAAAACTGGATATACATGCACTCACAAGTATATGTCTCGACATATATCATACCAAACTGCTTAGATATAGGCGTATGTTACGTGCACCTCTTTAGGACTGTGCATATATGCGTGTATTTATGCCTATGTTATAGATTTCTTAGTTTATGTAGAAGTTCCTAAAGTAAATCTACTAATTAAAGTGCTAATACCCATCTTAAGGCTGATAATTAGGTATAAAGAGAAAAAGAGACAGGATTAGTGTTCAGATCATGTTCCAAATGCCTCTTAATTGGGTGTTTGTAATCAATCCTGATTGCAAGAGGCAGTGGTTTGGCAGAATAAAGAATGGAAAAGGCTTAGCCCTACTATTTTCCTGTTAGTTGACTTGGCCGTAGTATTTTAGGACAGGATCCAGTGTCAAACAAGGTAATTTTGTCAGCCTTAGCAATCCCTACAAAACATTTTAAAAATCTTTTCTAATGACATTTTTTTCAAGCTAAAAACTCTCTCAAGCTAGAGAGCTATTTTCATCCAGATTCTTAAAAATTGTTTTCAAGTGAACCACAGGAAAGACTTTGTTCTCTTGGCCTCTATCCACCACTGACTTCAGAAATCATGTCTGAGTTCACTGTGGGTTTTTCATTGCATTGACCTTGGTACTTTTCTCACCAAGCCACAGTTTTCCATCATAAAACCACACAGCTTGGTATAATGATTATTTCTTTATCCCGAGTAACCAAACAATTTTTTAAACAGGGTGACAGATTTCTCTCTTGCACTGTGGGAAGCAAGCACCTGGACCTTTCCAAATAGACTTTTAATGAACTTCCTGAAGGAGATTTGAGAGAAGTTTAATAAGTCACCTGCCAACTTTTTGGGAGCATAGGTCATTTGCTTTTCTGCAGGAATTCACAAAAATGTGAGAATAACCCCCTTCCCAAGTCCTAAACTTCCATGGAGGAAATTGATTTTCATGGGCAATATCAAAGGTTTTTAAAAATGTAACCTCAGAAATCAAATTTCTGATTGTTTCTCACACATAAGGTACTGTGAAACTCTGTGATCCACAGAGCTGGTTATGAACTGTGTGAACTTTATAATAATTTATTTAAACAGGAACAGATTGTGCATATTTAGACTCATCTTACAGGTTAATATCATTACAAGTATTTTACGTAATGCTATAAATAGAAGAATTTAGATGGCTCAAAAGGACCATTGAGAAAATATCTCCATATGTGGAAGAGACACCCATTTAATGTGATGATTTCTTCCAGAAGAAACTATATACATCCCAGAAGCACTATAACCAGCTGTTGTTCAGGAGAAACTGGGCAGTTGTCTGCTGCCTTCCACGCTGACGTGGAGTTGCAGTGGCCCCATGTCCCATGTCTCCCCTAAATACGGATGGGCTGAGCCTCACAGTGAGTGAGAGCCTGGGTTAATCCCTTCCCTATGCTCCCAGCACTGGGCCCCCATTGCACATTTGTGCTCTGCGCTGCTCTGTGCCCCCACATGAAGACACAGCCCATCAGAGCTGTGGTGTGGGAGTGGTATTGGAGCACCCCACTGCAGGTGGGGCAGGACTGACCTCACATTTCAGCCCTGTGCTGAGGCCATGCCATTTTTTGAAAAAGAAGATACTGTTAGTCCTTTTTCCTTTTTTTTTTTTTCTTGCACATGTCCTTATTAATTGGAGGTTGGTAACCTAGAGAAAACTAGAGGTCTGCTCACACCCGAGTGATTATTCTGCCTCGAGCTTTGAGAAATGCTCCCTCAAAGCCAAAGTTTTGCTCATTCTCATAAACAGTCACACCAAAGTCAACTAAAACAAGAGACTCACTTGAGCAAGGCTAATGAGTAGGACCTACGTTTCTGGCACTACACAAATTAATAATTGCTTTTTATAACAGTGGTTTTCAGATATTTGCCGAGTAATTTACAGTACAGTCGAAGATTCAGCCTCATACTTTGTAGACCACCATAAATAGGTTGTCAGTTCTTCTCCAGCTCTTAGCTGTTACTAGTGAATGTTTGGGACAAATTGCTAAGTGCATGAGTAAGAATCAAAGTTTGCCTTCTTGTGCCAATCTGTCATTAAGCCAGACAACTTCTGCTGACTTTCTTCTGATGTATTCATCTGTAACAAGGGAAGCAGATCAGCAATTTAGAAAAGGTTTAGCTTGATCACCATGCAGAAATGCAGGCTATGCTGCCTATTTCCATAGTGATCACACCACTTTGCCAGATGCAAAATGAGAGGCTTACATCCCTCATGCTAAAAGCCCTTCTTAGAGGAAATCCTAGGCTGTCGCTTCATTTGAGTAGCTTTAGCTAAGTCTAGAAAAATATGCAATGGTAGCTCTTGAATAAAAACTCTTTTTTTTTCATGTTTCAAAGTCATCTCCATAATCTGTTTTGGAGACAGAGGCATAAGATATATTAACATGGAAGGCATATGTTCTGATTGCTGAGTGTTTTTTGACATTCCGAGAAAACCCCTGGGATTTTGTGTCACAGTTCTGTAAACTTTATCTATTTGTATATTCATATCTGGGCCTAAATCCAAAACTTCTTTACATGCATTACAGCAGACAGTTTAGGTTCATCTCCTTGTGTTCCACATGGCAAGCAGTTAAATCAGGTACACATTTTAACCACTCCACATAGTTAAATGCTCTAATGCATTTCAAAAGTTTTCCAATGTGTTCTAATAGCACATAGACTGTATAATGTAGGTGTATAAAATAGATACTGGACTACATCGAGCTGGGAAGCAAGTGAAGACAGCTCCACTGATGCCAGTAGAGCTGCACCTGCTAGTAGCTCAAACACAAAATATCGTAAGTAGATCACATTATGTTCCTTACTGGTTTCCATTTTCATTTATTCTTCATAGCTACACTAGATGATGGCCTTCCAACAGTATAATAGTCATCTTTATCTCATTTCTCTGGCATAATTTTCGAGCTCCTTCTTACTGTTGAACAGGGTAGCTAATAGTGCCCAAATTGCTTCTCATTCTTCTCATAATAGTAAGTCATTATTCAAGGAACCAGTGCTGTTCATCCTTTCCCACACAAGTAGCTCTCTCCCAAACTAAACTGAAAACTTACCTCCAAGCACCAGTCTCACATTTGCCAATTAGATTCCTTCTACTGGCTACTACATTCATACTTTGCACATTTTTACACTTTTTAACTGACTGTACCTGGGTACTCCTTGAAATTTCAATCTTTGGCTTCTAAGCCTAGTCTTCATGCACTGATTTTTTGCTCCAGTTAAATTATTTCAATTAAGGTTTTTATTTGTGTATAGTTGAAACAATTCAGCATGCACTGGGGGATAGATATATTCTAGTATAAGTATGTCTAATGTCAGTACTTCTGCAGAATAAACCTTGCTAATGTCAGCAGTTCATAGCAAAGACTGTACTGCTTTATCTATAAAGGTTTCTAAACTGGTAAAGCTATAGTGGCTGTAAAAACAATGCATAGACCTACTTCCGTGTGACATAACTAGTCACAAATGCTAGTAGAGGATTTAGGATACTGTATTAGCTAAATTTGTCAGCAAAAGTTAATTGGATCGCCTTACTGATTGCAAGTTGCAAATTGCAATATAGACGTAGATGTGCATATTGAGGGCCTTCCTGACACATGCATTTTCTCCCAGCTTTTAGTCTTCAAACAAAAGCTTAGCCAAAGTGTCCAAGCTAAGCAGTTCCTCTGCCTGCTGTAGCTTATGCTTTCCAGGAAGGTTTTTTTTGAACTTGTGTTACTAGGCAGCTACATAAATTACTGTGGTGTGACCTTCAAGCACCTCGCTTACTCCATGGAAATTATCCATATGCACACTCTCACCCTGTGATCTTCAATATGACGTGCAAGTTTCTTAGTTATGCCTCCCTCATACCTGAAATTACAAAGTAAAAACATGCTCATAGGTGTAACCACAGCTCATCTGATGCTCTGAAATCAAGCTCTGAGTGCTCTGAAAATAAATATCTGATCACCAGGCAACTTTTGCATGTCCCTGTATGCTCAGCATAGAAGAGAGAATAAATCCCTCTTTTCAACATCCCAGCTCCAGCTCTTTCTCATCTGAAAGATACCAGGTAGTTTTGATTTAAATATGTAAAGAATGAAAGCTGTTTTTCATGGACCATATTCCTAATTTGGAGACAGATCCAATTTGTTTAAAGATCATTCTACTGAACTTAGTAAAACCGCAGTGATTTATGTCAGCTGAGTGAGGAGCTGACTCTACACTTCCACAGATCCCTAGAAATTCTCAGAAGAAAGGTCAGTATTGTAGCTGAACAAATGTTAACTCGGAGTGGAGTCAGTTTAAGTTTTGCCATTCATCAGGACTGCACTTTAATACTTACGCAGAATGGGTAGGAGCTTCTTAAAAAGAGTTGGAATAAAGACCGAAGTAATTCTGTATGTGTACAAAACTCTCTTGCCACTAACATCTTTAAAGAAATACACAGGATTGGGTGCTGTGGTACTGTGACTCTGTAGTGCTAACTCTCTTCTACTGCTTGATCTTGGGACAGTCAATCATCATCTTTGTGCCTCTGTTTCCTTAGAGAGCATAATATTCTTCTGGTTTTCAAATATCTGAGGATGTGCTTATTAGTGTTTGCAAAACCCTTAGAGACTGCTGGGAGGAAATGTAGAGAAGTATAATAGTAATTTGCCATTGTTCTGTCGTGTTCATCTTCTAGCTGTTAATTTTTTTTTAAAACAATATACTGCTATGTAAAAATGCATGTGGCAATCTTCTGACATTCAGAGAGAAGTGTTATCCAAACAAAAATAAAGAATAGGGCTCATGCTCACAAGAGACACATTATCCGTGATGAGGAGAATCTATAACAGACATGGCACTAACTCAAAACTGTGCACCAAACAGCATCCAAATGCAAGCAATTTCAGATGTGTGCATATTGCCAGTACCAAACCAGGCCATTTTGCAACTGCAGAGTCCCCCAAGGAGCAGTGAACCTCGCAGCAGCAGCACTAATGGCTGTCTTCTCATGTGCAGCAGGGGAAAGCAGCACTTTAGAGGCGCCTTGGGCAGCTGTTAAGTTATTCATTCTTAACTTGCTTCAATAAAGCTGTTATTGGGTGGAAGCAGATGATACAAAAGATTTTGGACCTGTTCTGTCTGCTGTGGGGGGAGCATTCCTCATTCCTGCACATAGGGTGAAATTCTGAGTTCCTCCAAGTCAATGACAAAATTTCTCCCCAGTCTTGCTTGGGCAGAAAAAAATTATTTTAGGCCCCAGAAAACCCTTTCTTGAAGAGCACTTTAGTGGTGTCAGTGTTTCTTGTAGGATTTTTCTCAGTTTAGACATTATTTTCCTTCCAATGCACACTATTCAAAGGCATTCATGCTGCTAGAATAATAATGAAATAAAATCAAAAAACAACCAACCACAAACAAAGCCAAAAAAATCCCAAAACCATTTTCTTTTGTTAGAGTACATGTAATGCACGAGTTACTGTGCTGGGTCACCTGCCTTGTTTCTTCAGCTCCTTTCAGAACATTTTAGGCTGTTTAATGGTTTGCTTATTCCACCTGATGCCTTGTCCTTCCCTGTCTCCTCTCTACAGGTGATGTGAAAACTCACTCTCCTCCGTAAAACAGCAGTTTTCTTTCTCAGTTTTGATCGCTCCACATTTTGCACATCATAAGTCAGGCCTCAAAAAATTGTGAAACTTTATAAAAGTCCTTGTATCTCAAAAATTACTGCTGGTTCCTGTTTCATTTTTCATCAAGTATATTTTGGGGGCTTTCCTCTGCCATAAATGAGAAGTTTGGCAATACCATGATATCAACAGCTGATGCTTTAAAATATGCAACCAAATTTTGTGCAACTCATGCTAAAAATAATGAGGGCTGGTAATGTTAGATTCTTCTTAAAGTCAGAACTTCCTGATGCTGTTTCTGTTCTCAGTCACAGCCCTGAAACTCCCACTGAAGGGAAGATTTATAGAAGAAAAACAGAATCAAAAGGAAATGGAAGTATTAATTTATATTGATTTCACTGCATGACTATGTTTCTTCACCCCTCACTGTATGATCAAAATTTTCAGAAATCAAAATTCATCCAAGAAAAAAAGTACGTCTGAGTTTACCATCCTTTTCTCTGAGAACTCATAAAACTGCATTAGGAGTCGAATTGTTATCATGGCTGCATATTTGCTTGCCTTCAATGCCAGCTTACACCAATGAGAAAAAATTTGTTTGAAAGCCATTAAGCACCAGGACATGACTTTTGGCTCAAGAAGAAGCTGATCTGCAAATTGCTGACATGGTTGGGACAAAGATCATCCTGGCTGCTCCAGGATCCTTTCCCTGTCCCAGAGCTGTCCTCTGCCAGTCCTGCTGTAGATAAATGAGGTGGACTGACACAGAAGAAACTTGCTTATGCCACGTTCTTTTATGTGTTGTGCAAGGCTTATGTTTGCAGGGGATTGTTCTCATTCAGATATCCACAGAAATATGGTGCAAAGTAGCTAACATTGACATGAAGGGGCCCATCCTGCACTTAACTATACCATTTCTTTGTCTGCATGTTTCTAGTGAAGTAAATGAAGTTGTGGCCGACTATTTTGTATTTCCTTAATGGTTTGGATCCTTCCCTGCTGCAGTTACAATAACTGCAGTGGGTCTAATCTGATGTGCACGAGCTGAGAAGTGGATGCATAGCTCTGAACTCAGGGGCTGTTCTGAAGACAAAACTAATTTTTGAAACGTTGTTATAAACTCAAGGAAATCTTAATGTCTTTATTGTGTTCTTACATTACAATAATAATCCCAAACTGGCCTGGGAGCTATTACTCAGTGAGCACTGGCCCGTCGGAAGGTTTCAGCTTGTCAAGTTTAGCCATTTTTTGAACGCACAGAGGAAGTCATTAAGGCACATCAGGCTGCTGATTGCTATTAAACTCTGCAGAGACTTCTGTGCAAAAATCAATGCCATAACAGGGCTACAAGAATCTAAGCGGTGGGAAAAGCATTTCTTTACCCTCTGGTAGCTCAAAAATGGATTAGTAGGTTTTGTGAAACCTCAAAAGAATATTGCCTATAAGCTAGGGGCCAAATGTAAACCTCTGTGACAAAATAATACAGCTCAGAAAGCTCCAAACATGGGAAAATAGGTTTATAATGGAACTGTCACTGCTGTAACCTCAATTGTATGTTTCTGTGCTGGGGAAATCTCACACATCTGTGCATCTACACATGCACGTGCTTGTTTATTGTATCCCAAGGAACACCTTTTTACTGTATTGCCACTAAGGAACCCAGAGGGAAAATGCTTTTTCAGTAAAGTATGATCTTAGAAAGCTTTTGGCAGGAAAGTACTACAAAAATTTTCCAGATGAGTTCCATCTCAGCATCAGAGAAAGTGTTATTTAGATGACCGGCTGGTTTTGACTGGGGGTGGGAACTGCACTGAAAAATGCAGCACAGTTGCAACAATTGCTAACAGTTGAAGACTTTTGTAGAAAGTATCTTTATCATGGGAAAAAACTAGTTTGAATCATAATAGGAAGTTGTATTGTAAACATGTGCTGTATAAGCCTGGCAAAGTCCATTGTCTGACTCTGGAATGTCTTAAATTCCAACTGTCCAGTTCTCTTCCCCCACAAAGCAAAGTGGAGGCATTCAATTCCATTTTTGTCATGAATTTCATTCGTATTTTGCTAAGAAAATGATGAAACCTCTTTTCAATTTTTTTTTTATTCTTATATGAAGATAAGATTTTACTGAATTTTATTATGTTTATTTCAGTCTATCATAGGAACATTTGGGTTGGAAGGAACTAGGAGATCACCTCATCCAATTTGCTAATCAAAGAAACTGCATTTTATATAATGCAAAAGATAAAATGAAGCAATACATGTAAACCAAATGTTTGTTTCCGTAAAACCGAAGATCTAGTTATGGTGTTTCAGAACCTTTATTTCACTGACTATCCCAGCCTTTCTTCTTAAGTACGTACTAGTTTGTCACTAGCTCTGCTTATTAATTTTAAAATTTTAGATAGTGTGTTTTTACTGAAAAGCAGGTTCCCTTCTGGTTTTCTTTTTCAAAATACATGGAAGTATCTTGTAGGGCTGACCTTCCCCAGGAAGAGGGCTGAGGGGTAGGGCCACGAGCACGTCCCTATATGGTGGTTTCAGGGCCCAGCTGAGTCATGGTCTGTACCCTCAGCTAAGCCCAGAAAAGCATTTTTTAAAGAAAGAGCATGAAGATGAGCCGCCTCAGTGTTAAGGCTTGGGGTAGGCAGGACTTAGTACCAAAATAGCCAGCTTTGGTCCAGGTGGAGGCAAGTTTTTCCAAAAGTTCATCAAGGCTGCAGCTGTGTGACGGTTTCCAGCCTGTCCTGAGGAGTCACTACTGTGCCTCCACCCATGGCAAGAGCATGTGGTCATGGCTGCAGCCAGCATGGCAAATCCTCTCAAAGTATCTCGAACCAAGACTGAGATCTGGAGAAAAGGATCAAAAATAAGCTTTCTGTTAAGGACTGTATCAAGCACAGTCAATGGAAAAGCTTTTAGCAAATGAGTTGTTAAAACGTGTAGTAGTGTGTATGGTCTGGACCAGCTGCAGTGAGGGGGCCGATAGGGGACCATTTCCCCAGCATGGTGCTGAGGAAGGAGGCTCCTATATTCTCATTATAGCAGGGGAAAATCCACTTTTCTTGCATGGATAATTTAGAAGTTATGAATCAGCCTGTTGTTTTTATTTCAGCAGAGTACAGACAAGAGTTGTGCAAAATGAGGCTGCTGCCTGTCTGTCAGGCAGCTGTAGTTTTTTACCCTGCAGCCTCTTTTAATGTGCATTCTTGGCAGATTCTGAAGAGAAGCAGTCACAACTGTGTGCTCAGACGTTAGAGCAGATCTCATTCCCTAGCCATTGAGCTGGGGACTTCACTCATGCATCGTCCCATGTCTGACGCAGCCCTGACCCAGTAACCAGAAAACTGAATTGGTGTCTAAGTTAAAAGACACTCTAAAAATATGTTCTTGAATCATCTGTTTTTGAAAAGAGATTAATATTTTCTTGCAGTATATCTGCTTTTCGCAGGTGTTAAATAGACCATTTGCTGTCTGCTGGTCTTTAGGATTTTTTAAAGTAGGTGTTAAAGGCTATTCCAGACTAGCTCTACAGGGTTTTAAGGCATGAGAGACAGCTACCTGCAGAAAAATGTCCATCTGTCTCAAATAATTAGCAATTATCTGTCAAAAAGGCTTCTGAGCTGACTACAGTAAGAAAAATACTTTTCATCTTTGGCTTTTTTACCTCTCTCCTTCCCTCTCCTCTTCGCCTCCCTCCCACCTTTCCCCTAGCATTTTTTTGAGCAGCCTTTTCCAAAGGGAACACTGATGAAAGTATCTTTCAGTGCCTGAGCAGTTCCCTCGGACACCTCCTCCCTGTCCACCCCCGAGATTGCAACAGGCATCTGCCTTTGTACACACCATGTCAGCATCCCGCAGAGACATTTTATGTTCATTGTTTCTCCAAAATAAATAAGAGCAGCACAGACGACGCAAACTGGCTGTCGACATCCCACTGCCAATAACGGCGCTACGTTGGTAATTGCTAATAATGATGCAGTGCTTCAGCATGGGAACACTCTCCTAGCTGCAATGAGGATAGGGCCTGGATAGAGAGACACAGATGGTAACTTTATTGCATATTTCTTTGTAGAAGAAGTTGAAATTTTACTGTGGGAAAAAAATCCCAATATTCCTACATTTTGTTCCAATTATTTCTTTAATATTAGCAGTACTGGCATGCTTGATGTGTGAACTGTGTCAGTGCCACCTAAGGAAATAGCAAGAGGAGTCTGCAAAGTGAGGAGAAGCAGTTGTTTCCACTTAGCAAAGGAAGCACTTAGATGCTATTTGACAGAATTGCATTTGCCTCCTTTGGCAAGGATGACCCATTTTGATCACACGCAACAGCCAAACAACAGTCAGTTTGCAGTAAATCAGACTTTAAACATTTCTGTAACTGCTAGACTGATTCTGGAGTCTTGTCTCATGTACCAGAGTTCCCAGATCTGTACCTCAATTGTCCGGGAGTGCTTCATTGCATTTTGCAGGCCACAAACAGCAGGAACACGTGGTTTGTGGGCCAACTCCTGGGTTTCAGCTTCCTTTGATGCCTGCAAAGTACGTGCTCCTCTGGGAATGCCTGACATTCTCCCTGCTTACGTGCACAACCACTTCAGCACCCTGGTGAGTCCAAGCCAGTGGAAGCACACAGTGCTACTTTGGCCCGGCTGCAGCACGTTTCCTTTGAAAGGTGTTTGGAGAGTTGTGGCAGCGTGTCAAAGATAAGAGAGGCAGGAATTGGTTGTATTTGCCAAGAGCCTGCCTTTGTTGGCTCTGTTCACGAGAGCAGCTACCCACACTTTTGAACTCTCCGGTCTTGCTGCATGTTCATCCACAAAAATTGATCGCTCACCCAGACCTGGAGTGTCAGGACCAGAGTTGTCCTTCCTGCAAGATTAGGTCATATCATTAGATCAAAGTCCTATTATGCTGTTTTACACCATGTGGATGCAACACCAGCCAAGTTTCAAGTCCCAAGCGCAGGTGTCTAGTAATTGTATGTTGCACACATGAAAATTAAAGCCATAAGCCAAACTTAAAAGCTAAATTTCCTGCCTTTCCTCAACATTACACCTTTCTCATCCACACTTATAACTGCATTTCTAACTTAGATTTCAGAAGAGTGCTGCTAATGTCTGAAACTATAATACCTGTTGTTCCTTTGCAACTTTTTCTCTTCATCTGGCAATTCAAAACTGCTCTTAATAAGGTCCTTTTAAACAGAAACAGTGATCTGCCAAAGTGGCTTCTTCCTGGCAAAAGGAGTGCTGCCCGATATTAATTTGCTTGTAGAGGGAACATGTAGCAGAAAACAGTGTTGGCTCGTGGGTAGGGAATAAACACAGGGTATTATGCTGCAGAGTTGCTGTGTAGATGGAAATGCAAGGCATAAGCAGGAGTGATAAGCAAGTGTCATTTTAAAATTATCATGAGAAAAAAATAGTGAAAAAGCACCAAAAACCACATCTCACCTAATTCATCTTTCAAAAAAAATATGTGTGTCCTCTAATCTGGATATGTGGGGTTTTTCTGTAGCTTATGGAGCAAAAATAAATCCCACCTTAAGACTGATCACCAGGATAAATCATTCTTTCCAGGTGCCTTTATCTCTCTCCCCAGACTACCAAGGGATAACTAGCTCAGAGTATCTCCCTGCGTTTTAGACAACTATTATAAGGTGAAATAAATTCCACCCCAAATCCTCAGAAATGGCTGCCCTAAGTGGACAGGAAAGCTGGCAGACTTAGATAGCTGCTGGAGCTCATTTCTCTTGTGGAAGACACAGCTGATTGCCAAGGTTGGTACAGTATTGCCCATGTCAATGAGGCAAAAAAAACTTGCAACTGTTCTGAAGTTTTTTGTTGTGTCCCAGGCTTAATGCACAACAAGCAGCATAGTTGGTTTACAAGTGAAAATTAAAACAGAAAATGAGCACAAGATCTTTATGTTCTGCTTTTATAAAAGTAAACTTTTCTTCAAGAACTGAAACAGTTGTGTTGAAATGTACCACACATTGATGTACTCATGGTGTCAGATTGTGTTTGCTTAGGCAGTGTTACCTGCAGTGCCCGTGGCTTGGCTCAAAGCCTGCGGGAGTCCTGGTGGGACAGGCTGACAGACCTGTGCTCGCTGGTCTGTGGCGTTCAGAGTCACTCCTGCAGAGCACAGGCACCACAGGAGCACAGTGGTCAGCAGTTAGAGATCTTCTGTAGCAAAGATACTTTATAGGGTTCAGGGATGTGAGCAACATCCCTGAAGTGGAAGGGAATGGAAAGAGAAATACAGAAATGTAAGTGCACACAACACGGGCTGCCTGATTCAACAAATGTAATTAATTCACTTCGACTTCCTCATTCTTCTCTCAGCACACATTCAGTCTCGTTTAACATGTGCTTGAATCCTGCTTAATATAGTGTAGCCAGCAGGTGCTTGCAATTAAGCACATGCTTAGTAATGTGCCTGAGTTAAGGCCCAAAATATTCCTGCTTTAACACATGAATGTGACTGTTTCCATTAAGATGGAGCACTGCACGCTAGGACTTGAAGTCACTACAGACCACACCACATGGATGACGAAGCACTATGAAATGCTTCTGTTCAGAAGACTGTTCATGTGCATCCATTTGAGCTCAAAACTTTTTTTAATCAGGGTCAAACCAATGACTGTCTTAGACCAATTTATGAATCCCAAATTGTGAAGTTCCTGTTGCTTCAAAACTCCCAGAGACTTGAAACATGCAGACTGCATGCAGTTCATGGGCTCTTGGCAAATTGTCAGGGCAGTGTCCTTTAGTTTGTGTTTTGCTAAACTGTAGTAAGTGGTTCTGTTTAAAATTCAGGGAAAAGAGAAGACACTGCATTTTCACTTACAGTTTGATGTGTTGTCTCTACCTTATGTAACTAAAATAGGGTGGACTGGAACACCAATAGGTTAAGCAGTAGTGACGCCAGCAATTTCTTTCGCTGAGGCTTTAGCCAGGCTAAGGACACAATGTTAATCTGGGGTTGTTTCTCTTTTTCCTTAAATAATATTTTTATTGAGCAAGAAGCGGATGTCAGAATGGCCTTTTGATCAGCTAAAAACAACAGTGTCTCTAAGGGAATCTTTCCTGTTTATTGTATGCTGCTGCATTTGAAAAATGCTAGCCTACAGTAGAGCAGGACTCCTTAACATACAAGAAGCAGGGCAAAACAGGATGAGGCCAAAACGGGAACTGTATATCACAGGAACTTGGAAAGACAGGAAGTTACAAAAGAAGTAGAAATTCTCGATTAAAAGTATAATTGTACCAGCTTGTGCAAGAGGATAATGACTTTCAAATGTCAGCCTTTGTGCCTGTTCATAATGATAAAGCTATTAAACCATATGTTCTGTTCTTAATTCCATTTCTTATGTCAAGTCTTTTAGGATCTATAACTATTCTGTCCACTAAAATCTAGGGTATTTCTTCAGCCATATATTCAAAAAGTAGATTAAAAAGAGTACTAACTAGAGCAGAGCCAGCCAGGACTGATGCACAGTAGTTTAAGCCATATTGGAGATTCTGTTATAAGACCCTATTTTCAAGGATTTAAATATCAGCCATAAAAATTCACTCCCAGGATAAAAGTCAACCAATGAGTGAATATTTAAACCCAATCTGTTAAAATAAAAAGGCATAATTTTTGCACTTGAGAAGTTTCATGTGTAAAAAAAGAATAAGTTCTTCAAACATTTTTTGTAGATCTGTAACTGAAAAGTAAATCTACTTCAAAAATTACCTCAATAAGAAATTAACCCTTAAAGCAGTCAGTGGTTTTGTTATTTCAGAAAATCAGTCCTAGTAGAGATAGTCACAAACAAGTTGCACCGTTGAGCTTGGTCCAGGTCTGGCTTGCAAATGGAAAAACCCTGATTTGTTTCAGTGAGAATTAGATCAATGCTAACTTCCTCCTCAGGAAGTTGAAGTCTAGAAGAAAAACTAAGAGCTCAGCTTGACAATGCTTGTTAAAATGTTCACCTACAATATCAGCAAAGTTACCTCCAAAGGGAGGAAGACAAACTGTACTGTTGTCACCATGGGTGCCTCAGCCTTCCCCAGCCTTCTGGTCATAGTGTCAGTGCTCCTGATGCCAGGCTGTGGGATGGTGCTGCTTCCAGACCAAAGCTGGTAATAACATGCTTTATCATTATAGGCACATGGAAACAGGAAAGCTGTAGAATAAATTGCCACTACGAGATGGTTCAGTGTTTTTGGTGGGGAGATATTATTGGTGAATTCGGCAGCAGCTTCTGCAAATCTTACCCAGCAGGTGATATTTATGGACTGTTTACGAGATTTTCACATATGGTGTTTTAAAGAGATTCATAACTTTTATACTCATCCATCCAGTCTATTTATTTTGCAAAAATCCCACTCCAAAGGTCAGCTATGTTCTGTCTGTCTCAGCAACTCCAGGCCTAGGGAAAAGTGCTGAATGTAATCTCAGCATGAAGTAGTTATACAAATGTGCTTTTAAATATAGAGATGGTTTTGTGTCTTGTTCTCATATATCTTAGACTGTGTGTCTCTTGGCTTTACGCATCATTTAAATGAGAGCACTGTTTAGCACCTCACATTCAAATGATATATTTGTGCTTTTTTGTGTGGAAATGTCTGTATATTTTCAACACTTCTCAGTTCATATGAAAGCAGACAGGAACAAACCAAGGAGACAAAGATTATGTCAAAGTGGCTGAATAATACTGAAATGATCCTGATGCATCTATTCTTCTTTTCAAAATCTTCAGAATAAACCCTTCTTTCCATTTCCAGCTTTCAAGCAGCGGAAGCAAATTTATTTCCAGCTGTTCCAGCCTGACACTCTGCTCTTGGTGTTGGGTTCCCACCTCTGACCCTCCTCCTCTGCTCCAATTGTTTCATACCTGGAGGCCAAACCCTAATACTGCCTTTCCTCTTTACCTGACAGCAGAGCAGAATACTTTCTCTTTTTCTTACTGCATCTTATCCATTTAACTGAATAGATCCCATGCTTAGTAATAAATTGCAGGTGAAATTATTCAAACGCAGCTACTCTCATCTGATTGATTCATTTTGTAGGTAAAAAGCATGCTTGCATACAGGGAAGTCACAGATCAGCCTTTTTATGTATATCCTAAAAATCACTGTAGCTGGGAGGTATTAAGTACCTCAAAGTTGTATTTCCTTTATGTCTTAGTTTAACCTGGCAGGTAGCTAAACACCACACAGCTGCTCATTTGGTCCTCCTCCCACCCAGGGGGATGGGGGAAAGAATGTGAGAAAAAAAGTATAATTTATGTGTTGAGCTAAAGATAGTTTAATAGGACAGAAGTGGAAGGGAAAATAATAATAACAATAACAGTAACAATATTAATAATCTACAAAACAAGCAATGCACAATGCAGTTGCTCACTGCCCACTGACCAAAGCCCAGCCAAGTGCATGCAGCCCCTGGCCAGCCTTCCCTCTAGTTTACAAACTGAGCATGACACCGTATGGTCTGGAATATCCTTTTGGTCAGCTGGGGTCAGCTGTCCCAGCTGTGTCTCCTCCCAGTTCTTGTACCCCCAGCCTACTCCTTTGTCAGGTGATGTGAGAAGCAGAAAAGTCTTTGACTTAGTGTAAATGTGAACACTGCTCAGCAACAACTGAAACATCATTGTTATCAATATAATTTTCATCTTAAATGCTAAATACAGCACTGTACAACCTACTAGGAAGAACATTAACTCTACTATAGCCAAAACCAGGACACTGTAGAAGATCAGTTGTAAAAATTCAACCAGTGTTTGGATAGTTTAATCACTCATTCACAAAAGCAATATGATTACAGAGCAACTATTATTTATATAATGTTTGATTTGTGATGTATGTGTATAATCAATTGCAAATTATGTGCTTTTCAAACATCTGCTGTAGTTTATTGTGAGTCTATTAGAGGATATCTAATATCCAGTGAGAAATGATGTGTAAGAAATCCATTACCTCTTTTCTGTCAGAAGAGCCCTGTAATTCAAATAGAGGCTGTCTATCTTCTTTTTTATATCAACCTTCTGGATTTGAGGGTCTGAGGCTTTCTTCTGAACTATCATGAAAATACGTTCATGATGTTTTCATGTCTCCCATAATAAGCCTGTTTTTTGACCAAGGGGGCAAAGCAGCGATACACTATGTGAAAACTGGCACAGCTTTAAAACAGGCATTAGTTCAAAGTCATGAAATAATGCTCTTAGAAACATAAAATCCGTGTCTTCCAGTCAAAGTCACAGAATTCTTATTTTTATCAGCTACCTGGCAATATCAGAAGCACTATTTCTTTCAGAAGTACAACCCAGGATTGTAGATTCCCTCTGCTCTTATGAGTCTGACATCCCTGCTTCAGAAGCAAGATGTCTGGTTGCTCATAGAATACACGGGGAGGTTTGCAATATCTGGTCTTATATCAGTTTTGTCAAACCACCACAGTTTATGAATTCCACATCCTTCACTCAAGGAAGAACACTTGAAACCACAATTCAGCTGCAAGGCATAAAAGCAGCTATTAAATATACCTACTGTTACATGTTTATAGGTGCACTAGGAGGACTTGCCTTGGGCTAGACCTCAGCGGGTTAAATTGCCTTCACTTAAACTAATGGAGTTGTGTCGGTTTTCAACTTTGGTGGAGCTGGAGCAGCGGGACAGGACGGGATGCACATCCTGCAAGCAGGACCAGAAAAGCTCTGTGAGAAAGACCTGAACACATTTTCCAATTGCAGATTTCAAATTGCTCTTTAAGAGCTGAGATTCTCCACTCAGCGCCATCTTTCCCCTCCTGTCAGCAGCACCTTTGTGCGGCCATGCCCTCTGCTCCCAAAATCTGAAGAGTTCTGCTAAATGCCAGAGAGGGGAGTGCAATTGCAGAGTGCAGATTTTTTGGGTTCCCTGTTGGGTAAGGTGTCTCTCATGGTCTTCTGCCCAGGACAGTTGCTGCATGTCTCCTTTGGGGTTCCTAGTCTCAGACACAAGTCAGAGTGTCGGGTGTGGTTTTCGGTTTTATTTTCTTCTCAGCCTGGAAAAAGTTCTGTTCCCTCTGTGGGAATTTAACTTACATAGAGTCTGTGGGATCAAGACTGCGGCTTACTCTGTTATACCTAATTAACCCTGGGAATTCATTTCCACAACACAGAACTAGGCCAAGTATATAGGTAGCTTTACAAAAGAAAATTAGGTATCTGCAATGAAGACATGGAATATCCAAAGTTACATTTCATATGATACAAAATAATTAAGGGATAAAAGCCATAATGGTTCATGGCACAATCCAAGTTCTAACAGATGGGGATATGATGAAATTTACCCATGGGAAAGTGATTTTGTAATTGTAGAGGTGGGTGTATTCCATTTACTTCTGTATTTATTTTAGATGAATGTTTGTATTTGTATAAACATTAAGGAAAAGCATCATTCTATAACCTCTGGGTATTTTTACCATTTCTTTAAAATACAGAAGTAATTGCTGCATACTTCTCAAAGAATAAAAGGGAAAAAAATTAAAACTCTTGGTTTTCCCCACCCACACATTTCTCTTCATATATCCCAACCCTCAGATTGCCCCTCCCTCTGCAAAAGCCTGGGAAAAGATTCACAAGCACATGTGAAAAATGATAGTTTCGCATGGCTGTAGTAGGTTCACATCCTTATTATGTAAATGAGTGGTTTTGGTTTGGGCGTCTCTTCTGTGGTTTTTGTGCAGATGGTTAAATACTTAAAGACAAAGGGCCAAATTGTTCCTACTGGAATTTCACTGGCTTTGGCTAAAATACACCAGAAATCTAAATAGGCCGTGGAACCAAAATCTATTTTTTGCATATAATGAAATAGTCAAATGGGTAATGGGGTTGCTGCACAGTAGCAGAAAGGAGGAAGCAGCCATGAAGAGATTTCCCTTTGTCTGTTTGGTAATTAATGAAGTACCTGGAGAACAGCAGATCTGAGAAACTTCGTTCTGCTTCTGTGATCTGCACTTCCTCCAGCCAGGTAAGCAGAGAGCTGTGTGTGCTGGAGACTGATTAATTAGCCCAAGCCAGTTGTAAAATCTTTAGGAAACAAGTGGTGTCTGTTTTCTTCTGCACAGGATGCCAAGAGATGTATTTAAAGTGTGAGAGTCAAAGGTCAGTTTGACATCACGTACTCTAAGAAAGAGCCCTTGCTCAGATCCCTGTTTCGTGTTAGAAATGCTGTCTGCAAGCCGTGAAGTTATTGTACTTGATAAGAGAAGGAGTAGGATTAATCTGCAGCAAGGAAAATTTAGGTTAAATATTATGAAAAATGTTGTAACTGTGAGATCACTTAAGCAAAGTAGCAGGCTGTCAGGGGAGACAGTCAAGGCTGGAAGTGACACTTTTCTATCAGTGCTGGTTGGGAGAATAATTAATAAGCATTTCCCTGTGAAGGAGGAGTGGCACCCGGCTCCCCCAGAGGCTTCTGCCAAACCAAAGGAGCCGACGGATCTCACAGACATGCTTGGAGCTAATGCTTATGTACAGATAAAATAGAGCTTTCTGAAAGGACTTTTCCAACCTCTTCTCAGCTTGTGTTACGTATTCTAAATGTAAATTGAATGTAAATACTTTGAGCTGTTTGCCACAAAGCAATTTACAATCTCCTACACTAAATCTGATCCACTGGAAATATAAGGGCCCTTAGTAATGCTTCATGTAGTTCTTTAGAAACTAATTGGGTTACAACAGGAAAAAGGTCTTCTGTAATCTCTATGATTTCTCAGCCCATTTCATATTTTTTTCACAATTTTCTTGTTATAATTTAATATCTCTAAGTTTTTAAGCGATGTCTTCCTCTATCAAAGTTAATGATCATGTTAACATTGTATTCAGTGAGAAAATGCCTAAGTTTGATGCATGGCTCAAGTTCTAAACATTCTGCTAAGTTTTTTATCTTCAAATTGTTCAGGCTTATCTGCTCTCACTGAACCAGTGAAAATAAGGTATCTTTCTTTCTGTCTTTGTTCTGGAAAGATAGAATTTTTCATTTCCTAGCATTATATCCAAGTACAGCAAATTGCAAAATAAACATATTACCTCTACATGATTTTGGGGATGCAGTGAGTGTTAAATTCATTTTCAAACTCAGATTACAGGAGGTTAAACCTCAGTCCCTAATTTGTGCCAACAAAATAGTCACATCTTCTTAACAAAGGGCCAAAGAATTATTGCCTTGATAATAACAGAAAATCAGAACTTGGCAGTTTTATAGATTGGCCCATGTCTAAAAACCTTTAGTAAAGGTTGTTCTCCACCATCTCCAGTGGAGTAGTGTTTCATAAAAGCAAACATTCATTTTGTCCACTAACGGGGGTTTTGGCAAAGTGAAGGGGGGCATAAGGCAGCATGGTGTTTAATCCATACCTTTCTGTCTACTGCACCCTACAGAGCAACAACCCAGGGAACCAGAAGAGATCAAAAGGCTTTAAAAATGTCAGGCAACAGGATCTCATTTAAATTATTAGGTGAGATGCCCTCTTGGGTTTGACAATAACAAAACATATCACATAGCCTGTTTTCTTCTCTCCCTTTATGCTGATTTTGACAGGCTGGTGCAATTGCATGCAGAAATTGTATTTCTGCTCTCCAGCATCACTTTGGACACCACTTGAAAACATTTTTATAAAACAGTGTAATATTCAAAGGTATTTGAATCATGCAGAAACCGGAGGATTTGTAGCAGGTTCTTAACCAGTATTGGCTGAAGTAAAACTTAATTGACAAAAAAAACAGAAAAAAGCCAGAAACGTGCTTTAGGTGAAGCTGACAAGCACTTGGGGAATATAGAAAGGCTTATCTGTAATTCTGTTAAGTGATTCAAGTTTAAGAATTGTGCATTTCTAATTCACATACATATGCTAAAAGGTTTTTTTGAGTTTTCAGCAACTGAAATTGTTAAAACCGTATAAGCAGAGATTTTTTTTCTTGTTATTTTGATTGGTTTTATTGCAGAAAGATAGATACAGTTCCAACCTGATGTCATACTGCGGAACATTGAAACCTTTTTCCGAAGCTCTGTGTGTAACCTCTATGCTGCTAAATCCTTGTGCATGAATAGTCTCACTGACGTCAGCAAAAGCAGGGCTGCACAGTCTAATTCTTAAAATAAGTCATGTTCATATAAATTCTTGCTGCTGTCGTTTTTATCTCAGATTTTGTATGGTGGAGCATATGGCCTGAATATGAGACTGGCTGAACATTAAAATTCTCTAGCTTAGTGAGTAATTCATGTTTCTAAATCGTACAAATAATGGATAGTACCGATTTAATAAAGCACCAATCAGTCAACACTTACGTGCTTAAAATGAAAGAAATACAAATAGAAGGTCATCAATATACGCAATCAATGATCACACTTGAAAGCAGTTTTAACCAAACCTCCTAATCATAGATCTGCATGTCTGTGTGTCTGTCTTTATGAAGGATGGGCTGAAAAGAGGGGGGAAAAAAAACCTCAGCACTGTTCTGTGTTCCTTACTTATGTTAATGCCTTTGGGATTCTTTACAGAATAACACAGATATTGCAGATTTAGGAAAACAGAATAGGCTATTTTTAGGATTCAATTCATATGAAATCATGTTCCCTTACCTTATAGCAACTCCCTGATTTTCTTCTCACAGTTATGTTGGCTAAAAGCAGATGGGCAGGAGACTGCAAAATTTAAGTGAGGAGGACTTGCCTCACTAAGGATTAAAAGCATCAGGAGACAAAATACATGCTGAAGAGGAGCAAGGTTCTGGGTATAAGGGGCACTGGTCATATGGGTGAAAGGCATTCCGCATTCAGAATGCCTCACCATACCAAAGTGTTTGCTAATGTGCTCCCATCCTCTCGTGCTGCCCCAGGTATCGAAGACAATTCCTACACGGCAAATGGAGAGAGAGTCATTTGTAACGTGACAGACTCATGCTAAGGCTGGCAGGGAATGTCGTTAACCTCACAAGTCTTGTCGTGACTGAAGAGGCTCAAGTTCTGTATGGGAGACAAGTCTGAAAATTAACAGCCTCATTAATCAAATCACAATGTTTTGACAACTTCATGGTGTGTATGCAATCTATCTTGTATACAATTTAGCTAAGGCTTTTATGCAACAAGAGGGTTTTTTTGCAATAACTCTATATGAAAAGACTCCACCTCGCAGCAACATTACTGGATTGTATGCTGATTATGAAAGAGTGAAAAAGCAAAGTAAGATGAGATTCAAACAGAAAATCCTGCCAGTTTTATGAATGAAGTAGCACACCTTTCTTCCTACTCTGTTTTACTGACAGCAGTGTAATCACCATCATCACTTATTTAGATAGTCTGGGGGAAAGCTGGCCAATCTCTTGCACCTGAGCTCAGGTACTGGAAATAGTCCACTTAAAGCAGAAATCCTTTGAATCCATTTGCCCAATGTGTTTAGTTGAGAGTGAAACAAATGTGGATAACCTGCTGGGGCACCCTACCATGACGCGCCAGAGCACGTCCCTCGGACAACCAGCTCTCCAAAGCAACAAGTCACTCAGGGTAATTCAGAGTGACTCTGCGTCCCTCAGATGTCAAACAATCATCTTCTGCTTAAATACAGACTGTGCCAAATCTTTTGTTTTTCAGGCTCCTTGTCTCCTTACCTACCTCAGGCTTCTTACCTTAAGGAGCTTAGGGATACACAGTTGCCTCTTCCGCACCTAGGGATTTATGCAGAAGGCTTATTAATACTTCTGAGTATTGTCTAAATCCCTGCACATCTAGGCAAGGTTACATCAATAATTATTTCTAGGTTATAAAGAAATGTTGTTGCTTGTTATGATGGGCTTAGTAGAAGGTTTGATGTAGTGGCAAGGTAGCAAAGTGCTATATTTCACTATGAATGTTTTAAAATGGAGACTCACAAAAAATACATTGTATCTTAGGTCTCTTTCTTCTTCTTTCTCGTTGTCCATCTTCAAGGGTAAAAATTTGAAATCACAGCTAAAAAGGGTTAGAAGCAAGAATGAGGAGATGTCAACTAAATATATCTATTTACAAAAGATGTATTGAATCTCAAAATTAATGACAGTGTCACTGGTACTGTGGCCATCTCAGTTCATTCAGTGCCTTCAAACTCTTTCAGGGAAATATCAATATCTGATTTTCCAATCCAGAAAGCTGTGGCACAGGGAAGTTAGCCGACACTTGACTTCACTGAATAGCCATGGCAGATGCAAAGAGATTACTTTCAGCCTTCCAGTCCAGTGTCTGCCCACTTTCTCCCATCGGCTCCTATCTCCCTAAATCACCTAACAAAGCCCCATCATACTGAGAGACATCTATGCTCACATTTGCAGCTTAAAATCTCTACTCTCTCTCTAATGTCACAGCTTTATGGCCCTGCTAACTACTGTGTGAACAGAACAAACCAGCAAGCATACAGCTGACTGAGCAGGCAACCCCTGGGCAGCCCAATTCCTTTCCAGTGCTCCTGCTTTCCCAGACAGGGGCACGGATGAAAGCAGAATGACTCCCAGCTTCCAGCCTGCCGCAGGTTGGGTGTTTGCATCTGCACTGCAGTCGAAGACGTGTCTGCTGCATCCATAGCAGTGCCAAATTCTTACCCAGTTAGTGGCAAAGCTGTGGTGGCACAGGATTTATTGTTCCTGGTGGGAACATTCAGCACTGAGCAGAGTCTATGACATTATTAGTACCTCAGCCAGTTAAATAAAAACAGTGCAGACATGTGTTGTAATCACATCTCCAAATGCAAGAATTGCAATTTTTGGTAGAGTTTATCACTGCTCTGAGCAGCACCATTAACAAGCAATACTGTGATTTTCCCAGAGCACAGTGCTGCATAGAAACCTTACTCAGGTTCTTTCCAGATGACATATCCTTTTGTTGCTGGCATGAGACATGTTTCCATGATCCTTATCCCTGTGGGGAAAAAAGAGGTAATCCTTCATCAGTTTGTCTATTATTCGTCTGCTAGTTCTGTTTTTTGTGAATTCCCATGTGGAATTTTTACAGGGGGAAGGGACAAAGGTTTGAAATATTTCTCAAAGTTGTCTGGCTGAGGTGGTTCCTATAGTAGCCATGCAGCAATCATGTAAGGACAGAGGACACTTTTTGGTATCTACTTGAGGAGAAGTGTGCAGTAATTGAGGAAGAGTTGAAAAATGGGATGTTACGTGCCAAATATGTGAAAATTCAATTCGGTGGAGCTGTTTCAGGAATCTGTCCATCACAACATGTTGGTACTATGAGTCAGGCAGGACTGTGCCTCTCCAATGGTCTGTTAGTCTCCTGACATCCCTTTGTTCAGAGAGAAAGAGGGACTGGCTTTACAGCGCCCATGAGAGCAAATCCAGGTTAAAGCTAATGAGGAATGCCTATGTTTAATTTGTTGAAGGGGTTTTCTGCATGCTTCAGGAAAGCGGGGGGAAGGGGGTTATTACCATTTCCCCCCCGTAATAAAAACCAGGATCCTGTGTCTTGGAAATGTTTACAGTGTAACAAAATGAGGTTATGTTACACTGTAAAATTTTAAGAAGGAACTAGCAGGGACACCTAGGCTCAACAGCATGAAACCCTTGAGCTGTTTGGGCAGGAAGGGTTTGTATTTAAAAATTATGAAAATAATATTTCAGTCTGAAATAAAAACAAGTGGTTTTGACACAAAGGTTGAGATCTTTCCTGCTGCAGCCCCTCCCCTGCCAGGTACCAACAGTTTTATTCAGAATAGGGGTTGAACAGGATGCCTGGCTCGAAGCTGGGTGTGCTGTTGGTTGTTTGGGTACTGAGAGAGCAAACCCAGAGGTTTCTCTTTCATCACTACACTGCAAGGTGACAGTGTCTGGCAGTACTGCTGGCCAGGGAGGACAGCTCCAGAAGTGCACCCTGTGCTCTGTGGCACAGTACCCTGGCATCTGCACCACCTCACACACAGCACCAGGAGTGTTTGCAACAGAAGGATGGAGGCTGTGATACCAAAAGGAGTCCCCGAGTCCCTCTGTGCGAGTCAGACATCTCTGTGAGCCTGCTCAGGAGGCTCAAAGTGAGGAAAGGGATGGTGTATTATCTCATTTCCTTCCCAGACTTCCTACTACTGTTTTGGGCAATTTATACCTTAAAGAATGCACAAGGCAAACAAACGTTGTTCTCCCTAGTGTGTGGAAGCCTGTCTTTTGCATTATTAAACCATAAAGGAAAGCCTGGTGTTATCTCACGCAGATTCTCTGCACGTACAAGAGGATCCGGCCCAAACACATTTCACGGCTTGTCTGTCTGAATTAGTGCGCTGCTTGCCAGGAGTGAAGGAGAGGAAAGAATCAATGCTTAATACCACAGAGTCTTAGGCAGGTTGCTCTTGTATGTGCTTATCACCACTAAGTAGACAAACAAAAGTTAAAGTATTTATAGATACCTCCTGAAAGTGTAAACTAAACAAAAGCCATCAAATCAGGATTTTATCCATTTAATTGCAAAGTGAGTGTTTTCATCAGCTGTGTAATGGTTTATTGTCTTTCAAGGCTTATTTATTATAATTAATTAAAGAAGACTTAGAACACCACTCTCTTATGGGTTACAAAAGGAAAGAAGATGCAACAGCATCTTTGTTTGCAATTCATTGGGTTACTTGCAGATCCCCTTGGTCTGTCAGGTAATATATTATTATATCTCCATGTCACACTGTCCATTTCTCTAAGTAGAAAGCAAGGGCAGAAGCCTGACCCATGAATTGCAGAAGACATATCAACATCATTATCCATACTTTCTTGGGCCCAGTAATAGCTCTTTCCTGAAGAGTGTCTTTTTCTTGATTACAGCTGTCAAAGCAGTCTGTACAAGGATGGGAGAGTGGTTCTAGGAGAACATTACTTCTGACCTCAAAAGCAGCAATTTCTTTGTGAGTGTGCTAGTCCTGACTTAGGTTTTCCACTGCCCTGATTTCAAAGGCAGGGGTCATCTCACAGCCATGCCGCTCCAAACTACATTTAGCTTCCACTGAGTACAGGTCCAAATGCTCAGCAGATTTAAGAGAGAGTATATCTCAAGAAGTTGCACTGATGAGGGAGGAAAAGGAAGTGGAAAGAAGACAAACTCGGTCCCATTTAATGAGTACTTCCTTGACATTTGTGCAGCTCCCGCTGGGGATTTGGGCTGGCACGCATGTATGCAGTATGGTCCCAATTACTGAAGCCCATGAGCTGTGTAGGCATTTGTGTTGGGTGTATGTCCATTACCCTGCTTGCTTTAGCAAGTATTAAGTACCAGAAGAAAACTATGCAAAATTTTTTAGCAGACGTGTGTGAATTCTGGTAGGTTTCCCACTTAGTTTTCCATTTTAAATTAGCATGGGGCAATGCACGTCAGATGCAATGCCACTAAAATCTGTAAATGTGTACCAGAGATGATGCTGATCTGCTGTGCACATTTTCCTTCCTGTAAGTCATTATCGCATGCCTCTCTTTCTAAGAAAGACGTTTTTATGAGAGGTGGATCGCTGGGGTGGGTTTTTTTGCATGGCTGGTTTGCCCCACGTTCCAGCTATAACAATGCAGTTTCACTGGGCACTGGGTCGTATGGCTGACCTCAGCTAACAAGCTGTTCCTGTTTTTAGGCTACCGGGAATGTTTACTGGCCACTGTTTTCCTCCTTTCTAAACACATAGTTATTTCTCAAGACCCATATAAATCATAAGGTCACAAAGCACATAAAAACTGTGACATTCTCTGTGATACAAGATACAAATGAACTAAATTCAGGCTTAGCAGCTTTAAACACCTATGGTATATTTTATCATAAGATAAATACATTTATTTAATTTATGTATACTTTTCAGTTCTAGGATACACACAATAAAATGACAATGTTGCTCAATGGGACAAACTTTTATATGCTGGTGTTTCAAATTGGTACAGTTTAACTGTGAGCTCTGTTAGAAAAACAAAGTGCTGTAACTGAAACTGAGTTTAAATAGTAATCTGCTTGCAATAAATATTAAGTAATCACATACTTTATAAGAAAATTATAATTATGAGGGTAATATTGAACTTCCTAATGCAGATTTCAAGAGCAGAATCTCGGGGAGAAGTCTGCACTCATGTTGGATTGACACATGGATATGTGCAAAACCAAACTACACTTACAAGGACATGCATGAGTTATCAACAGTTTTATTTATAATGTCTCTCCTGAAATTAGAAAACAAATTAATAGAAAAGGATTGATAGCAATTACTATAGTTCAAATTTGGATAGAGGTTTCCACTCTGCTTCCCTGTTCTCATCTGCTTTAGTGATTTTGAAATTAACATCTTCCAGGCTGAGTTTCCCAGGTTGCTTCTCTGGCTGAGAATGAGCTTTGGGGAGAAACATCTAAAATGATTCAGATCTTTTCTTGTATAAAGAATGTAAAAATATACACACAGGAACACACACACATACGTGGATACACGTCCCAGTTGCAAAACAAGACAAACCGTGGGACTTTTTCAGGCAGCTCTTCAACCACACTTACTAAGATCAGAAGTATGAAATTTGAAAGCACCATCCTTGAGTAAATGTTCCTTGCACTGCTCTTAAGAAACATCATTCAGATTTCACAAAGCCAGAGCTCCTTTAAAGTTGCCAACCCTAGGTATTACTCATGTGCTTAAGGGTTGTTTGTTAAAGTGGCAGTGTACACAACCAAATGATTTTGTGCTGAGATAACAGCCCGCCAGGAAACATGCAGACGGCGTAAGTGTGTTGATCTCTGAACTATGAATGTTTCTTATTCAGCTTTGTATGCCTCCTGTGCCAGAGAGCACTCCTAGATGTTATGGCCAGGCACTTTGGCTTTCCTAGTTTGTATTATAAGAAAGAAGTAAGGAGATGGTTTTCATCTAGATGTTACAACAGTCCGCCAAAGGTCTTCTCACCATTATGAGAATATTTAGCTAAGAATGCCGCGTATTTCACACGCTTAAGGACTCTTTTCAATACAGAAAGGACTCGAAAGTTTGGATGTCCTTTATGTAGTTCAAACTCTTTTTTCCTTGGTGATAGCTCAAGAGAGTCTGCCCCCACTTTCCCCAGTAAAAATCCACAGGAAAAGCTCTAACACATGCACATGATGAAACACTGACAAGTCATAAGTTTCCAAAGCAAAGCTGGACATTTTCCAATAACTCCACTTGTTTGTACATATGCGTGTGGCTGTATACAGGTTTTAGATACAGTCTCAGCAGAAAATCAATCCAGTCATTTACATGTGTCACACTTTCAGGCAAGGAAGACCCATAGCAGTCATTTATATCGCTACAGACTAAGTACTTGAAGACACTAATCCCACAGTGAATTTTTCACTTGGCCCAGGGTCTGCCCACAGGGGACATGATGCAGAAATCACAACAAAGGGAACAACACTGAGAAATATTGAGCTCTAAGAGCCTAACACTGCATCCTTAATATTTTCTTAAAATAGTTCCTAACTGTAAATAAATGAAAATGTCCATCATTTTGCTGTATTTACAGAGCTTCAGGACATGGTTGCTATGGAAGAAAATTGCCATAACTTCTGATCTAAAGCTGATATGTATGTCTGCAATTTCCTTTCTCCTTTAGCCTCTTTTAGTTTCATTAATTATAGGTATTGGTCAGAGAGGTTGTAGACAGCCCACGAGGGACAAATATCTGAATTTCCAAAGTGTGGAACTTATTTTATGTAGAGAACTTTCACAGTTTCTCTGAAAAACTAACATCTACCTAATACTTTTAAAAGTTGAGTTCCTAAGGTTGTGATTAATATACTACATAGATCCCCAAAGGATAATTACAAATTAATCAGCAGCTCAGAACTCCCAAATGGAGTGCTCTAAGGTTGACATAACTTTAAAGCATTTCTTTTCTACTTCCATGGAAAGAAAAAGAAATCACGACCGATTCTGATCTCCATTTGATACAGCTCTTTCTCTGTTCTTTAGGCATTCGAGGAAGCAAACCCGAGGCTTCTATAACTTACCAATTAGGCAGGCTTTTTAGTGAGTTCAGCAGTACGAGCACACAGCACTAATCCAACCACAAATCATTAAACTAGTTAGGCACATGAAAACAATGGTTGATGGATATAGAGGTGTACAGTGAGGGTGAGTGTGTGTATATATGCATGAGTCTCTGTACGCAAGTTATTTAGTCTAGTTCTCCTACAGAAATATATTTGTGATTCTGTGTGAGACTTTGCAGCCCCTTCTTCCAGTCAGTCTACAGCTTAGGAAAACTTCCAAGTTTCAAGACTCTGTTAAGAAGCTTTATTTGAAACCCACAGAAGCCACTAGGAATCTTTCCATTATTTCAGGAGAAGCTAGACTGGGCTCTTATATTTAAAGCACGGTATCTGGCTATTCCAGCTTTGTTCCTTGCTGCTTGCAAAATTTCTGTGAGACTGCTGGCACTCAGTCTCTCTCTCCCATCTCCACATATGTAAAATGAGAATGACATCTTTACCTCAGAGGAATGTCTCAAAGCTTCACTTATAAACAGATTGGCATACTTGGATGAAGTTGCTCTACTAACAAGAAGTTTTCTGATTGATGGGCCTCTCTTGGGAGGTCATAGAAACAAAAACAAAATCATATAGTCAAGTTTTTGGATATTTTTTTTTTGACTTACAAGAGCCTATTCTTATGCATGATGGCTGATTGTGTCATCTTTCTTCTCTCTCTTATCACACAGGATATCTTTCCAAATCTAACCGTGTCAAATTAGTGGCTAAATACTAAAGTAAGCCAAGGTGTAATCCTCACACCTGAAACATCCACATGAAAACCTTGAGATACAGTGAGTAATAAGACAGTTTTTAAGAAATGCAACCTTTTTCCAGTTTCTAAAACCCTTAACTGTCTCAACATAGAGTAACTATTAAACAACCAGTAAAAATTAGAATGCATTTCATTTTGTGAAGAACACTGGAAAGTTGGCAAGAGGTAAAATTTTGCAGTGAAATAGGGAAGTGAACAAGTTGTAAATGACTCTAATATCTTCCAGATGGCATATTTTACTTGGGAACTGAGTTTAGAGTAATTAGAGGCATGTGAATTTCCTATAAATACTAAACTTCACCAGTTTGACACTAGAAAGCTCCTTCCTCTCTGAAGTCTTTAAACTGCTAAGTGTTTCTTTTTCCCCCACTTAAAGTGGAAGTCAAGCATTTGTAAATTTGTCTTATTTGACAGACAGAAACCTTTTCCATGAAAAGATAGCGTTTTTCTATGCCAGAATGTTATGAACTGAAGTTCCTCACTGAAGAGGTTTAAAATTGAATGTTTCTTCCCAGAAGAGGTTTTCATTTTTATATACTAGGATCATTATATTAGAATTTATTACAGTATGTAGCACACAGTGAAATCAGTAGAATTTACTGTAACTTCGAGATCAAATATTTTCATTGGTGAAATGCTTTTTGCAGATAGATGTGCTGAAGACCTTAGCAGATGAGTTTTGCTTTTACTTCCCTTAGGACATTGCAATACTGAAATAGCAAAACTCAGTCTATGACCTCTGGTTCTTCGTTTTCTGCATGACAATGTTACAAATATTCCAAAAGTGGATCCTGGTGTTCTCATTTCTGTTGAAGAATTTTCCAGATTTTATTTGGTATTAATAGAAAAGAACCAAGTAAATTCAAGGTAAAATATTCTGTCACCAGTTGCACCCTCTCTAGCCATATATCAGTGTAAACTGACTTAGATCCATTGGCATGAAGGGGATAATCTCATTTGCAGCAGCTAAAGATCTGGCTACTGTTCTCAGTGGAGCTGTACAGATAAAAGTGCAGATACAATCTTGCTTATTTGGTTGAGATCTTCAGTTCTGCCAGTCCCAGGTACTCAAAAAACATGAGCCAAAATACTAGGAGCATGTGATAAGATGAAGGATACTCAGATTTTTAAATAGTAATTATTATTTTTGTTACTTCTGGATTTTGAAGTGTTATTGGTTAAGGTATGTTGCATTTCAGATTCTTTTGTTCAGCAGAGAATTAAGAGCTGAATTTTAAATGAAAGGGAAAATCCCAAAGCATTCAATTATTCCAGAAACCAGTGTAATAACAAGACTACTGCTAACATTAGTTGGAATTAAACTCTTGCAGTGGGTAACTGTAGATCTTCATTGAGGTCTTTGTTACATCTTTTCTCTTTTTCACTACAGCATTGTCTTGTACAAAAATAGACCCTCAGTAGTTCATTCTTAACAGAGACCCACCGTCGATTAATGGCATTAGTAAATTACTGAACAGTGGCCAAATCCCAATGGCCTTATTCCCAGAAATCTCTTAGGTTGACAAGACCTTTGTATGAATAACTCCAGTGAATTTTGGCCCTGGGTGAACACCATAAAAACACCAACTCACAAAAGACCAATGGAAACAAAGGCCCCCCAAACTGACAGTAAATTACAAATTGTTAATCGATTGCAAATTGTGTATTTAAATATGCAGCACTTTAGAGAACTATGGGATGTAGCTGATATGTGGTCTCCCTCGGGGGGCTGTATCTGCACCATGAATCCAGTACAAGCAAAACCAGTTTAAAAGTTTCCTGCCATGAGCGCTGACTCCCACTGTCCCTTCTCACAGAGCTTGCATTGCATGGCTCATCCTAATTCACCTGTATGCGTGTGCATCCTCAGAGAAATGATCTGTTGGGCATTTTAATAGATTTGAAGAAAAAAGGAGGAAGGGAGAGTGGGGTAGAGAGAGGAGGAGGTTGGGAGGGAGAGAAGGAAGAAGGAAGGAAGGAAGGAGGGAAGGAAGGAAGGAAGGAAAGGAAGGAAGGAAGGTTGGTTGGTTGTCAAAGACATGCCCACGCCAACAGGTGACTTGGGAAGATGGGCTTCTCCATTGTGAAGATTGCAGCGTGTGATGGGAGCAAGCAGCCAGGTGGGAACACACCATGCAGGATCCCATGGCACTAAGCACACTGGGAAGAGGCTTAAAAAGGAAAAAGCTCTGCAGTTCTCATGCCACCCAGTGTCAGGAAGCACTTGTGCCCTGCTGAGACTTGTTGAGGACACAGCCGTCACTCGGGATCCTCCGACGGCTGCATGCTGCTTTCACCTCCATCAAGGTGTCTTGTGAGGCCCACATGTGAGGAATTATATCCCCTTGTTTTGGATACCAGCACTGACAGTCCCAGCTACAGGGAAGGCTGGTGTGTCTTCACAGGATGGGTCAGTTTCCCCCATGCCCACTAGATGGGTTACCTTACAGGAGGCTCTGGAGAGTGGTCAGGCTGTGCAGAGGAAGCTCAGATGAAGAGAAATGCAACAGATGCTGAGGTTACAGGCAGAAAATCCTCTAATTCAGGGCTGTGCTTCATTTTTTATTTTTAATAGCATGTACTTCTTTTTCTTGTTGCTAATAAACTGGGACAAAGGTTGGTGTCCCTCGGGTGGTTGCAGCTTTTAAGCTTTTAGCTCTGGGATACAGATTGCCTTGTGCCACAGGCACTGCAGTAAATCCCAGACCTCTAACCCTCAGTAACTAATGGGGCACAGAGCCACAGTGCAGAATGACTTGAAGCTCTTTATTTAGATTTCTTCTTGTGATGCCTTCTGTTCAACTGGAGTGGAGACTTCTGAGGAATTTTTTTAAAAATCTTTATAAAATAAAGGCAAAAAAAGGATACATACTAAGAAGAAAATCTTCAGAACTAAAGATAGTCTGACCAGGGCAGATAATTCACATCAGGGAGAAATTTAGCAGCTTTAGTGGAATCAGAGAGAGAGACTTGGAAAATTTTTCATCCTAACAGGTGAATAGCCAAATTACTTATAACAACCATATGGATCACAGTAGGCTGCAGAAAAATACAGTATACTTGGATGTAAATTATAGTTGTATATACTTCACTGGTTGTTTCATAAGATTAAATGGCAGACATTTAGATTTCGGCTGAGTTCTGCCTGTTTCTTGGGAAGGAATTTTTTAAGGAAAGATACATAAGATATCACTGTCCTGGTAATAAGCAAGTATGTAGAAGCAAAGTGTGGCTTGGCAGTGGCTGGCTTCAGCAGAAGGCAGGGCTTTCCAGCACTTGCACCTCACCTTCTGCAGTACAACATGCTGTGGTGCATTTCAGGGGTCTCCAGCATGTTCAGTGTAACCCCAGTGTAAGCACTGTTATCACTTACTAGAAACTGGAGCTAGAAAATTCACCAAAATTTGAATTCTACAGCTCTTTATCACTGCCCAGGGCTCGTTTTATAGGTATTGCTTGGCCTTTTCCTCAAAACCATAACTTACACTTTCCAAAAAAGAACAAGTTTTTTGTAATTCCTTAAATAATTTATAGAGGAATTCTAGATTCCCTCATCTTTCCACTGTGAATCTCTCCCAGTCATGATTTTACTAAACCATAGAATTAGGACCAGCTAGTAATGGCCTGTTCAGGCACCAGCTGGGAGGAGCGGGAAGTGTGTATGAGCTCTCGCACTGTTGTTCATCCATCTCCCGCCTGAAAGCCACACACTGGCCTTGCACACCACACAGGGTGCCAACAGAAGTGGGATATCTGGAAAGACCCAGACAAACAAAAAGGGAATGCTTTTTGCATCGTGGCAAAGCGGCTCCATGACATACTCACTGACTGTCCTCTCTTCTGGGCAGGCATCTCCTATTTTCACCTGAACTCATGCTCTAGTCTTTCACCCCAGACTACACTCAGTGGTTAGCACCATGTTTATATTTACATCTCTGTGCCATAAGCCCTAAAGGACTATAAAATTACGAGAAATATTTGCCACACCATTGACAGCAGTAACTGAGTGAAGAATTGCCAAATGGGAAATCCAAATTTGCAAACTCAGTATTCTGGGCTGTGTGCCAAGTCTGTCTGGGTGCTGCCGAGGTGACACGTTCAGTCTTCTCACAGGGATGCCAATGTGCCAACTGTATCCCTGGCAAGGCATCTTCTGACAAACTTATGGAAAAGAACTGCTACCAAGTCCACAGGGACATGCAAGCTGCTTTCTGAGCTTCCTTGGCAGCAACTCCGTTTCCAAGTTGTGACTGTACTTTCTCCTATTTACAAGACCAGTTGTTTGTGATATACTGTGGTCTCTGGTAGGATTCTGAAAAGTGCAAAAATGACAGCAGGATGTTGGTTTCCAAGTATGAACTAGTAAAATACAGAGTAATTTTATTTCCCTACGAAAAAAAATAATGTAGATACTCGTTTGCTGCAGCCCAGATATCACATGTTGCCACCAGTGTGGGAGAATCCAAATCCATTTGTTAGCTGCCAAATGAAAAACATGATCCTTAGAATATGAAGGTTGTAGGGCTGATCTCTAAAGCTTCCTCTTGTCAAACTGTAATTCTTACCCATTGTCTCACAGCTAAACTTCTCTGTCTCAGTAATTTTTCAAAGAGAAAGAAAAAAATTGAAAAATCCTCCAGTCTTCCACGGGGCTGCATGACCTCTAACTTGCAAAAATCCATTAGAAGACAGCCTTTTAGTAACCAAATTGTGTCATTTACAACTGCACAGCAGCCAAGAGCACCATAAATAACAATTGTGTCATTGCAAGGGACAATGGAAAGTGTGGGCAGGCTATTGCTGTAAAGGAGGAAAACTAGGATAGTGATAGAATTTAATTTGAATGGAGTTTTTTGCCTAATTTACTTCATAAAATAGCAAAATTGGTACTTACAGATTAGTTATTTTTGGCTGCATATGGAAGACTTAGTAAGACTATATAAGATTGTTTATTTTTAAGGTGTAGCAGAATAAAAACACCAAATTCAAGCCTTTTGGGTTTTTTATCTCCTTTATATATGAAGGAAAAAATAATGTAAAATTTGCTTAGCATTTTTTAGTTAATTTTTTTCATACTATTTGAAAATTTATCTACTATTGCAGCTTGACCAAAGAATGGTGCCTGGGAAACTGGTGAAATAATGTCATCATGGGGTAAATGGAGCAAAGATTCACTCAGATGCTGTGGGTTTATGTGGTTACTCTTTCTCTTTAACGAGTTAATTATTTGGAGAAAGGTCGTCCTGTTAAAAATTCTCAACATACAATTTTTTCCTAAAATTGAAGAACTAGTAGCATGTATCCCTGAGTATTTTCAATAGGTTTTGCAGGCAACCTAGAGCTGGCATTTTTAAGGATATTTTTGAGAAGGGAAAATAAACAAACCAGACAAAACCCCAACAATTCTGAGGTGTCTTTACAACTCTTCTCCTAACTTTCAAATCCTGTTGTACACATATCATAAAGACATTATAGAAAGAGCAGAAGTCTAGTTTTGAAAACTACAGCCTTCTTAAGTATCTGTAAAATTATCTCAGAAATGCGTGTTTCGGCTTTATATTCCCACCAATCTGCACTGGGACAATGAAGCTAGTGAGCTGAGCAATTGCTACTAGAAAAATCAAATACATAAGAAGAAATGCAGTTAACACAATATTTCACATATGTTAATGCTTACAGTTCCATCAGTGTCAGCTTTATTTTCTATTTGATATACACCAAAGCTGGCACACAATTTTAACTGATGAGGTAATGTCATTTTTAATTAAAGGAGCCTTAAGCCATCCACTTTAACTAGTGATATCATCTTTGCAGCTGTCTCACAGGACTTCATGTAAACATAAGTAATGTGCCCTGGATGGTTTGGAGCAGAGTTGTTAAAAATGACATTGGTCATCATGAAGACATTTTTTTCCTTTGATCTCTTTAAAAATGCCAGACACACTTTATTGTCCTGTCATTTTTAGCTCTTCCTTGTATATTAATATGCTTGGAACATTTCAGTGAGCGTAACAGTAGAGTATAAAGGTCTAAACAAATTAATGGCAACATTTTAATATCAGTCGTAGTAAGATAATGAAAAGTAAATGAGATTGTCTGGCTAACAGCAACTTGTTAAATGAAAGGGCAGTGTGGCTGAGACACAGAGGCGCAGGGGCAGGGAAAAGCCTTTTGCTGCCATCTGAAAGAGTAACAGGACACAACCCAAGCTCCAAATGCCACCACGTTCCAGGAGATTAAACTGATTCAGCAGATGGAGTCTGTAGACTCAATCTATTGATCCTCCTTCCTGTATGGGGTCAAGTGAAATCATCTGCTAATAAAACTTAAGAACAGACCTGTGTCGGCACCTGCAGCTTCTGCCTCCCGTGACTTTCATTCTCGTTTGTATTCCCTGGGCTGGTTCAGCACCACCAGCCTGCTGGGCTTGCTCTCCTCAGTCCTTGAACATCAGATCTGTCAGACGAGACACTACACATTGGCATCTCTGGTGACAGGGCTGAGGAGCCCTAACATGTTGCTCACCGGCAAACTTTTACTGCCAATCATTATTTCGTTATTGTATGCTTTTACTTATACAGTCCTTAGGTTTGATGTAAATAATCACAGAGGTTTTAGCCCAGTCTGTCTAGTAATCACATGCTGTATAAATATGAATGTTGTAACGTGCCCTTCTTGATTCAAATACCTAAGCGAAGGTGATTTGTATTGAAACAGTTTTTGTCTAAGAAAAACCAAGTGCTGTGGCTGGCTTGTGGATTTTGTGATGTGCTCCAAACTATTTGTCCAGATAACAAGGAAAATAACAGGTTTTTCTACCACTGATCTGCAACATGGTGGAGTTTTGAACAAAATCTAATGTTTAGGGATTTGTTTATTATTCTATGGACATATGTTTGGAGGACAGCATATGGAAATCAAAGTATTGTTCATAAAGCGCTACAGCCAAAAAGACATTTTTGAATTCATAACAGAACTTCACAGTTTGAAAAGAATGCTATGCATTATGTATTGATAACAACACTACACAGACAAAGGAACACAATTTAATAATACAGAATTGTGCTCGTGAGATTTCCTTTTTTTTTTTTTGTTAATTGGTTACTTTAGCTGACATTGTCTGCAAGCATAATGGACACCATTCTTCCTAATAGTTCCATGTTGCCAGATGATGTCTACAGACATAATGTAGTCCATTTTAATTATTTCATTTTGCTTACATCTTTCAGCATAATGCATTTTCCAAGCAAGCTAGCATTTTTCTTGATTATCTATGTTGTGTTATGGTTTCTAAATTAATTAGGTCTCCTTCTTTCCTGGAAGTTAAAAGTTTCTTCCTTCCATTTATCTACCAGGTATGATTATGTTGAAGTGATTGATGGAGATAATGCTGAAGGACGCTTATGGGGAAAGTACTGTGGAAAAATTGCTCCCCCTCCTTTAGTGTCTTCAGGACCATATCTTTTTATTAAATTTGTTTCCGACTATGAGACACACGGAGCAGGATTTTCTATCCGTTATGAAGTTTTCAAAAGAGGTGAGAAACAATTCATTGTTACATAGTTCATAACCTGTGGTTTCTACTTGCATCAGAAAGTTCACCGTAATTCTTTGGAATGGGGAAAATGCATGAAAATGCTTGAAAGAGAAAATCTTATTACCCTAGTCATTCCAAGGCGGGGTGTGTATTCAGTGGGTGTAAATCTTTACGAGTCCAGGGGGTCAGCTGCATCTGAGGGTTGACTCCTCTGCATGAAATATGGTAGTTTTCGTCAGCTGTTTGTTTCAACCATCTTAAAACCATTAGCTTTATTGCTTTCCTTTTTTTTTTTCATAATAATTACTGTATGATTTACAGTGTTACTGCCTCAACAGCACTGCAACCTTCTGAGTCCCTGACTTATTTTGGTTAGTGTTTTGCTCTGCACTCCCAAGAGATGGCTGCAGGCTCGGGAAGGACCAGAGTACACATGGGCAGCAGATGATGTTGCTGCTGCTTTCACAAATCATGTTTGGGAGGTAAAGGAGAGAAGCAGCTCACACTGTTCACAGACATGACCTGCTGGATGCTCGTGCCAGGAGTTAGTGCCCAGTGAGCACAATTATCTTTATGGGGAACAGAGAAAGCCCAGAGAAACAGAGAGTGCAGGATTAACCAGACATAGACACTCCCTCTTTTATAACACTCTTCCCGAGTCAATAGCCACAAGGGCTGTAAGGTCATTTTTTTTGGCATACATCTTCCCTATAACTGGATGGAGATTAATATTCATATATTCCATTCCTAGAGAATACAGGACCAAAGCGCATAATATATAAGAAGACAATAACATTCACTTTATAGAAAAAAAATTGATTTCAGCATCAATATTTAGGGTCATATTCACAAAAGCAGCTCAAAACTTCAAATTTCCAGTGCTCACCACTCTCAGCCAGTGCCCCATTTTCAGAACCAGTCCAAGTCCCTTTAATGCACCTAAACCAGAGCCAGATTTTCAGCTGTGTTCAGCACACACACCCACTCTTGGTGGCAGCTGTACTGTTAATGAGGAGAAGCACAGTAGTGAAGTCTCTTTTCTATTGCTATTGCTGCTCTGCACAGTGCTAATTGGGGCCACAGACCTATTGTTCACCACCTTCCCTGTCTGTAAATCCACTCTTGACTCCCAGAAATTCTTCTGCTGACCTTCAGGGTCACATTTTTTGAAAGAATTCAGCATCCAAATGACACCAAGCTTTCCTGAAAAAATATCTCTATTTATTTTGGGGTCCTTAGGAGGCTAAACGCTTGAAGATGTGTTCTGACATTTCTCAGTGCTTATATATGCAGTACCATCTTTCATAGAGAACAAGGCTGAAACACAAGAAGAAGTGAAAGAATGACCTGTGGAACAATCTGTTTTAGTAACTGAAGACATTCAAGAAAAAGGTTTTATTTATTTCCTAATAATGTAATAACAACCCAGAACTCTGACAGGAACATTGTGTTTATTTCCTTGTGTGGTCATTTACATGTCTCAAAGATACACATTTACCATGTTAAGATGGCATTATGAATGTGATTTTACACACATGGAAGTCAGGAAACTCAAAATTATGGCTTCCTGAGCAACTTTGGCTCCAGTTCATCCTACATAAACTGTATATTAAGGCAGGACAGCTTTTGCCACGCACAGTGTTAGAAAATGGCATGTGTACACAAAGGATACAAGTTGTCATTGCTGTGGGAACAGAGCCCTATTTAACTTCTGAATAAATGTATATACCCTGTGCCAGTTTTGCATTTTGATATCTGTGCAAATAAAGTTGTTCACCTTTTTGCACAGGTGAAGCTCAGCTGCTCGCATCAGACAAATATCTTTGGTTTAGCAGATTCACAACTTAGCTCATCATTTCCCAGGTACAGGAAATATGATCCCAAGCCCAAGGTCCCGCGGTGCTGAGCTGAAGGCTGGACTTCATTCCAGCACGCAGTATATTTTTGCCCATTACTCCTTCCTTCTCATTCAGCTCTGTAGCCAAAGAGACACTGAAGAAGTTATATTCAAGACTGAAACATGAAACCCATTTTGCCCAACACTTAGCCCACATGAAATGTTCATCATTTTGGCTTGGGCAGACATCCTATTTTAGGGTGGATGAGTGACGTATTCACTAGAAAAGGATCTACACAGTTCGCATTCAACATTCCTAACTTTAGTCAACTAAATTTATGGTGTAAACTGAAAGGAAAAAAGTGTCAACTAAGAAGGCAAATGATTTTTTGGCTCAGTGACACCCACCGATAGAAGATTAAATTATCCCAAATTTAATCTCTTTTTCTTTGCTCTCGTTGTAGCCTCCTCTCTATCTTTCCTTCAGCTCATATCTCTTCCTTTGTTTCATACACATGTACACATGTAGTTTCTCCACCTCAGAAGTATCTATTTTTGGTGTCTCCACTGGAACCTTTTCTGCCAGTTTTCCATTCACATTGCCCCATGGAGTTCCTCGTAGCCTCAGTATTGATATAATTCCTGCAGCTGCTTCGCAGTGTCAGTAAAGGGTCGAAATCTGTGGAGGGCATTTTAGTGAGACAACTCCTCTGAAAACAGTTTCTCTTTCTTGCACCAGATTGACTCGAACATGTTTAAAATAAAGCAAGCTGGCATTGAGATGCCATGTGTGAGTGTAAGGAGCCTGACGATTGCGCACTCTCGGAGCCAGGATCTGGCTGTATTTAATAAAGCAATAATGATCCTGGCTTACATTTTATATTGCATCTTTTATTGGATTCCAAGAGGAATACAGAGCACTTTATACTATGAATGGCATAGCAAAGCTATTTTATCCTGGAACAGCAGCTACTGGTGGGAGTGAGGAGCAACAACCAGAATATAACCCTCCCCTAACATGACAAGGAGACAAGGGAATGACAGGGAGAGAAGAGGAATATCCGACTAATGTGTAAGGGGGTGATCTAATTATAGGCAAAATGTAATTTCCCAAATTGGAATGGGTCAGGTTACATGAGCATCAATATCCACATCTTCCAAAATATGCCATGAAGTGTTCTGAATATTGATGTGATGGTTCAAGAATTTTCTCTCAGTGTCTGTTGAAGGGCAAGAATACCTGAACTGAGTAAATTCATTCAGACCTTTCTCTTGCGTGCTGAATTTAGCTGGGAGGTGGCCAGATCTGTGGGGGGTAATATGTTTGGCACATTCACAATGAAAACATTTTCTATAGTGAAATAAGAGTATTCATATATGCGACAAGCCGGATTGTTTTCCTTCAATGGTCTGTGTTAGGCATTGGAAATCCTCTAAGGCTCCTGACTACAGTCTCTAAGGATGCTGGGCATCCTCATCCAGATTGAGACCTCACACACATCATTGTCCATCACAGACCTGCCTGTTGCAGCCAAACTGTGCTGTGTCCTTCCTCTCCTGCATGCCTGAAGACCTTCATTTGAGTCACCGAACTCCCCAGGCCAGCTGCTATCCACCAATGCCCCAAGTCCTGTAAATCACTCTGTTAAATTTGGAGTGTCAGAAGGCAGAGAGGGGTGCCGACGTTGTGGGAAGATGTGTGGGCAGTGCCTGCAGCTGACTTCTGAGCACACCTGCAGGTGTGGGATCCACAGAGAGGATTCCTGAGGGGCCTAAATAAAGGAGAAATGAAATCCGTCAACAAGAGAGGGATTCCAGTTTGTCCCCTGTATGCACAAAGGCAAATCCAGTGACCTGATCTTTTATACCCTTACCTCTTTACTGCCACTTTCCTGCTCCACCAAGAGCACTGTTTGGAGCATCCCATTATGCCATGGTGGGAATATCAGGGAAAGCTGGTATGTCAACATTGACATTAGGTGACTTCTAGCAACACTGCCTGTAATCACACAGTTTATCATGCCCACACTAACAGCAACATTTTACTGGTGCACCTGTGTCAACACCACTCAGAATGAGTCACTCACCCTCAGTACATGTACGAATTACCTTTCACATTTAGTTTGTCAAGGAGGCATAGGTCACATCTGGCAGAGTTACTGAGTCAGTGCTCCAGGAATCTGAAACCACTACTCCCTCTACTGAATTCACTCACCCGCTTTTGTAAAAAATTCTGTTTCACCAATAAAAGCCTGTCAGCCATAAGATTTAAAGATTTGAGCTTGAAGGGGCTATAATTATTTCTCTAGGGCTCTGTCGAGATTTCTGCAGCTTACACTCTCATTGTTCCCACATGACTTTGTATTTGTCATAATTTTTTCTAGAGCTGGTACAAGTTTTCATATTGTTCCATACAAATTGAAAATTGAAGATCAGACAGTATATGCGGATTGGGCTTTAAATGACTGACTATCAATAATAGGAACAAGCTGGCTGAATGATTAATGCAGCGATTGAAATGAGGTGTTTCATTGAAAAGCCACCTTTGCTGCTGGAGAGACAATACAACCTAATTTGTTTTCCAGCTAACTGCTTTGCTTAGTAGCACAGTGTTAACCCAGCTGATTTTTCTCCTTCTCCTACAGGACCTGAATGTTCCAGAAACTTTACTTCATCAAGTGGAGTGATAAAGTCCCCTGGATTCCCTGAAAAATATCCCAATAGCCTTGAATGCACTTATATTATCTTTGCACCAAAGATGTCAGAGATTATACTGGAATTTGAAAGCTTTGAGTTAGAACCTGATTCAAATACTCCAGGGGGAGCATTCTGCCGCTATGACCGATTGGAAATCTGGGATGGATTCCCTGAAGGTAAGAGAAAAATGGACTGTAATATGCATAACCATTACTATGTAGTGGCCTGCAGAAGGCATAGTCCCATTTTTTAAACTGTCATGCTAGAGAGATCCTTGCTTGATTTATGTGAAGTGAGTTGAATTAAAAAGAAATGGAGAAAATGCTCTGTAAATTCATTCAGTAAAGCATATCATAGTGTGAATGATTTTTTTTTTTAATGAAATATGTTCATTTTTGAACAGTTGGCTTAGCAGAAACCTCTGTGTTCAGTGGTAATATATGATGAACCTCATACACTAAAATAAATTAAATGTGAAGCCTTATAATGAGTCCCCAAATTTTCACAGCTAACACATGAGTATAGTCCAGACATTTCCAACAAATTGCAGAAACTGGACTTCAGGTACTGACCCTCTAACTTGCGGAGGAATTGTGTTACAGACCAGCTGTCAAAGCAGAGCATTTCTTTGCCAGAGAAAATGTGGTGTCCATGCTGTTGAAATCATAGTGACTAAACAATTACCCAGGTCAGTAAACAGTCACTGAGTTATTCATTCAGGTGGCTTTGGTGACTGGGCACTGCAGGGTTCCTCCATTATAGTGCTCTCTCTTCCAGTAGTTTAAGCAAATCCAAAGGTTTTATCTTAATTCGTTAATTTATAATCTCTGATTAGACGGGCACATGTGTCAGGGTGGGTGTGTTGGGTACCCTTCTGGAATGTCTCTGCCATCTCAGTAATTTTCCACTTAGTTGTCGACCACACTTGACCTTGTGCACTTTCACTAAGTGCGTAGCTAGGTATTAGCTAACCCTGTGGAGCCAGAGCGCCCTCATTTCACCCTCTGCCCAACCCCATATCCCTGTTTTACGCTGAGTCTGACAAATAAAATAGCTGCATGATTTCTCTATGTTTTTCATATGCAGCACTGGATCTGCAAGATTCAAGTGTCTCCTAGGCAGGGCAGTGTACCAGTTCTCCAAGGACCAAAGGCTGCAGCTCCAGCCTGAAGGGGATTGTTCAAGCTGAATGCCCAACCTTTAGGGTGCCCAAATGCCTATATGAGCTGTGGAAACAGCTATGTAAAGCTGATTATTTGTGATGCCTTTTTCACTGTTTCTATGTATGGCACAAGCTGATAAATAGAAGCATCTTGGAGCTGTCACTTTTCTTCTTAATTTTTAATTTGTAACAAAATTCAGTGACTGAAGATTTATGTTGTTGGCATTGGGCACTAATTACAACTATTTCAGTTTTCCACTCGTGTGATAACCCATATTAATAGCTTTTTTTTGTTTATGAACAGCAGTGGCAGTTTCTATAAACTGCTAATCCTGCATTAATATTTGATTTAAATGAAAATATATAACTTAAGGAATATATTTTAATAACATATTTAAACTTACTTGTTTTTCTAGATAATTCCCTGATATAATTCAGCTTAGAGCTTTCATTGATGCTGCAAGAAATATATATCTTTTAACATATATTTGCTTTTTTTTTTGTTTTTATTTTATGCTTAATGGGTTTATCATAGCTCTTTTCAATCCACTTCAGTAAAGAGTGAAGAAAGACCCATAACAGTAGCTAAAAGACTATTTAGTATTTAATGCTTCAGTTAGGAAAGGCGTAATGCCTCAGTTAGGAAAATAATATTTTAACAGTACAATAATGATGTCTGGAACATTTAATAATAGGTTTATTTGTATGTAGGCCAAATCTGTCCTGTAGAGCTTGCATTTAAACTGATATTTGAAAAGATGATCCAATAAATCAATTTATGTGTAATATAACCAAAAATAAATGCATTATTGTCAGTGTAGAGGGTTTCAAAGCAGTAATTTCCTGGTTCAAGAAAGTGTCTGAGCCGTACTGAAGACCAATTATCAACAGGCATTATCAGCCTTTCACAAACTGTCTCACAAACTGTCTACACCCAAAATGATACTGACATCCAGTAAGGGTACTTGCATGTCTACTTGTAAATATTCAACAGAATTTATAGGCTGGAAAAAATGTTTTCTTAGATACAAACTGTTGGAGGTTGCAGCAGTTGTAGGGAAATGTTTGCTGCATCATTTCACTGTAGTATGATCCTCAGCCAGCAGTCAGTCTCTCTTGTTTAACTTAACACTACAAAGAAAGAGGGAATGTGATTGCTTCCCTATAAATGCGTCACAGGATGAATCCCTGGGAGGGAGAACTATTTCAGCTGAAGAGCAAAGCTGGCACAGGAAACCACTGGTACAGCCTGGCCATGAACTGAAGATAGAGAGTGTCTGAATACTGGAGAATATATACAGAGAGAGTGTCTGGGGAAAAAGATCTAATTTGCATCCACATGAAGTAGTAAATTTCTACATAGTTGTAAATGAGACAGTATGGTTCCCTTTGATGAAGGGACACTCACCCAGGGTGAGTCTTTGAGACATTTGTCCATTTCCGTTTTTTCTGTGAAAAAATATTCTACACTATTAACTGAAACAGGGACATGGTTGTATGCACTTCTGATTTGCTGGCATACTCCCTTGCTCCGTTTTAGCACATACCAATTTGCACTTTCCCAAGAAATTCCCAAGCCTGATTTGGAGGACAGTGAAAGCCAGGGATCATTCTCAACAGGCATGTTGGACACGGCCAGCCAGTTTCAGAGGGAAGAGCCCCATACAGGTGTCACACTACACTGTTGGTCTGGTCCCAGGAGCAGTCCCTGGCTACTGGCTGCAGGTCCAGAGGGTATTCCCTGGCCTGCTCTGTTTAGTGATATGTCCATAGAAAAGGAAGTTATTTTGCTTTGTTGTAATGCATTGCTGCTCACATGCCCGCTTGTGTTAAAGCTGCTGTTGCACTGCACTGATATAAATATGAGAGAAGGATTTTTTAAATATGTGGGGAAAATGTGTATCCTTCAGTTCACATCCCGTGCTCCACAGCAACACAGCTGTGGTTTCCTGAAATGATGGCAGTATTTTAATAGGAGAGAGTGCAGTTTTTTGGAAAATAGTTGTGGTCTCAATAAGAGCAGAATTAGATGGACAGCCCCCTGCACATGCATTTTTGGAAAGCAGGCATCAGTGTTTGAGCCAGGCACAGTCAGTCCCTCTGTTCTCAGCAGGGAACAGCATCCCACGCTGACCTATCTCAGCATCTACTTTAGGGCACAGTTAATGGACCTCTGAAGTTTCTTGTCTCATTGGCTGTACTGGGAGCTATGAATCCCTAAGTCAGATGCAAGTTTAGATGCCTAAGTTAGAGCAGATGAAACCCAACATAAGTGGAAAATGTTTTCGCTTTAGAGTTTGATCAGCTACAGTCACTAGAGATCAGCAGGAAATAAATTTGCTGTATTATACAATTGTGATTTTTTTCCTTCTCTCCAAAAAAAGCAAAAAATAGAAAAGAGAAATGTTCTTTTAAACAAATTTTCACATTGATGGTTAAAAGGATATGTCAAAGTCAGTAAGCTTCCATTTACATTTTACTTCTATGTAATTTCCATTTCACTGATGGAAAACAATTTTCTGTTAGAGAATTTGACAGCAACTGTAACAGTCATTCAAAAAGACGTTAATCCTGAAATGCTCTGTCACAATCACGGAGTCCTCAGCCTACCTGGTTGTCCTTTTAGTGGATCGAAGCTGGCAAGTGCTGAGTATTTGCGACTTGATTCTACAAAATGCGTGCTTATCTTTGAAGCACGTGAACAGTTAGATTGACTTCAAAAGGAATTCACCAAGGACACTTACGGGACTGAAGTTAAACAGTAGTGTAAGTGTTTTGCTGTTTCAAGAGGGGAATGGTAGGCATTCAGGAATGCCTCAGACCTGGCATTTTGTTTCATGAAAAAAGCCCTGTTGAAGAATATTTGAGAACTACAGGTGCATGTTGCAAATACCGTAAAAAAAAGGGACCATGGTTGCAAATACTGCCAGAAAAGGGACCATGTTTTGAAAGAGATAAGAGGTGGATTTAGAGCAGGAGAGTGAGTAGATCTCAGAATAGAAATATATGATTTTGCATGAATAAACTAGATACCAAAAATATCTTTGCCCAAGGCACAGATATATCTCAGCCAGCCTCTGCTGAGAACACTCCATTGATGACTTAGAAGAAAAATAGCTCACTCAAAATGAGGAGTAGCTTTAGTGATGAATTGCACATATTCATCATGCAGCTCTCTTTGAAGCTCTATAGGCTGTCTACTAGGGCTCAAACGTAATTTAAAGAAGTTTGCATATGGTTTGAGAACCACAGCCTAAGCGTTGCTGCTTCAGTCAATACCACAAGAGCTTCCACTGAATTACAGAGCAAAGCAGAATGTTTTACTGCAGTCATTAACATCAGTGCAAATGAAGGTTGCTATTAATCTAAGTGTGTTTCCCCTGTTGTGGTTGCTTTCTACACTCTTGTAAGAAGCTATTAAGATACAAGAGTATACGCAAGCTCAGTGTAGCTGACTACTAGAATGTGAGGATAGAATTAGTTTTTCAGTTGTTTCCTCTTTAGCATCCTAAATTGTGTGCAAATATTTTGTCAATAAAAATCGTAGTGCTGTGAAAATACTGTCCACAGCATACCTGCATACTTATAAAAAAGAGCTTTAAAATTAAATACATGGCTAGTTAACATAACATTTGTTTTAATATTTTAGAAGTCTTGATATACCTTTTTTCCTCACTTGTGGATTTTTTGGGGTTTTTTTTAACCTTAATTCAAAAGCTAACATTTCAACTAGATGAGTAAAAATGTATTTAAGTAAGTCTCAGAATTCTTTATATGAATATTCTTTATCCAGAAGGGCAAACAGTAGTAAAGAAAAGAAAAATCAGTAAGGATAAGGTTTCTGTTTAGTCTTGAACCACCAGCCACATTCTGTATATTCTGCACTCAGGTCTGTAGACCTTCAAAAATACTTATTAAGAATAATAAAGGATTTATTCAAGCTATAGAGCTAAAGTCTGCATTTTGGAAAATGCATGCAAGATAAGTTTCTTAGTTGTCCCTCCATCTTTTAACCAGAGGTTACCCAGTTTTCCACTGTATAACACTATGCCAGTGGAAAGAGGAGCCAAGGTCTCAGAAATTGCTGCAGCATGGGCAGTCAGGTGAGGCAGCTGGCTCACTGAAATGCCTTTGTTGTGCAGGTAGTGTAGAAGCATCCTCAAGTGAGGATGTATCCCAGTAACTCACATTTGGAATAGCCCTCCCTGGGGGATGCTGATGTAGCAACGTGATGTTCCACAGTTAGATGCTGCAAAGAGCTTTCTAGGACTAATGACCTTTCAGCACCTTCTACCCTAAAATTCCCACTTGGAACTCTACACAGTCTGTTATGAAATCCCATCTCATTTCCTAAGCAATTGTCAGGAAGATGGTAAAAAAGAAGTGGCATAGTCTACCTAAGCAGACAGCAGTATCACCTCTAGAATGACTGCTCAGATGGGTTTCCTGCACAGCATTTATTTAACGTGGTGACACACTAAATATTTGATAATTTATTGGCATTCAAAAGTTTTCAAGACTTGAATGGAAAAAAAGAAGATATGGGGGGAACTTCGTGTTAGCTATTTATGGAAGAAGGAGAATCTCTATTTCATCCAGTTGTGCTCAGATCAATATCATATTAGCTCAGCAGGCTACGGTTTACATGTGGTGCTAAAAAATTCAATACATCTTTGTGTCATATTCTGCACATTTTTGGCTCTTGCATCTACACAGCTAGCAAAGGGAATAGTGCTGTGATAGCAAGGCCAATCTGTTGAAGACTCAAATGCGTAATCACTAAATATGTCTTAAAAATTGTAAACCAGTGAGTCATGGGGAATCTTAAAGCCTGTCTGCTTTAGACAAAGTTCTCTTCTGTTTGTCATTTCAAAGAGGCTTCCCTTCAGGAAATGGGAGGAGGGAGGCTCAGAGTACCCTAACATGGTAGCCTTATCCTCCTTATTTTCTTGCAGTTCAGAGCCCCATCAGCAGCTATAATCTTGAAAGCCATTCTGGCAAAGAGAAGGATCAGAGTTGTTTGCACACAGAAAATGCGATAGAAAGCAAGAACAAATACAAATCCAAGAACCTACAGTAATTGGAATGTGGGGGCATTATTTTGTGCTTATAAAAATCCTCTAGCACTAACAGTCTAAACAAATTTCTCTCTCCAAAAAATAAAACCATGAAGCTTTAATGCTTTCTAGGATGAGGAAGAATTCGACTCATATCCTCTATATGATGTTTCATTCTATCAATGCTGCATTGAACAACCTTTGTGGAAAAAGTCTGAATTGGCAGGTATTTTAAATGCCATGGGATTGCCAAGGCAACTGAAGACTAACTGTGGCCAGAATATGGATAGAAAAGCACATGCTGGCAGCAAGAGCTATAACATCTGAGCTCCCTCCTTCTGGCAACTCTAGGGCCTTACAGAAATGTGTAGCTTACATAATAAAGTTATTCCAAGCTGGAACTGTTTTACTTGTTGGAAAATGCCAATAAATGACTAGAAAATTATGTTAGCTGTAGATTTTCTTTGAACTGTGAATAATTAGGATATCTAAACATTTTATATTTTAAACTGAAAGTGTAATGGACTTCGTAGAGAAATGACAAGGTGTTAATTTAAGCCTGGAAAGCCAGTGGTGTAAGCATTAGAATGACGCCTCATGATTATTTTCGTGATTGACTCCATGGGTGGTTTTAGCTTTATCTTTTCTTATTGTTTGTAAGCACAGATGTACCACCATTCCACAGCCTAGGGACCTATCTGTAGGGAATGCTCAAGTGCTAGAAGGCCACATATGTTGGTTGTGAACTGAGTAGCTTAATTAAGGAAAAAGATTATCTCACTGCACAGGAAATGCTGAAAAATATCAGAATCAGGTTTATACAGTATTAGCATTAAGAGAGATCATGTATCTGGGTATGTGTGTGTATTTTGTGACATGGAGATATACTTAAGAAATCCTTGCTCTTTTGAAAGGATTAAGATTTAACTCTTAAATTCTTTTACAATATTCTTTAATATTGACCATATGGGCTAAAGAACTATGACGGTCTGAAAGCCTCAATAAAGGGGGATGAAGAGTAGTTTGGTCGTAGTCTCAATATGAGTTAAAAATGTTTTTCAAAGTTTGAGATTAAATTATTGCAGTATAGAGCATAAAACCTGGAAGGCACTGTTTGAACTCATCACAGCATCTTGTGTACTGGGCTGGCAAAATCAGGCCATTCAGTTGCTCTTGTCATAAATTGGTACTTCAATCACACTTTGGAAAATACTTGTGGTGTTTTATATGTGTAACTTTGTGCATCAGTGCCCTCTCTGCACACTTTGAAGGACACTTTTTGAAATCCTGGTTCTTTACGTTTTCAGAGGTTCATGGAGTGCTATCTGGAGCATTTTAGAAGCATGATTGCTAGGGTAGGACAAACAATTCATTGTTTACGGCTAAGTTGTTGATGGCATTGTTATTTTGAACTGTTAGAGAGGTTCACCATTTCCTGCTGAGGGACTGTCTTTGGGAGGATATTGTAGTGGCATCTATTGTTAGAGCAGCACTGGTAGTTTACTATTGTATCCTGTCTCTTTGCAGTTGGCCCACACATCGGGCGTTATTGTGGGCAAAACAACCCAGGACGTGTCCGGTCTTCAACTGGGATTCTTTCAATGGTATTTTACACCGACAGTGCAATAGCAAAGGAGGGCTTCTCAGCAAACTACAGCGTGTCACAGAGCAGTGTCTCAGAAGGTCAGTATTGATCTATCCCACAGAGCTTCTTGGAAAATACTCTCTGTTATGTCTTCTTGCACACCGGGTGTTGCCTGAAGCTTCAAAGAAACCTTAAATAAATAAGATGGTGAAGAAGGATTGGTTCTGTTGTCCTTTTTTCTAGTTTTTTTTTTTTTTTTAAGAACAGCTGCCCTTTGAAAAGCAGTGCAAGAAGCAGAATTCTCCTTACAGTTTTATTCCACTGTGTTGCCAGGAAGTTGGTATAATTATTGTGAAAAACTGTGCTGACCAAGGAAATGCAGGAATGCAGAGCAATTGAACACTTGCATTAAAACAATGAAACGTGAACAATGAATGCACTATCCAAAGCCTTCTTTTATTACATGGAATAAGCTTTGATGATCGATTTCTTGAATAAAAAGAACCCATTTAATATATGTGCTCTTGTTAAACCATTTCATAAGCTATCTGAGCTTTGTTCTCTGTCTCGTATTTTTTTTCTCAGTTGACTCATTTTCATGCTTACCCTTTGGACAGAGAACGAAACGAAGTGAGGGAGACAGGGAAATAACAGGCTGTGTTATACCATGTCCTTGCAGATTTCATTGCTTTCCTCAGTGATAAAACACACACTTTAAATCAAACTCCCTCTCCTTTCTGTGTCTTACTGAGTTTCAAGCAGATTCACATAGATTTGATGTACTTGTTTAATCGAAGAAGGGACCAAAGAAAAATGAGCGAATTGAAAATTTAACTGTAACTCCCCATCTCTCCTCCACTCCCTGCCTTTTTAGCAGCTTTTCCATAGCCAGGAAGAGGGAATGGGGGACACATAGCCTCTGTGGATGAGAGGCATTGTACCTTCAGCTAGTTTGGTTTCTCCTTATGTAGGTGTTCCTCCTATGCCTTCATAACCAGCACAGGCAACTTGTGTCCCCATGTCCACCTCCTCCGCAGTCACCCTTCCTAGGCTGTAGATGCACCATCATTGCACTGAAGTCAGAGTTAATAATATCTGCTATGCCGAGATGCCTTCAGCTCTTAAACACAGGACAACAGAACAGAAGTTAGTGGGTATGAAGACCCTTTTGGATGATAAGAGGAAGCATTTTATATGCCACAGACTTAGACAGAGAAGTAAAATCTCTCGTTTAGTTTCAGCCACCCTTGCTCTTTGTGTTATCTGGTCACCTCCGGAGGACAGCCCAATCTATTTATCTCAGACATGTGAGATGTCCCCAGGAGGCACTTGTCCCTCTCAGTAGACTACAGGGAAAGCCAACATGTCTAGATCAAGCTAGACACTTTTTAGGTATTTTGATATTACTCCCACTTATCGTATTTTGCATTCTTTGTAGTGACTTATGGTTTTCCTTCAGATTTCAAGCAGAAGTTCCTTTCCTTTGATTCTTACCCTAATGTAGTTCAGCTTCAGTACTTCACCACATACCTAACACATTGAAGCAACACAGAACTGGGGGAAAGGGTCCTATTCAACAGGAAATGCGCTTGGTATGGTTCAGTTATGGGTAGCCCCAACTAAAATTCCTATAAAATACCCTGATAACATTTCTGAATGTAAAATTTTGGATCCTTGATAAAAGATTTAAGCTTTTTTTTTTTTCCACAATACTTTAACTTTCATTGAAAAACCAAATCTTTGTGTATTTAAAGCTCGTTTTTCCTACTCCTGGATGTTGAAACTTTCAGCTCAGCACCTACCCCTCTGTCAGAGAAACATCAGCTCCAGAGAAGGTGCAATAAAAAGGAGCATATATTCAGCATATATCCCAGATATATCCAACTCCATTTCACACAGTTATTTTAGCTTAAATTCTAATGAAGGAATGAATTGTATTTCTATCATGTGAAGTCCTTGAACAGAAGCATAGGCACATGGATTTTTTTTCTCCTGCCCTTGTGCTGGAGTTAGTAAACTCCTGACATGCAGCCCCAGGAGCACCTGGGTGTGAGGATCTGTCTGAAGCGATTTCCTTCTCTTTCCTTAGTGAGGGTTGGAGCCTTTATTTTTTAAGACTGAGAGAAGAATTGAGTCAATCTGCCCTATCAACCTTTGAACTCACTGTAGTGATTAGGAAGTCAATTGATTCTTAATTATCTAGGTAATTTTTGTGTCAACAAAAAGAGATTGAATGGAGATGATCAACTCATTTACAATACACCATGTTACAGAAGAGCTGGTGATTTCCTTAGGTCGATAATCTTCTGGCCTGAATTCAAATTTTGTTGATCTGTTTCATTCCAGTGTCCTGAATCCAAAGAGAATGGCTGAAATTTTAATAATATTTTTAAGCATTTTGTATTTTTTTTACTGATGTAAATAGTTTTAAAATCAAATTATTTCATAATGTCATCTAATTTGTCTTTTCTGGGTTTTGCATAATTTTGAGGTGAACATTGTTCTATATTATGAATCCACAGGAGTGTCTGTGCTAGCCTAGGATAGACACTTCTATTGTCCTATACTGAAATGGCTACAATACTGGGGTAAAAATATTTGTATAGCATTATTATTGCAGGAATTGCCATGGCAACTCAAATGACAGTATTAAGAATGACACCATAAGCCCAACACCGCCTCACTTAAAGTTGCTAAAGTATTCAAAGTCACATAAAAATAAATTCTCTAGATATTCATATTCAAAGCAGGGAAATGTTCTCATTATTCAAAGTCTAAATCAAAAAGCTGACCATAATAATGATGGTAATTTATTTTTCTCCAGATTTCCAGTGCATGGAACCACTAGGTATGGAGTCAGGAGAAATTCACTCTGATCAAATCACTGTCTCCTCCCAGTACAGCGCTATCTGGTCTTCAGAAAGGTCCCGGCTAAATTACCCTGAGAATGGATGGACCCCAGGGGAAGATTCTATCAGAGAATGGATACAGGTAAAAAGATAACATTTTAAAGATGTTATTAATAATACTCTGTGGAGTTTATTGAATGTGGAGAATGTGAAAGAAAAAAAATAACATGGTAAAGTACTTCTACATAATTTAAGAATCATTGCAAGTGAATAGCTCATATTGCCTATTAGACAGACAAAAAAAGACTTACTCCCAAAGGTATAGAAAAAGAAAAGGTCAGGAAGATTAATTCTTCTGCTTCCCACATCTATTGTTTTTGCAGTCTTCTGGGCACAAATAACAGAGATTTTGGTTTAGTGGAAAAGTCAATATTAGTTTAACGTGCACTTAAAGTGGAATGTCCCAGTAAACTGAGCATGTGCTATGTCTCTAGCTGATTACAGTTAAGCATTAATACAATGTGGTGTTTTCATGCACTCAGATTTCACCTCAGAAGACCTATGTCCCTTCTAGAGTGTGTTACTCAGAATGAGTTCAGTGGTCTCTCTCTGGTGGCTGTTCTTCCACATCCTTAAACCCAACCTCCATTAGCAAGATGGGCTGTCTCGGCTTCGCTCTGTTAATACAGGAGAAATCCTGCAAATGTTTGTTGCAATGAAGAGGCTCCTTGGGTTCAGTCAGTCTCTCTGGGTTTGTTGTTTGTTGTATATTATCAGGCCCATAGCTGAATGGTGCCTAACTCCTGAACAGGTTAAGATTATTCACATCAATTACTGTACACAAAAAAAGCTATCCTAGCAGGCACTTATTAATATCATTATATTAAAAAACCATTGATTTGCCTCAGTTGTTGGTTGACTTACACTACTTAGCTGAAACCTAAATTCTATTTCTGTTGGTAAAAGCTAAGATAAATGCTTAAGCATATTGTATCTATATTACTAATATTGAGAACTTGTTCATAGATTTGAAACATTCCTCCTACTTCTGTTATTTTCTATAGGAAATTACTAACTGACATATAAAAACAACGCCTTATTAGCCTTTCACGCGAATGTTCACACTGGTGTTTCCTGTGAGGTTTGATGTCTGCAAGAAAGCTCAAAAACATGTTGAGTAGTAGTTAGTAAAGGGAAGAAAGAGAGGAAAGTCTTTCATTTCTGATCCCTGGCACACAACGGGTCCCTCAGGTGTTCTGCCTGGGGGCCCCTATGCATCCTGAGCTCTTGGCAATGTGGTAATTGTGTACAATGGACCTAATCAGACTTCAGAGTGGCAAAAAAAAATCTGTTGATCCTTTTTCATTACTTAGGAATAAACATTAAAATCTCCTCAACCTTATCTAAGTGCAAGGCTTGTTATTAATCATTGCCACTTGCAATCCATGGAATGCGCATGGAAAAAGGGTGGAATGCATCAGAGTCAAATTCCATGTGTTTCGTCTGGTTGGAGGGCCGCCACTTTTGCTTTGTTTCCTTCTTTTCTGCTGTCACTTGCACATTTATGACCAGATAATCAAAACAAGAGAGTTAGTCAAATCTCATTCATGTGTTCTGTGTGTTTATTAACTTTATTAAGTTATGATAACTATGTACCTATATATTACCTATATATATATCTTAATCCTTTCACTTAGAACTAGATCTTTCTGAGAAAAAGTTTCAAAGGACTTCTTTTAACCATAAACTTCTTTAATAACAGACACATAACAGAATTCAAACTACTCCAGGTTTTGTGCTTAAAACTCAGGGTACTTCAGGCCCCTTGCACATGAATTTCTCAGCCTCCTTTGCCTCTTGCCATGAACCAGGGTGCTCAGGGGCTGAAGCAACCACTGAGCATAATTTTTAGCAGCTTTTCACTGCCTCCAGCTACCACATCGGCCCAGAAGTTGGTGATTATTTGCATGCTGTGCTGCTCATGCCACAGCTCTCATCTACTTCACCCAGCTCCTGGTCTGGAAAAAGCATCATGAACCATTTTCCTGAGCAGTCCCTTGGACATCTCCTTCGCTGCCCTGTGTAGCAGGAGGAACTGAGCTAGTTCAGAGATTGAGTATATCATCCCCTTTCACAAGGTACAACACCTTAACTTGTCTTTGGTTCTGATAATTCTTATGCTTATTTTATTGTGGTTTAATTGTATACTGATGTTGATTATTCAAACTTCCAACTTCAATCTAAATGTTTTCCTGTTAATTGACAATCTTGAGGTGGGTGCTAAGGGCTTCAGACCATCAGAAACCTCAATAAAAGGGTCCTTGGGCATATGAACGTCCATCTTCTACAAAGTCTTGATGCCACTGGCAGTAAGTGCATGTTGTGAATTTGTATCTGGATAAAATATTGAAGTCTCATATTTCCTCTGTACAAATATCCCTGGGAACAGATGTTCATCTCCATAAGAGCTTACAGACAAACAACCAAGGACATGTAACTGATAAAATACTCTGAAATTACCCATAGAAAAAAAACTGTAATATTTTATAAAAAGGAGGAAGGCACTTGTATGCGAAGGACTGAGGTCACTTTGTTCTGCTTTGCTGTGCATGCTATTGTAAACTAGTAATTTATGTGAAGTATTTGCTTTTGTGCATGCAGCATAAATGGATTTTTGCTGCACATTGCAAGAACTCTAGGAGATATTCAACAGCAGAAAAACAAAGCTGAAGTATATAGCAATGCTGAACTTAGACCTTTCAAAGGGAAAATTTCTGCATATATGCCCTTGTCTGAGAGATAGAAGTTTTGTGTATATCAGTTTATCAGTTAATCATTAATTTTTTCATAATTAGAGGTTTCCATACCTGCACAAACACTGCAACTGGTTAAATAATGACGTCTGCCTTTGTGCTGCTAATGTGCATACGCAACTGGGGCGTATATATGAGCTCTGTATAGTCATACATGGGCAGAACAGCTTGAAAGTTCAGCTCCAAATACTAATTTCCTCAATGTGTCAGGGGTTTTTTGTATAGGGGAAATATTATAGTTCTCCTTTCCCTTCTTTCTGCCTCTCCCTTCAAGGTTAATGTTTTTGTTAAGACAAAAGAAACAGAAAACCTCATTGAGTATCAGCCAAAGGAGATTGATATCTATAGAGGACGTCTAGAGGGCATGAGATATTGTCTCCTTTGAGCTGTTGAAGTCTTTTGGAACATTTCAACAAAAATAATTAGGAAAATAGTGTTAGCTTGTTATTGATAATGGATTTGCATGAGTTCCATCTGTGGACCTGAAGACCATTCTTTTGTGGAAAAACTAGAATGCTCCTTTGTGGCTGGCAAGTATGAACTCCTGAGTCCGAGTGCCACCTGCTTACCAGGCTCCGTTAAGTGAAAGTTGCCTTTCCCTTCCTTTCCTTAGTTGTTTGGGAATAAATGTCAAAGCTTAGATTCAAAATAACCATAGCACAGTCATACTGTAAGTCTGCACAGTACTTTTCTCCATTTTATTTTTACTTTCAAACACACTTTGAAAATTGCTGCACTAACATGAGATTTGGAGTGATTCCTTAATCAGAAACAGTCACTCTAGATTGAATTTCTTCTTTAAAAACACATTAATAAGTCTGTGAATTTTCCAGTATGAATGGAATAAAGATATGCATGAGGGAACAAGGGCTGCCAAAAATATGCATGGAGGTAGTTTATTGTTATATGGGATGTTATTAGCATCTCGACCTTAAGCTCAGCCTACTTGTTTATTGCATTTATGTTTCACACACTTGACTGCCCTTCAGTTTGAAACAGCATAATTTAAAATAAAAAATAAAACCAGCCCTTTAATTTAATCAAGAGCAGGGAACTGCCATTGCAGTGTAAGTCATTGTCCCTCATTAACGTATCCTTTCACAGGAAAAATAGTGTAGTGTTTCCATTTCTGTAATCTGAACAACAAACATGTTAATAGGTATCAATTACCAGCCAGTTTCAGTACTTAGAACCAGTAAGAAGGCCCATGCAAGGATTTCACATCTGGTTTTAGTGAAATTGTTCCTGTCTGTGGTATTTAAAATTTAAAGAACTCTTGTTATTGTGCAATTGGGAATCCTAGGGGAGTACAATGTTAATGAAATCCATAATGTGCAAGGATTTTATGATTGCATTTTCAAGGCATTCCTTCAAACGGGACAACTGATGCCTGCCATGGCAGCAGTAATTGTGTTTTTACAGAGTAGATTTAATGTTCGCCTTTAAGAAAGCAGTTACATTTACACTCATCTGAAAAAATAACATGCAAAATCTTTATACTCAGGGAACTTTTTGCATCTTATTTCTCAGTCCTTTGAGAAGGAGCCATGGGCTCCTTCTTCTTGCATGGCAAGACCTTGTGCCTCAGGGATGCCCCGATGGGTTGTGGCCAGCAGCCCCAAGGCAGGGCAGGAGCAGGGGGAGCTCTGAGAGGAGCACCCACAGGGAGAGGTGGTCAGCTAAAGACACTTGAAACCCATGTGTGTGGTTTTGAGGGGAGACTGATTGCCTATTATGAGGGTCACTGGGAACCTCTGCTGCCATCAATCCTCATCATGGAGTGGGTTTTCAAAGCCACAAGGAGCAACACCTTCTGGGTACTTTTACTGCAGGATCTGTATGTTTTCTATCAAAATGTTTCTTCTAATGCATATAACACAAATCTTTGCACTCCCACCAAGCTGGATGGTAGTTTCTGGGTGGCACAATTTTTCTCTCATGCTGTAACAGTGAGTGAGACCTCCAGCTTGCCCAGAGACCAAAGCATGCTTGTTAACAACACAAGATGTTCAGTTCGTATTATGTGTGGGATAGGACAAAACCATAAATCCAGCTTTAAGAATCCTACTATCAGATCAAAACTTTGCAGCCATTAACCAAAAAGCACTACTCTGGTATAAACACACTCTGACAGTTCAAATTTGTTCAAAAAGGTTAACAGGGGGTTAACATAAGTAGGCATTATACTTGAGCGTTTTCTCTCGTTCTGCAGCTGTCATAGGGCCATACACTAAAATGAACTCCTTATTGTTTGTTCTGGCTAATATGACACAAATGGCTAATCCAACCCCAATTTATACTGCTGGGTTTTTCAGCAGGACACAGACCTGATAGCATGTGTAGCCCTCCAGACTCAGGGGTTGTCACCGGGGGCACAGGCTTGGTCTGCTCCCTCTGGCCTCTGCCTGCTGGTCTCTGTGTCACTGCTCACCCATCCCTTTGGCACCTACAGCCCCTGCAGTAATTCGAGACCTCTAGACCAGTCAGCCCTAGAAATGTCAGCTGATCTGGTGCAAAATTCTCCCTCTGCATCTTGCAGCATTCAGGAGTCTGGAGAAAGGCCAGAGAGGTAACAATAGGTCTCCTCGAAAAACAACCTGGGAGATCCCTTGACTTCGCTGATTGAAATATCAGTTGTTTATTCAACACTAACTCTGCTGTGCAAGGAAAATATACTCCCCTTGATTTAAAGCATTTCTGTATACACTACTTCACCAGAATTGAGAGGGAAACCTGAAATGGAATTTGCCTTCCACATTTGTCTTAATTCCTTTACTTTTTAACCTACATTCTTCATTATTTGCTTCTTTGTAAGTGAAACCCAGGAGCATGCATCACTGATGTGAACTGGTATAAAGATTAATACTGATTTATTCATGTATCACTTCTGAAAATAATTGCAGTTCATCATTTGGTGTCTTGACCTTTCATCTGTGTCATAGCTCGTTTCCTTATCAGGTATTCGCTCAAAAAGATAGTCAGTATTTATATCTGCTGCTGCACAGCACATTTGTTTCATTAACAGGTTTGTTCTTAAATCAGGCCGCTCCTTAGGCTGACTTTACCCAGCAAGCTTGTCTGAATATTTCACATGAAAACTCAAGGAAGTGCTAGTCAACAATGTCTTTTATTTTTATTATTATTTCTGTTTCTTTTGGAGTTTGATACAGAAGTGAAGTGCAGCATATTACTGCATAGAATAACATGAAAACTGGGAATTCTCAGCCTCCCAGTTCTCCTGGCCTTTGAAGGACTGCCTGAGAGCTGGAGTTCAAGGCTTTGTGGTGGGGCTTGCCCATCATTAGGGAGCACACTGACATGAAAGCACAAACTGTCAGTCCTTTGTCTTCTCTACCACTTTAGATTACAAGTCATGTATTTGGTTCATGTCATTTTACAGTTCATAACTGCACTCCAGAAATCACAAAAAGCAGAGTTAGCTTTGTGTGAAAAAGTGTTACAGTTATCTTAGCGGTCTTAACATGCTTTACACATGGGCAAAGAATGACAAAAGAATATTCCTTTCTGGAAATCACAGCCAGCACAGACTGTGACACAGCACAGAACCAGGGTTAATTGACCCAGCAGGATACATTCATACCTTTATTTACTGTGACATGGGAATAAATGGTAGAGTTTCACAAAGGCAAGTGCTGAAATTAGACTAGAGGGAGAGGGAAAAATAAAAGGGCCCTACAAAGTATGAAGGTTTTTTGATTATTCAAAGTGCTTTAAGAGCTATTTTAGTACCAGAAAGTTCCCAGCCATAGATTTATCACTCTGGGGAGGCTGAAGAGATGCTCAGAGAACTGTGCAAAACCATTGGCAGCCTTATTGCTCCAGAAGTGCAGGTGCAAAATGCAGTTTAGAAGAAAATCCTCTCTACCTCCCTCTGACATGTTTCAGCATCAGCCCTAATACAGAGGGGAGCCCTGTGTGCCTTCAAGCAATCCTGTGTGCAGCATATGGAGGAGCAGCAGAAGCAGAGCCCCTCCGAGCCACCACTACCAGCCTAATCATTATAATAGTCTCAGTTTTTTCAGGGGATCCATTATGCAGAGATCTGAGTAGTTTGTATGTAGCTCTGTAATTACCTACGCTTCTACCTCCCAGTCCAGCCCTACATCCCCTCAACGGCTGCAAGACAGATGGCCCTTTAGAGCTGAGATAGCGAATTAAAAATGTGTCCACCAAAAGCACTGATTCAGCAGCTAGTAAAATAATTTTGTAAATTTATCTTACTTTCACTAGTTGGTTCCAGGAGGCAAAAAAATTAAAATTTTTAAATCAAAACTGAGGCTAGTTTTAAACTAACCACCACAGGCTAGTTTTGTTTGGGTTTTTTTTAAGTTGCATCTTGTTCTTTATTTCACAGAAATTAAAGACACTTATGAAACTCTATACAAAGTGGGTCTTCTCTCTCTTTTGTTTTTGGTTTTTTTTTTCTTTCACCAGGTTCTCATGTTTGGCTTGCCTCACAACATTTGTTATAGTTTGCTGGGTTTTAAGCTGCCATCACGCCAAGAAATCAGTTGTTTGTGCCATTCTGTTGGGTAGGGGAGCTCTCTCCCAGATGGTTTGCAGACCCGGTAGGGGCTGAGGCAGCCTTGCCCACCCAGTACCAAGCAATACATCTGCTCCACCACATCCAGGACCTTCTGCAGATGTGAAGGAAAGTATCTCAGAGGGAGATCTATCTGAGTCTGGCAGAAATAAATTAATCTACGAGACTAGGCAGGTGTCAGGCTGAGGGTGAGGTAAAGCTCAAGGCTAGAAGTTAAGTGACTGAGGGCAGCGCCTAGAAACAGAGCCTTGGGTAGGAAAGCACAGCTGAGGTGTGTTATAATAAGCAGAGTTATTACTGAGCTAAAGGTCTCTGTTCTCACGGGGCCAACCCTGGGCTGGAGATGAGAGGTGTGCTGCTGAGTGCTTTGCAGAGATGATTATGCATTTTTATTCACTCTTTCCACACCTGCACAGTAGTATGAAGCTATAGAGTTCATGAGTCCTATGGGCCCTTCCCCATCCCAGCATCCATGCTCCAGATTTTCTGTTGCTGAGCTATTATTTACCTCCTCTGTCCTTGTGTCATCCTGCTTTTCTGTCCCAGTTCAATTCTGTTTTGCCCGTTAGGTGACATTTTCACAGCAGTAGCAAAATAGGTAGAGTGGAAGGATAAATGAGATTTCTTCCAAGTGGTAAATACCTGCCCTACAGAAAGCAATCTGTCTTATTCCCAAAAAAAAAAAAAAAAAAACAAACCCAACAAAAACTATATTTCAAGAAGGAAACAGTTCATTTCACTTTGTCTTTACCTCTAACATTTTCATTTTAGGTTTTTAAAAAAGTCTTTAAAAAGGCATCAGAATAACCTCTGACTGGTAAACAAAACCTGCTAGCAGAGAAAATTCAATTGACCAAACATTAAGCTGAGATTCGGTTCCTCTGTTTTCAGGAGCAACTGGCTTCTCGTCAGAGAAGTACATTTACACGTAACTTCACCAACCAGCTGTACCGGTGTCGTCTGGTCTTTCTCTTCACTGCACCATTCTGTGTTGAACACTTCAGGCCAAACTCATTTCTGGTGTTGATCCTCTTGAAGATGACGAAAGGATCAATCTTTCCTATCACATATAAAACCAGGGTGTGTTTTAACTGGTTGTATCCAGATTATTGTACTGAAGACTAAAGTGTCTTTCAGCCGTAACAGACACAGGAGAGGGTTCTTCCAATGCAAATGCTATTAACTTCAGGCTACGGACTGAAGGGTTAACATAGCACAGAATAATTTTTAAATGTTCTTATCAGGCCTTAAAAACTAGCCGTCCATAGGAGGGTGTCCCCCCGCCCCTTCATTATATGCTTAACTAAGAAAATACATCCTGTGTTTATTTTAAAAAGCCACAGCACTTAAAAATCAATAGCTTTTCTCTTTACATAGCTGCAGATAGAGTAACGTTTAGATAGGCAGAGTGGGGGTACAAAAACCAGGCTTCATTATCTGGCCAAAGAAACCCTGGAAATTAAATCCTCATGTCTGAGGTTTGAGTGCGCTGAGGGAAGGGCGGAGCTGGGGGCAGCCGGTCTCCCTGGTTTGCTTTAGCACTTGGGTAAAGTTGTCTCGGTAGTCAGAGGCCTGTGCCATCCCTTCTGCTGTCCCCCTTCCTCCTCCAGCACAGGACAAGAGCACCACTCTCAGCAGCAGGTCTTCCAAATCACACCCTCAGAAGTATTTCATCTACATGTGTGCATTTCCTCAGAGCTGTGAGGGGCATACCAGAAAAAGTGAAAGAATCTTTGCACGTGCAGTCTGTCTCTCATTTTTCACCATACAGTTACAGGACCCTCACCACGCTGTCTAACTGTAGCTACCTGACATTTTTCTAGAAGGTAGGAGAAACTCATATTTTAAAAAAGCAGTGACTTGCTTGGTGACCCAGCAGTAAATTAAAATCATCATATACGATGTGTATGAAATAGAAAATCGAATTTTGGTGCAACAAAACTGACAGTTCCATTTAACAGAGAATAAATGAATGCAGACTCCTGTGGATGAATGACTGATTTAAAGGGACTGTGCCGATTTTCCAAGATGAGAAAGCTGATCAAAAGAAAATACATGTATTTCTATGTGACACAGGTTATACGCCTCTTCCAGTGAAATTAGGCTTAAAAAGTATTATATCACAGACACTGGCACTTTTTCCTCATTTTGCTGTGATTTTTTATAGAAAACTCAAAGCCTGAACTCTCAAAAATATCTGAGTGTAGTAAATTCCAGTCATTTCAGTGAAACTGACGCTGAACACAGTGATTGCACAGTCAGATCTATCTATGCCATCAAGGTGTGCTGTCTGAGACAGAAGAGGTTTAATTTTGCATGCTGTATCATCCCTTGCTTAGCAGCTTCCTGCCATTAGCATAGGTATGCTGTGAAACAGGAAGGAGAAGTTATTGCTGTGTGTTTACACGTGTAGTATTATATTCGAAATACCAAAATTATAAATCAAGCCCTTCTGCCCGTACCCTCTGATTTTGACAGGACAGCAGCTGGCAAAAAAATGCTACAAAAGAACTTAGTAGGCAAAATTCAGTTTTTTCCTCCCAAAGCCTGGTTATTCGCATGTGAAGAAGTCCGAGAGAGAAGCTTTGGATTGCTTATTTCCCGTTTGTGCATTAGTTGCTTGGTACACTTAGGGGAAAGAAAGTCTTACAATTATGTCCTTCTCTCAGAAAAGAGTGGTTCTGCAAGTATTGCTATAGAGTTTCCTTTTTCTATAGTTTCTAACACAGACCGGGGAAGGTCACATTCAAACTGCACTAAATAGTTGTCTTCATTCCAGATCAGAGGATTAAGCTCAGGTTTAAAATTAAATGTAAATTACAAATAAGTATTCAGAAAACGTTAATTAAAAGTATTACGTTCCTGACTCATTTATTGCTCAGCAAGGGTTCCTAAGTATCTTAGCTGGAGAAAGGGGCCATTCACATTCCTCCTTTTTTTTGACCAAGTCATTGTACATGTCTTAGGTTATCCATTTGCAAGTTAATGTAGTGCCAAAGCAAAGGTTTTCATTTTAAAGAAGTAATATTTCACAGCAAGATATGTTCCTGCAAGATGTAAAACAATCTTTTTCTAAAGCACTGGGAGTTAATCAGCCTTTCTCTCCATTGCTACAGAGAGGATTTGAATGGCATAAGATGCTGATTGCTTAGATCCCAGAGTCTATAGAAAACCCAATACGATTACATTTTCCTCCCTTTGTTATCAGAGTTTATTGTATCTTGGTGTTCGGGTTTTAAATAGTGTTCAAGTAAGAAAAATAAATTAGGAAAAAGGTATTTTCTGAGTCTTCTGAATAATGATGGCGTTGCATCAAAGGCCTACATGAATGCGTAAGATGGAGCTTGCAAATGAATAGCAGAGGGATCGTTCCCTGTCCCTGCGTGTGCTCTGGACACGTTTCACCCGCACAGCGAGCCCGTCTCGGGGAGCAGGGCGCTGCCCTTGCCTGTGAGCCAGGCTCCTGCGAAGGCTCACACTCTGAGCATCACACAGAGCTCGTGTGCTGGTGGCAGTGCTGCTCCCGGCCCCCTCGCAGCATTTCTCTTCCACATTTGATCTTTATGGTTTCCATACTGGAGCGATTTGGTTTGCTGAATTCTGGAAATGTCTCCAGTTAAAATGCTAGTGTATTAACCTGCTGTACTGAGTCTCTTTTGTTTCTCTTTACCAGAGTGCTGCTTGCCAATTTTTATGACTACAGCAGATTTTACTATTCAAACAGAACCAGATGGAACACCAGTTCAAAGAACATGTCAGAATTAAATATTTCTTTTTTAATTAGTTGCTTCTGATTTATGCAAAAAAAAATTAACATAAGAGTGGGAGAATGTGCCATGAATCCAGATGCAACACAGCCCACACAAGCATTATCTTTTCTCTGTCAGAGACAGAGAAGCTTTTTCTTTTATTCTTTTCTTGTCTTTCCTTTTTTTCCTTTATGTTTCTGGGTTTCATTTTTCTTATGCTTTCTGCATCTTTTCCTTCTTCAACCAACCTCATAATGATGACTGGGGTTCTGTTATGTTTATCAGTCATACTTTTTCACCATTATCCTAAATTTTCTCTTGTAGAAACTGGCTGATCTACTTCTGAGAAAAGTTACTGTACTCAATACTGTGACCCCAGCTTCAGTAGCTCAGTGTGATAGCACCTTTTACTCTAATCTTTGTTTTCAGCTGGGGGAACCTTTGCACTTATGTTTTTTCCTTCTGCAGAAAGGGATTTGAGCAGAAGATGAAGATTGTGAGGGATATATATTTCAACTGCTAAAGAAAGGTTCATTTCCATTTTGCTGCCAAGAATTCCTATTTCTTTGGCTTGAATGTTTGCTCATCTCTTCTTTCATACTTCCCCATTTTTGCCAAGTCACATAAGCATCAGTTCAGTAAAACATGCTGACTGGGGACTGAGTACAAGTTGAGCATGTGATTAAGCTGATAAACCCTTTTGGGGCTTTCAGGATGTTGCTGTCAAGGTCAATGAGAAAGACTTCAGTGACTCAGGAGAGATCTCAATAACAGCAATATTTTCTCCCCACTTTATGGAGCTGCCACAAGTATCACTGAAAGTTTTACACAAAGATTTGAGGTAGTTTACAGGCTTAACTATTTTCACTTAAATCCAGGATGAATATTTACAACCTGTCGTTAATCAAGGAGTTGTGCTCTTGTAATGGCTACTCGTTTCAAGAATGAAGACTTCTGTAAGTAGCTTTCCAACCAAATTAATTAGACTATTTTCAGAATTTCTACGGGAGCCTGTCCCATTTTTACTTAGCATTATAATCTAAGAAATAAAGGAATTAAGTCATAGTTGCATATACCTCATGAGAAAGCATGATTGGCCAAATCAACAGCAGTGTTAAGAAAATAGATCAACTCTTGCTTAATTAAATATTTGACAGAACACTGAAGCATCACAACAGTTAATCTGACTCCGAGCACTGTATGCTATCTAGGGAAATGACACGGTTCTCTAAAAATATTTATTTTAGTATGTTGTGTCAAGTGACGGATTGTACAGCTTTTCAAGCCACAAGAGATGCCCACAACAAAAAGCTTCCTGTGGTTAATCAAACTCCAGCACTCAGTACTTTATTTTCTCAGGCTGTTGAACAGACCTACAGTAGGAGTGTTAAAAGCTGGCAAAACTGCTCCCTTGCTGCAGCTCCCTCAATGGCTGTATTTTATTTTAAAAGGCAGATTTTCACTCTGAAGATAAGATCTCCCGTACTATAAACAAGTTATGTATGACGACAGGAAGCAGCAGTATTAATTTCAAGCCATGTATGTTGTGTGTCATTCTTTATCCAGCAGTTTGCTCAGATTTGCTACGTGATGCATTGTGCAGAGCTTAATGTTATTTTTTTCCTTCCCCTTAACTGGTCTCAAATAAAATACGTATGCCACCCCTTGCATATCTTTGTCTTAAAATTGTGTCACCCGCCTACATTTTTTGGAGACAGTAAGACAGCAATAAGAATATTTTTCCTGGATGCTAGAATATATTGCAGAATAAATAGAGAGGAAGTAATTCATATGGTAGAAACAGCTAGTGCCTTGCAATATGCTTTTGTAGGAACTAAATTGATTTTAGAAATAGGAACAACTGAGGCTTTTTTACATGAACATTTCTCTCTTGGAAAAAAATAATACACATTCGAGATGCTCCTCATTTCTAAGTTAGGGGCCCATTCCTATAGGCAGGTCTGCTCCCAGACTTGTACTTTCAAATAAAGATGGTCACATTGCAGCACAGGCAGCTATCAAAGGCTATGGTTTTGGATAAGGCCCTTAGGCATCATTTTCCAAGAGATATGCTTTATAATCTGAATGAAAGTGAAAATTTGAAAAAAAAAGAACTTGAAACATGCTGCTGTTAGTAAAAGCTGAAACTCTGGTCATGGAAATGAAATGTGAAGATTTCAGGCTTAGAGACAGCTGCCTATCTCAGATCACAGCCATAAGGCTTGCAATAACTTATAAAATCGCTTGCATTTTCTAAAATAAATACCAGATGTTTGTTTATCATATGCGCAGAAAGTTAAATGTCAAATAATTGCAGGGAAATGCATTTGATGTTCATCTTCAAAAGTACCATATTTCAACACCACATCTCTTCACAGTCACTCTAAAATGAAACACAAGTTCTTGAAACAAAAAGGACAAGAAGCCCAAAACAAAAAGCTAGTTATTAAAGACTTATATTACAATCATGGCTGGAGTAGCCTGCATCCAAGAAAAATGGGTTACCTCTGATCATGTTAACACTTGGAGACTTCTTTGGAGAGGACATACTATGTTGACTGGAACTTACATAGTCTATGGACTCTATAGACATAAGCCTTCCAGATGCAAAAGAATTCCTATCTGTTTGGTGACACAGCTGTTCCAGAGCTATTGCCCTCTGCTCTGATTCCTCTGGAAAAACAGAGAAGAGCTGTGTCTTATCACTGCTAAGCTTTGGTACCTTCAGGTTCCAGTTGTTATTAGCAATTTATATGGTTGAACTTCAACTCTGAATAGTCCCTCTAACATTTAGGACCTGTGGTTTATGGACAATTTTTTGCATTTTATAGAAAACAAAGTTTCAACAAACATCGTAACAAAAAAAAAGCATCACAAAGTGATTAATGAGGGGGAGCTTAACAGCCCATTAAGATATGTCGTGCAGTTTCCAACGTAGTCTTCTACATAATTCATTTCTATCACCTTACTTAGAGAAGATTGCTACATTTAGAGCTTAATTTGCAAACATACTTAGGCACCACAGAGGGGTGCACAGTGTTGCGATTCTGTTTGCATGCACCTGGTGAGGAGCAGTTCCCCTCCGGAGGCCACTGCAAAGAACTGTCAAAGGGAGGTCAGTGCCTTAAGCCCTACCTCTCTCCTGGGCGTTTTCACTGACACTGAGTTAGTACTAAAAATTCCAAGAGACCCTTCTGCTGCTCTGCTGCTTAATCTCACAATTCTTGTTTGCACTGCTCCTTTCTCACAAAACACTGAAGGAGAAATGTTATTCTACTTTCCTGTATCAGCTTGTGAGCAAACAGCCCCTGGCATGCAGCAGGTCTGGGGTCACAGCTTGCTTTTGCAAGGGGTTTAAAGCTGTGCTGAACACTCAAGCTGTCAGACTCTAGGCACTCCAGGAGAGGACTACTGTTGATATAGTTCCAGTTTTCAAGAAGCACATTAAGATTTGCTGACCTGGAGGGAGAGCACATCTATGTGAAGGGATGTTCTCTCTAACAAAAAGAGAGCCCTCCCTCCTCCAGTAATGTCTTACTCAGTTACTGGAGCCAGGAGTGCTAAAGAGGCTGCCTTTCCTTCCTTATTGCCTTCCTTATAGGCAATAAATTAGAAGTCCTCTCAGTGTCTCTGTCTCTTCCAGTGAGAGAATTCTACCAGGTTTTAGACATGAAGGTAGATGTCTATATCCATTGTGTGTTTAGGACTTAATCCTGGGCACTGAGATAGATGCTGTAGGATGTTCAGTGCCCTGGAGTTAAGAAGGAGGGTATTGAATCCCAGAATGTGGGACCAAGCAAAATTTGAGGGCCTGAAGTTTTCTGACAGGACAAGCCTGAGACCTGAAGGGTCAGTGACTGGTAGCAATTGTTAGGTCAGGCATCAAATAATCAAAACTTTCCCTAAGCCACTAATGTTAAATTTTAACTTGGCTTCAAATACCTAGAACTCTTGTAGTAGGCCATTGCTTGACTTTATTCACAATGAAGTACTTACTGTATATTAAAAAGCCTCTACTAGAATAATTTCAAATCAGTTGGAATGGTACAGGCTTGGGACCCTAATCATTTCAAAACTGAAGAGCTGTTTCAGATTGTAAGAGAAGCAGATCATTTAAATAACTTAGCTCTGCGCTCCCTCAGACTTCCAGATTTTCAAGTGCACTTCAGCCTGGAAGTGAATGTGGTATTGGACATAACTCAGTGCAGCACACTTTACAATCAGCAGAGTACAGCTTGGAGAGCATTTGAAGTTAAGCTGAGATTGCTCGGAGCAATGATGCCCAGATTCCCCCATTAACTTTCCGATTGCAACAATCTAACATCTGAGACTCTCCAGTTACTTTAAATCACTTGATTGTTTTTGTGAGGTGGTGCTGGGGTTTTTTTTTTTCTTTTTTACTGAATTTTTTTTATCACACAAAACCAAAATGTTGCAGTATTTCAACTCTAAAGATAAGGGCTGAAATGTTACATATAGACTTTATGAGCCTTAAAATCTGGGGCAGGGGCTTGCCCTGAAAGCCAGTTCTATCTGTCGCACACAAGGCTGTTATTCTTGTGTTGTAGGACTCCAAAATGCCTTGCATATGACATGGGCATTGAGAGAGCAGACACTGTCCTCAACAGCACTTCCTTCGGCCTTTTGAGAGAGAATGCAGAGCATGTTGATTTAGCTGCTCCAGTGCCTTTGGATATATGACATATATCCAGGAAAAAGGATGCCTGTGGGACACAAAACACATATATTCTGCATCCTACATACTTTGAAAATAATTAAAAAGCCTGGGACATTCATGGGGCCATTCACTTGGAGGAGGGTTAATTCAACCTGTTATTATCCTACTAAACTCTGGACAAATGAAGTTAAGGGAATAAATTACACTGATTAATATTTTGTGAATAGTGCCATTTCATATTGAAATTAAATGACCTGCTTTAGGAAACAAAGAGAAGGTTCTAGCTGCAGAGAAAGAGGGTGAAGAATTTGATTTTAATTGGTTTGTTGTTATGGCTAAAAAGAGGCTGTAAGGAAATGGCAGAGGTTTCAAAGCTGTGGTCACCAACCTGACTGTGAGAAAGTTTTGTGCCCAGTTTCAGCTATTTGGCAGCTGGAGTTGTGCACTGGGATAGGGCTTCTTTTGCCAGCAGAACTGAGTAGCCAGCTACTTGAGTAGCTGTATTCCTGCACCCCACGTCATTCTCCCAAATACATTGATAGTTCTTTGATGCCGCATGACGAACGAAGTAAGGAAAAGACCTGAATGAAAAATGAATAATGGGGAGAGCAAAATTAACCTAAATCACTTGTCCATTTGTAGTGGACAGTGTATTTCCATGAGAGAAGGAGAAAGAGAAGAGGGAAAAAGAGAGATGACCTCTAACGCACATTCATTTCTCCAGTGAGTTCAAAATGACATTGTTTTCTAATGATAGAAGTTCATGGCATTTGACAGTTGGAACAGAATTACTGCACTTCTGCTAATGCTTCTTTCTGTTTGCTTCAAATACATCATACAGTACAAGCAAGTAATTTGCCTTTTTCCTGACAAAATCACACAGTGATTTGTAATTATCTTGTGACCAACTAATACACATTTGGGTTCTTTTCTTCTCTTCTATTTGCAAGTGATGATCTTCTGGGTTTTAGCAGAATTCTTTTTATCATTCTCTAAGTGCACAACTTTGACATTATCCTAGTAAGTTCCATCCCATTTCTAGTGCTACAGTCCTCAGGGTCACTCAGCTCTCACCACATGAGTCTCCTCTGTATCGGCAATGCCTTGCAGCTTTGTGTCCTTAGAGAATTTCATTAGCATCTATGCAAGTGCTTAATGAAAGTATTAACTGAGGTTGTTCAGCAGACTGGTCCTTGAGGAACTTCTTGAGTAACTCCTCTGCAGTCTGGTAGTTCCCACTTGCACTGATGGTGTCTCTGGTTCCTCCCTCACAGAGGAAAGAGAATTCTCTGGCATTTGAATAACATTCCTGGCTAATTAGGCAAATCTTCCCATCTTCTGTGATGACACTTTTTACAAAGGAGGAGATTATGTCTATGTTATTATCAACAATATTCTGCAGTTTGCTTTATATAAAATGCTTATTATTTTTGTAAAACATGGTGAGGTAGACAGGGTGCCACTGCTGCAGTGTTGTTATGCTCTGAATGGATTGTTCTCACATTCCAAATTATTCTCTACCGCAGGTAGACCTGGGACTTCTCCGCTTTGTTTCTGGAATTGGGACCCAAGGAGCCATCTCAAAAGAAACAAAGAAAGAATATTATCTGAAAACATATCGTGTAGATGTCAGCTCCAATGGAGAGGATTGGATTACATTAAAGGAGGGAAACAAGCCTGTTGTAAGTTTTTTTTTTCTTTTATTATCTCTCTTCAGCCGAGAAATATTCTGTTGAACTGTTTAGTTGCTGTCATCTCTTTAAAAAAGAGGAATAAGTTTTAGTCAGGTTGATTAGCATTAACAACTTCCCAAATCCAAAAGCCATGTTATGTCTCAGTAGTAATGGGCCACAGAAATTGTTTATGCAAAGCCTAGAGCAGCTGAAAATTATGCAAGGCGCTGTCCTATCTGTTGAGCTCACCATAATTCGAGTCACTTTGCATCTTTTTCCTGGAGTGTTCTGCTGTTTCCCTTTTTCTCAGAGATTTTGTATGTGACCTTGAGAAATGCATTATGCAGAACTTTTCAAAAAATGTGTCTGTCCATTATCTGCAGTGAAGCTCTGGGTATGCAATGTGTCAGTGCCTCAGCTCCCTGTGCATGGCCATGCAGGAGTGCTAGCAAGTGATTAGTGGTTTGTTAGACTTCCAAGTACCTTAGTGATGGGGGTCATGCAGACAGATGATTAGGCACATCTTTCCATCCTTATAGATTTTTATCACCTTTCCATTTATCAGCAGATTTGCTCTCTGTGACCTCCCAATGAAACAGCTTTAGACACTTGTAAGAAAAATTGTCATTATCCGCTACCATGAGCATAAAGCTCATTACTGAGAAGTCAGTTCTGCTCCAGCTCTCACATGAACAGCCCCAGTGAGGCCATGCCTCTCTTCCCACCTCATTCAGGATGTGCCTGGGAGCAGCATCCCCAGAGGCTGCCAGGGACTGATGCAACTGGAAAGGTTTTGTGGTACGTCCCGTCAAAACAGCTTTTTTGTGACCATTCTGTAAAGACACAGAAGAGCTGTGCAACATCAAACTGTATCAGTGTAACCCTATCTAGCTCTAAATATTTGCTTACTGGTTTGTCCCTGACTCATCCGTAAGTGCTATGCCAAGTCCACTACATTTATCTAATCAACACGGTAGCAGTGTTTAACAAATACATCTTGCTTTTTTGAAGCAGTTTGGAAAACAATAAAAAATGAGTGCTGAAAGCTTCTCTTTGACAGGTATTATCCTGGTTTTACTGGAAGCTCTAAAGGTCAAATGACACAATGTGGGCACTGTACAGTGACGTATATGAAGATACAATAACTGACTTGACCGAAGTCACGAGAGGGGCCAGCACAGTGGCTGGTATGAGACACGGGGTTTCCTGGCTCTGGATTCTGTAATCTGAACAAATGCTTCTTTCAAAATCAGACCATGCCTGATTTTCATTACCAGCTTCAATTTGTAAACTCTCCAAGAGTGTATTTTACATGAGTTTCTCTTGCACATGCTGTCCTTAATTAGTGAGAACATTTCCTAAACCTGTATCACTTATACAAAGGGTTCATTAAAAGAATTATATTTCTAAAATGGCAATATTTTGCTGTTGATCAAGACAACAAAAAAGTGTGCACCAGTCTCCCTCCTAGATACTATAATTCAAATTAAAAGTTTGCAGCTGCAGATCTCAAGGCAGCCATACACTAGTGTTGCACTAACTACATATAAGAATCTGTGTACTTTTGAGAAAAGACTCATTTTCTCTGTCAGATGCAAACTTTGAGAAAACTACAACAGGTCCTCACAGAAAAAGAAAAAAAAGTTGCTGGAAAGAAATGCAGCTCCATTAAAAATCTCTTACTAGATATGGAACTCTAATCTTAAATTATTTGAGATGTAACTGAGCCTTATGAGTTGGCAGCTGTGTGCTGTTGGCCTCCGCTCCGAATTAGTGCAGTTACTGTAAGGAACAAACAGGAAAGTAGGACAGTGTATGTAAGAAATGGGAGAATCTCCCATAAAAGGAGGGGGGCCTATATCCATGGAAAACAACAGGAAATTTGTCCCCTCTACGTGAGGAAGAAGCAGGAAGCTGAATCACCTTCTTTGGACGGGAACATTGCAAGGTTTCGGCTGTGCTAGGAAGGAGTGTGTCTGCAGGATCCTCAACATGAAAGCACAGCACAATCATGTGCTTCTGGTGGAAGTCTCATTGTTCATCTAATTTGACTGCCAGCCTCAGGGGATGCAGGGAAAATCTTAGAGCCTGCTCTACAGATTTTAAATAGACTTCCATCTCAATATGCAAGGAGAAAGAAATTCTGAGAACTTGTTGAAAAGAATTAGAAAACAGGAGGTTAGCAAAGCAAGGTTTGCACAATGCACTTTGCAAAATCTTAAGCCCAAGGACACCAAAATAATAGATGTTTTTATGATAACTCCATATAGGATTTTTATGTGGTCTAATTGAAATACACACCTTTAATATGAGCCTGAGATTCTGTAGGTTTCTGCATCATTCTACAGGCATACAAGAAATAAAACTGCTCTAATGGGGCATTGGGGGATTCTTCCAGAACACAGAAGTCCTTGGGTGACAAAGATCAGTGTATGTCATTCCTGAGTATAGATCTGGGCATTAGGAACACCATGTTTAGTATCATTGAATACCTTACATCTTAGTTTTTCCTCCCCAAAGAAAGCAAACCTATCTGCAGTAGTTGTGTTAGGAGATTAATGAAATAGTTTCCCATGCAAGTCTTTTGTCTCAGCCCCCACAACCAACCCTGGTTAGACCTCACACAGTAGCTATCTGTAAAACACAGAACTGTAAACACCATATAAGAGAAAGCCTAACAAATATATATTTTTTCTTTCCACACAAAGGTGTTTCAAGGGAATAGCAATCCCACTGATGTTGTTTACAGACCTTTTGCCAAACCAGTTTTAACACGGTTTGTGCGAATTAGACCTGTGTCTTGGGAAAATGGAGTTTCACTGAGATTTGAAGTTTATGGCTGCAAGATAACAGGTAAGTCTTGGGAAGGATTATAACATCAGGGGAATTTATTGTGCCTTTTCTGTGGGATTTATTTTTATGAGTAAAATTCATGATAATGGTTTCCACTGTGATCTGAATGTAGAAATGTTTAAAAAAGAGAAAATAAAACACCACAACCCAAGCATCCAGTGATATCTGAATATTTTTCTGACATTCTGTTTTAGTTTTAATTACTTTTCTTGCAATTACTATACAGCTTCATGCAAAATTCCTGAGACACATGGATATTTTGCAAATTCCCATCTTATTTTTCCCTTCTAACCCTCCAGTCCCTCTCTCTCATGTCTGCTATTCATAGGTAGTTCTCAGCAGGTTTCTCAAGGAGCAAGCATACATAACTAGGCTTAAAAGCATTGCAAGGTACAAACGCTTAGATCTGAAGCCTGTGCAAGTAATGGTGTTTATAGTCACGTTCCCAGTCGTGATCAGTGTTGTAATGTAATTCCTTTATATCACACAGTTACCTGTCAAAAATTTTTTAGAAATTTTTTTTTTGGCAGTTTTAGATTTTCTATAATTTCTTCGAAGTGGAAGTGTCTTTATATGTATAAAGTAAAAACACAACTTACAGTTGAAGGAAAATGTTAATGATTTATTAGACTTTACACAGCTAATTTTTCTAGCACATTTTTTATCACTTAATACTGTTCAATGGCATTAATTTTTAATAGTTCTAGGGGTAATTTTTTTCCTCGTAAAATGTTTCTTTAATCTTAAAAATGTTTCTTAGAACTGGTTTCCATAAAGCAGGAAAATAAGATTACTGATTAGTTTGTTAGAGAATTCCAAGTTCTATTCTATGAAATCTTTTCAGATTAGATGTAGGTAATCAGAACTACTGTTATGTTCTGTATTGGAATTCTTCATTCCTTGTTAGCAGATACTTCTAAATTATTTTTATCTAGAGTCATAAAAGAAGCAACCATTCTGTGTCACCTGAAAAAGTCTGAGACCAAAGAAATGCATTAGGAAAATCTCAAGTACAACATTATATTATATTTTAATGTATGAAGATTTCCATTTCTGATGTCACCAAAATTAAGTAATCTGCAACCAGGTTTTGGCTGGTTTTGGAAGTTTTCTCTGATGAAATATTCACAAATTCAGATAGCCCTGCACTCTTCGCTTTAGCAAGAATAGAAAACAAGAATAGAATAGGATTTTCTGATCCTTTTGGTTCCCACCAAGCCAAAAATACTTGTGGTATTTTCGTACTTCCTGCCAAAACTAGAATGTGCAAGTTTGAACAAATGATAATTATATACAAATGCAATAGATTTTTTCAGATATAAGAAATAAATAAGTAATTAGTTATGATAGTTGCATTGACTGATGTGTCTTGGTTCTGTTTTGGCACTTGTTCAGAATAACTATTTAATTTATTTGGGTTTTTTTCTCTGTAGATTATCCTTGCTCTGGGATGCTGGGTATGGTGTCTGGCCTTATTCCTGACTCTCAGATCACTGCGTCTACTCAAGTGGATCGAAACTGGATCCCAGAAAATGCTCGCCTCATAACGAGCCGTTCAGGTTGGGCACTGCCACCAAATACTCATCCATATACAAATGAATGGCTTCAAATAGACCTTGGTGAGGAAAAAATAGTGAGGGGCATAATTGTCCAAGGAGGCAAGCACCGAGAAAACAAAGTGTTCATGAAGAAATTCAAAATTGGCTACAGCAACAATGGATCAGATTGGAAAATGATCATGGATTCCAGCAAGAAAAAGATTAAGGTAAAGGTGAAAACTGCTCTAAAGAAAAGTTGTGTTAAAAAAAAAAGTTTGCATTACCTTTCTACACACCTCTATCTGACCTTAGAAAAGGCACACAGCTGGGGTGAAGACAAGTAGGACTCCAAGGGTAGCAGCCCTGAAGGAATGCTGTGGGAGCTGTCCCATGCCTGAGGGCAAGAGCTGGCCTTAGGACATTTGCCTGTCTGGCAGCAAGTTTTGCTTATTCAACAGCTAGTTCAGCCTTGACTCCTGGCAACACTGGTGCCTCTGTGGCCCCGAATCTACTGCAAAATCCAATGCAATGGGATTTAAAAGTCTGCTCTAAAAAACCAAGCTCTAAAACTGACTGTGAACAAATTTATTTGAGACAAATTTATTTGAATTACTTTTCTTTTGCTTCTTTTCTGTCAGAGCTGTAGAATGAGAATGGTGTTACTCAGCTCAATGGGGTACCTGTTGTGTTTCTGAACTGCCTGTAGATTGCTTTGAGAGTTTCACAGGCTCTCTGTAATGATCTGATCCAAGTCGCTCCAAAAGAAAGTGATGAAGTTTTTGTCGTGTTATCCCATCCCAAGTGAGAAGTACTGTTGTACTGTCACAAGGGAAGCATCTTGGAGGTTGCTTGGGAGGACATTTACATAGAAGGGCCAAATGAATTGCTGGGTTAGATTCCAAGGAAAAGAAAATTATTGTGGCCCAGAAAAGTTTCTGGGAATGTACCTATTTTGGTTTGTCTTTGAATTGTATGCATTTCAGAACCTAAATTGCACTGGGGGTTTAGCTTATTTACACCAAATCCCATTTAAGTCTTCCATCCCATTTTGCTATTACTGCTCACAAAATGCAGTTTTGCCTTGAAAAGCACAACTCTTTTTCAGTCCTTCTGCCCAGTTCCTTGAGGAAATGAGTAGGCATGCAGCCCTGCTCACAAACCGGTGCTGTAGTACTGGGATGACCAGGGAATCATATACCAAAATGTGCCCTCAAAAGGCAAATCATTGTGGTGCTTGGCAGATGGGAATCCTGAGATTTGCTCCATATCTCATCTGTGTTAGTTTGAAAATTAGATGTAAAAACTGTTTTGCTGTATAGACTCATCCATTGGAGGAACCTGTGTTTCCTGAAAGGAAAAGCTGAGTGGGCCCATGGATGTAGCTTTTCCAGGCACATTTGGTAAATATTGGACTTCATTCTCTCCTGTTTTAATCTCACTGAATATGTCTGCATTTTCTCACTTTTCATCATTTGTTTGGGGGATTAAAACTAAATGGATTCAGCCTTTGCAGTCATCTCCTTTCTCTTGTTACCATGAGTTTTGACTTCATCATAAAGTGTGAAGGGAGTGTAAATCAACAATGGGATCTTACAATTTTCTTTCTAAAATAGATGTTGTTTTGACATGTACTTCTACACTGTGGCTCAACGAGAGAAAAAAATAATGCCATATGCTTTCGAAGCAGCACGCCGTCTGCTGCATGGCTTTCTGTTTTCTAATACAGGCACTTGCCATCATTGTCAGAAGTTAGCAGTTTGACAAGAAAACTAGTGTGCTAACTAATGCACTGAGCCCATCCTCAGCTTTCATCACCACCAGAAATCAACTTTCAAGATTAATGGGATGGAGAGGGCTGGAATTCAGATCTCTTGTGGCATAATTATAATCCTTCCTAAAAATTCGATATATTTAATAAACTTTCTTCCAAAGCACAAGTCTTCTTAAAAGAGAATAGGACAAATCCCATGATTTTGGAGTCTGAGGAATTTAAAATGTTAATACTGGAACACAGCGTTTTTAACTGTAAGTAGAGCTGGATGGGGCAGGATGCTATAATGAGTCACAGCAGGAACGTGGATTAGAAACAGCCCTGTTGTATGAAATGAAACACATCGTTTCACTTGGTTAAAGTCGTGACTTTCAATAAACAAACAACTGCATTTTCGGAAAAGAAAGGGCAGTGACAGGCTAAACATAAGAACAGAATGTGTCCAAGGAGTGAAACATCACCTTGTTTCTTAACATGATCTTGTCATTCGTGCCTGCAGCTGCTTTCACAAAGACTACCATAACTCCTTCCTCTTTGGCTGACCCAATCTCAGCTATTTTTGAGTGTGCAAAATGTTTCCCTCTGTAGTCTAGCTCAGGCAGTCAAAGGAGTGAAGATCACAAATCATCAAACAACCATGCAGATCTCCATTTCAAGATCCAATTTGTAATTCTTGTCCATAGGCAAGCTTATTCCATAAAGTCATCTTTCTCTTTCACACTTCTTTCCTCCTTCCACTTTTTATGGGAACGGGATGAATTGTTTTGGGAGGGGGAGGTTGCTGTTGTTTTTACAATTCCTCTCATCGTTTCTGGTACAAGAAACTTCAGAACATCGTGCCATTTGGAACATCCTTTTAAAAATTTTCTACAATGTTTATTTTCATTTTTAAAATGTTAGGCAGAATTTTTACCTCTCACCAGCTTAGCTTCTCTTTTGTTTAACTATTATTTATTATAACTTATCTTTGTGGTGAAGTAAAGCAATTTGTGACATAGCCTGTATAAAGGACACTCACAAAGTGAAGTTTTGCTGTACACTCCTCTCTCGTCTCCCACAAAGAGTATCAGTATGTGTTTTAAATGAGCAGTCAAAATTGAATCACAGGCAGCTCTGCTCTACAAAGGACAATGATTCAATGTAATTCTAGATGCCTATTGAATCCTAATGTCTATGTGTCAGTACTCCAGTAGTGATGTCTTTTATAAATCAGTTTTCATTATTATATGTTGCTATTAAGACTACTATTAAAAAAGGGAGCAAGGATTCCTCAGATACATGTGTCTGTCTACTTTTTACACATAGAATAGCATTCATTCTTTCTCATATAGTAGGTAGCTTTTCTGATCATTTGCACTATATTGTTATTCAAATATAATAATATGTAATTCCATGTCAATTAGATCTGACAGGCTCTCTACACATGAATTTGTGACAACTACTTTCCAAACACTGGCAGTACACTGGGTCAACCAGCGCCCCTTGAAGCCACCTTGGAGGTGCAATTTCCTTAGGAAACAGGAGAAGCAGCATTGATGTTGAAATTATTTTTTTTGTTAGTTGCTCACAGTCTGCCATCACCATTGGCTTTTGTGACTGGCACTCTGTAACCAGTGGCCAAAAGGATTGTGGACCATTGGATCATAATGCAGAGGTGCACAGTTAAATCAAGCAGGGCTTTTAGAACTGCACTGAAAATACAAGAAGCAATCAGGTTTACCTGTGCTGGTTTTCTGCGTTAAGAGTTCAGCCAGCTTTTCCCGTGGCCTCTGTTTACTCTGCCCCAGATCAATCGAAGGAGTTCATTGCAGGCTGGGATTTGTTCTCATCCAAAATGAAGGGCATCTGGTGCTTTCTTCCTGAAGAATGCTTCTAATTTCACAGCTATGACTTAGAAGTATCTTATGGTAGCATTTCTAATCCCTAATTTGAACTGCAGTTCAAAGATGTTTTTTAGAGTTTTGCCATTTCATTAATTCATGGAAAAGGTGAAAATACTTTTACTTCACTGTTATAAACATTTTCACATTGCGTACTTTAGAAATGCCTGTACATGATATTCTGAAAACATTTTTTTGCTATAAAATAGGGTAAGAAGAACTGATGTTGCCTATCTTGGGCTATAAAGCTTTCATGCCAAGGACTGTTTCTTTGTTCAGTTGATTCATTCTAAGGACTGATCATCTACATGGAGCCACTTGAGGTGTTCCTATAAGTACAAATTATAATGTGTTCTATATGGAAAAGATCACTGAAGGGAGAAACTGAATGTATCAAACAAATGCCATTGAGAGTTTTATTATGTCTGAAGAACCCAAAGTGCAACTCAGAGAAGAGACTTTTTTGTTTGAAATGTACGTTTGCTGACCTGCCTTGCCTGTTGGATTATATTGCAGTTTTGTCAGGAAGCAGCTTTCTTCTCTTTCTTCCAATTCTTCTTCAATAGCAGGCTCACTGGAAGAACTCTTGCAGCTACTGCTCCTGAAGTTTAATTTATGCCTTTTGAAATAGCTACAACTTATGAAGCTCTGTCACTGGGGGAAATCAGATTGAAATTTTCTCTTGAATAGTTGGATTATTATTGTAACCACTTAAAAGGTGACAGGATCTTCACCTCAGCCATTTTTTTTCCCTGAGAAGTGTTGGAAATGTCACCCAGTTAAACCTCAGATCAGAGCGTCATTTAAAAACATGTCTCATTAAACACTCAGCTCTTGTTATGACCCTGATGGATTGGTTGCTACTGAGTTTATGAAAAATGAAATGCATTACTTTTCCGAGAAGCTTTAACAATGTATTTTCCATTCTCATTTAGGATAGGAATGCCTGACACTTATTAAGCCGTTAGAATCTGGCCTACTGCTCACCTAATTCAAAGGCGGGAGAATGAAGGAAAAAAGATGAGTGTGGAAAATAGCTTTTTTTTTTTTAACAAGTCACATTTTTCATGCTTTGCAGACTTTTGAAGGCAACACCAACTATGACACGCCTGAACTGCGGACTTTTGAACCTGTATCAACACGATTCATCCGCGTCTACCCTGAGAGAGCCACACACGGGGGGCTGGGGCTGCGAATGGAGCTGCTGGGCTGTGAACTTGAAGGTAATTGCTCTGCTAGAAATGAATGCACTTTATTATTTTCATAAATACATTCTCTACTTGGCCTGCTGCTGAAGACTGCTGTGTCTGCGCAGACAGCACATCGGACTCTCGCTTCCATGACTGCCGTTAGTGCTGTTCCTTGGCCTATTCAGTTCCTCTCTGCAACGTTCAAATATGCCCAAGGCACAATTATTATTCTTTTTTGCTGTTCCTTTGTTGAATCACAGTGATATTCTCCACATGGTTTTCCATTCCCTTAAGCAGCCTTATGGTTATAGTTTTGAGAATCATAGAGCTATTAGGAGAGAATAAAGACAGGAACTTAAATTTTATGTTACCACGATACAACCCTGGAGGAGATGTTTTCCAAGAATGCAGAGGGAGCTTTGCCCTAAATATAGTAATTATGTCCCTCTATCCTTCAAAGGACCTGAAAGTGACACCACCAACTATGGTGGGCAAAGATCACTTGGCTGGGCAGTGTCTGTGCTGTTACTTTTGGGAGGTAAAGGGGGCCTCTTTGTTCTTTACTAAGCTTTAATTTTGCAAGAGTATGTAGGAGATGAAAGACCAGGAAAAGCAAAGTTTAGACATTTGTCCTTGGACTGTTACATGAAGTCAGCTTTGATTTTTGTTATATAAACATAATTATTTAACTTCATAGATAACTCCAGATAACACTATGTGAATCTAACAATTTTATCTGGTGGATGATGGTACAGTGGTGAGGCTTATAAACCACACAGCTTAAAAATACACAGACTAACAAACCATATTATTTGGGGTTTCATATGACACCTCTTAGAGAAGTAGCTGAACGGACTCCCAAGATGAATGGAGACAACTGCTCTACCTCCATTTCTTTCTCACCATTTCTCCCCCAAGAGGGAAGTGTGGGAGGCATTTGCTGTGAGAACTGATGAGTTCTGTGTTGTTTTTTTAGGGAAGGCCAGATTGAATAAGTATGATTTTACTTGGCCCGGAAAGTGGGGAGGTTGGAAATACTTCTTAGTTCCCGCAGGAAGTCCTCATTTCCTGTGGGAATACTTAGTTCCTGCAGACTATTGTGCTGCTTGCTCCAAAAAAAAGAAAACCCAGCACCTGCCTTATGTAAACTCACAACCTGTGGGCAAAGTCCTTCAGCCACAGGGCTCCTGTAGCCACCCAGACATCCAGGAGTGAGTCCATGGACCACCTTACAAGAATATATTGCTCAGTGAGATGTAGGAGCCTTTGCTTTTAGGAAAACTGGAACAGCAAGTACAATTTTTTTTCCCTCAGGACACATCTTTTCACATTTGTCTTTCTGCTGTGGTGTACTTTTGGTGTATGCTCACCTGTAGGTCACCCATGGACAGGTGAGGTCAATTCACATTTGCCTGTGGGAGAAGCATAATAATACTTAATGTTGTATAATTGCATCTTAAGGAGGGAGTTGTCTGAAGTCACTTGAGATTTACTGAGTGAAAGAAAGAAAAGATCTGAGATGAGGAAAGAAGCATGAAGGTTGGCACAGAGAGGAGCAGAAATCAGCTCTCCAGCAGTAATGAGCAAGAGCAAGTTTTGTGTGCTTGAAGCATCCCAGGGGGGCATATATGAAATGATGGCAGAGATGCAGGCAAGCTTGAGGCTATACAAGGACACAAAGATCAAGATGAGAAACTTAACTGGATGTAGAAAGCTAGAGGGATACCCCAGAGGGGTTTTTATAGCAATGTGGGTAACAAATGTTCTGCATAATTTATAATAGATACAGAACTGTTTCTTTAACTAGGGATATGTTGAACCTGTAGAGCATAGGTCAGGGTCCTAAAGAGGCATGTTTCATCCCATCATATAGCTAAGTCAAAAACTGCCACCTCTGCTGACATTTTCAGGCCAAGAAGTCAGTGTATGTGATCTTCTGTGGCCAGCGGACGCTGAGGGCAGTAGAAGGGAAAAGAAGAATCTGCAAAAGACATACATTATTGCATAGCCTATAATGAGTGAAAAAGATTGCTAATGAAAATAACGGTAGGTGAGAACAGACAAAAGCCTGGATCACATTCCAAGATTATCTAAAGCCAGGGAATTATGCACGTGGCATAAAACATAAACGTAGCACCACGTCTCTATTCTGGTTTTCCAGATGTGGTGTGCTTTGCAGATACTGGGCTATAGATGTGTTTTTTGGCATCTTACACAAATCTGAAGCTTTTAACTCTAATAACAAAGTTCAGACTTTTACTGGTTAGGCAGCAGCTACCGGAAAGTCATCTCCAGTGAGAAGCAGGCAGGTGGCCGGGAGGGATGACTGACATCACTGACGTCTTATTTATTTATAACTTCAACAAAACACAAAAAAAACGCCTTCCATGTGTCCTCATTGAGCACAAAGTGATTCCACATCACTCTGCCTTCCTGCTGCTGTTACCAGAACTGTGTTCAGACATTTCCTCTCTTGCATGTGCTCAGCAGAGAGGTTTCTTCAGCAATGTGTTGGGTGCTTGAGAATTGCGACCCCTCCTGCTCCTCTGCACAGGCCCACTCACTGGTACTTTGGACAGCAATAAAATTATGGGGTTTCTACCCCACACACAGCCCTCCAAGACTCTCCTTCTGCCTTGCCAGGCTTTCACTCTTCCTTGGTGGGAACAACAGACACCCATCAGCCAGTGAATCAACAGTCTGGGGCTTTGCTGCCCAGCTCTGCTCAGCCCTTGAGCTCAGATATGCCTCAGCGCAGAAGCCAGAACAGAGACTCCCCATTCCAAAAAAGTACTAAGCAACCTGCAAAGTAGAGTTGCTTCAGTCCTCAGACACAACACATGGTGCTCATCAGGATGTTGCTTCCAAGTGCATGCTGGTTCTCCAGCATGTTTTAACTGAACAATTGGATTTTGTTTCAGCTCCGACTGCCGTCCCTACCGTTTCCGAAGGCAAGCCGGTGGATGAGTGTGATGACGACCAGGCAAACTGTCACAGTGGCACAGGTGATGACTACCAACTGACAGGTGCAGAAACCATCCTCATTCCATTGCAGCTTCATTGTAGCTCATATCCATCACCAGCTTAATGTTTGCGCTGATTTAAGCACTCAATATTAATGGACATTAGTATGCAGTTTGTATCGTTAGTGCTGTCAAAACATGGGCATCTGCCCTTTACATATGACAATACTTCTGATTGTTTTCTCAGCTATGTAATTTTTGAAGCAAATAATAGTGACTAGATGGAAGAGAGGGCAATTTTTTGAGAGGCAATTGTGTCTAATCAAACTTTCTCTTACTAAGAAGGAAAGCTGGATAATACTCTTGAGATTTATTGTCTGAGATTGAAGAATTTGAAATATTGCTTGGTTTACATATAGGCTTCCTACCTAAAATTTAGTATAGGACTCAAATCTCATCCCCAAACCTCTCCCAGACAGAAACAAAACAGATTTGTTTCATCAAAGCATACTGACACATACTCACGCTGCCAGAAATATTTCTATGAGCTTCCCCGCCAATACTGCGTTACAGCCACAGAGGGGCTGATGTTCTCCAAGCTGCCATCACCAGCAGAAAAATAGGAGGGGGAGACGTAACATAGACTGCATCTGGAGTAGAGGAAGTTTGCTAGGTTTCATATCCTCCCACTTTTGCACAGAATCACGAGTCCTTCTAAGAGAGCTGACACTGCACCTCTATGTTTTTGATCTTTTCTTGGAGGTCACTTGTTCCACTAATCTCCATGTCTTTTTGGTTAGATCTATACATCTGCAGTAATTGAGCTTGTTTTTAGATGCAGCGACACAAGTTATTTCATCACTGCTCCCTGATGTGCTCATCTAATAAATGTTTATTGCTTCTTATATCCATGACATAAAATAGCATTAAAATCTGGCAATAGCTGTCCAAGAGGACATTGGGAAAGCTTAGGTAAGAGATTGGCTTTTTCTGGAGTGAGCCAAGTAGAACATCAGACAGCAGATACAAATGAAAGTTTCAACATCAAACCCTTTCTGAGCTTTGCCAATGTATCCTGTAGTTGCATGTTGCAAATCATAAACTGAAAAAACAATTCTTGAGTGGAAAAGACATTGCACGGTCACTGTCACTGCTTTTCAAATCAGTGTCCCAGATGAACCTTATTCTATATGAAAACAGCCATGCAGGGAGTCTGATAAAATAGTCTATATTGTGTTAAGGTAGCTCAGAGAGCTTTTGATGTTACTGAACATTGTAATTTATTTATTATTCAGAAAAGATAGAGGCAGGTCAGGAAACACTTGGGCTTCCTGCAAAGCCGTACATTGTCTTGCAAAGCCCAGTAGGTAGAGACATATTTCACATAGTTGGAGGCTCTGTCAGGGGAAGCAGACAGACCTATGCAAGCACCTTCCATGTTCAGTCTCTGTGCTTCAAGGAGCTCAGGACTTCACCCCCGTGTCGCTTAGGGAAAGTTTATTGAGCAGAAGAAAAACCTTCTGGCAGTTTCTGCATATTGTGCTTAGGGGGCAATTTATAATCTCTAAGACAAGGGAACAGCCACCAGCCTTCCTGAGCACCATCTCTTCTAGGAAACTTAAACTTTTTCAGTATGAATGTTGATAATTACTACACTGCCCTCCTACGAAAGTGCAGACACTTAAGTTCAATTTATTATTACAGCAGCCAGAAACCCTAGGCAGTGCATGCCCAGTTGTAAATGCTGCATTGTCCGTACAACGTTACTTATAACAGTAAAATGCACAGAACTGATTTTACCAATAAATTAACTGTAAACATTCTTTTCTTTCTCCAAAATGCATAGAAAGTAAGTGTGTAAGTCTTGTGGCCCATTAAGGATAGCAGGGCAGGGCAGAGGGGATTTCATGAGTACCTTACCCTCTTTTATCCGTTCCCGGTTGCAAGCATGGCATGCACTCTCGTAGGCGCGACTGTAGAGTCGCTTCCCTGACAGCGCTTGCACATATGTGAGTACCACAATGAAGCCTCCCTTGCAATTAACTGTAATTCTGCTGTAGGCCAAATTCCTTCCTGCTCTATTTGGACCCCATACAGAGCTACTCTATTTGCGTGGTTTATAGCATTTCCCATCAGATCATTCTCACAAACATAAAGCCGATACAGCTTGGGCATTCATTCTCATGGGAAGTCATCATAGTCATCCTTTCTATAATGCTTTAAGCACTTGCTTGCTGTAGAAAAGAAAAGAGGAGCCATTGACTGGTAATCAGCACCCCACTGTGCATTTATAATTGTACTAATTTCCTTTTTGTTTCCTTATGAATATGAGGCTTGCTTTAAAAAGTCAAGTATTTTAAAAATATCAATTAGTAAGCCTAGGAGAGGGCCATGACCCCACTCACTTCTTGTTTATCTGCTTGAAGAAAACGAAAAAGGGGAAGTCTTTAATTCTTCCTTTCCTTTGAGACAGAAGTGAAACCTACCTTAGACTAGCTCCTGAAGTCAGGCAATTCCCATGCACCTTCTCCTGTGAGCTGGTCTCACAACACAGCTATGAAACAATGTACAGGGAAGCCCCAGTATTACCTCACATTCCTGATATGAGAAACAACAGGTCATGGGTGAATGAACAAGACAGTGACTCTTAGGAGGTGCCATAAAGACCATTTGCTCACTTCCCATGTGATTTGGAGCAAATCAGTGTCTATAAACCAAGGACAGCCACAGGGACATGGTGAGCATTATTTAGTTGGTGTTTGCGAGGACTCCAAGAATACACAGCTTTATTTAATGAAGAGTTCTTGTGTTCTTTTTTGATAAAGGAAACCAGATTTTAATGTCATATTTTCATGCTTAAGCTCACATACTCAGTAACCTACATGTCTAATAAAGACTGTAATATTTCAGGTTTATATATAGGATATTCCTAATGACTGTTGTGTCCTTTGTTGTGTCACATGTATCATGATACGCATAATTTCTTTTCCAGGTGGGACTACAGTGCTGAATACAGAAAAGCCAACGGTAATTGACAATACATTACAACCAGGTAAAAAAAATTCTTATTAAAACCATAATAAATTCCATACCCAAATTTCATGCCAGAGACAAAATAATGAATTGCAGCACTTCCTGACTTACCATTCCTTAAAGTCTCTGAAGTAAAGAAGCATCTGGTCTCTTAGCTCTGTACAGTAAATATTTTATTCCTTTCATCCACATGTAGATACAGCAGAGAACAAGATTTCCTTCTGCATCAGCAAATGCCAAGTGCTGACAAAATTAAACTAACTTAATCACACAGTGCACTGTTTAAATGTGGCATGTCAGTGACACAAAGTGTGTTTGCAAACTCTGGGAAAACAAAAACAGCCACACAAGCCCACTCACTATTTATATCCATGGTTTTACAAAACTAAGACAAGTAAAGTTTGCCAGTTTTCTCCACCAGGGAGCTGGCAGTTTTACAATATTGTTTTCTAGCAAATTTTCTTGAAATGGGGTTACATAAACTGCTACCATGAACTTGAAAAGGGAAAACCAAGTTGTCACTGGCAGCAGGTCCTTGTTACTTAATATAATAGCTAGCAGCTTTTAAATTCCTTGGTTTGCAGCTTCCTCAGCTTTCATACCATTTTTTTAATATCCTGTACAATTTACTGGGAGTGAGGGAGAGGATGGATTTGGGCAGAAAACTCGAACTCCAAAAACTATAAGCACTGGTTAAAAATTCTTTGCATCAATAATTATGGAGCGGTAAAGAGGTCAGTTTTCAGTTACTCCCATTTCCTCCTTTAAAGCACAGTCAGGCACAGTCTTACAAGTGATTTATTAACAGGGTGGGTAAGTGTTTATCATTGTTTCCTCAACCATGTGACACAATCCACTCTTGCTTCAAGCAAAAGAAAGGGACTAATAATGCAAAAAATTTCCTAAAGGACAGTGATGGTGTTGATCTGATTAAGAGATAGAGCTGACTTAGCTCAGACGTTGTTCCAACTCTCGGCCTCTGCATTCAGATATTGCAGAGGCCAATGCTTTTACTCTCCTCGAAATTTGTCTCCAGGGTCACCCAGTTGGCTAAGTCAGCATACACTATTTTTACCTCTGCCCTGCTTTATGAGCAAAGGCAGATTGTGGAGCACCAATGCAATAAGAAACACCACAGTGAGCCAGTCCCCCCTCTTGGGACACCTCTCCACCCTCCTCTTCACAGTCAGTGCTGCTGAAGGGCTGGATGGCTGCTGCTGATCTCACAGTTCTGGAAAGGGGTTGGGGATGCACAGGAAGAAAAGACTGTGCAGTGGATTAACAGAAAATTATTTTAATTTTTATGTCTGAAATTATCTGTTGGGCTTCTAATTTGATGAGATTAAGGATTTATTACACTATCTTCTTGCGTTTAAACAAATTGCAAATTTAGAAAGTGCCTCTGTGCAGTACAGTTTCACTCCCTCCCTAGCAGTGCCAGCTGCTCTGCAGGTTGTGTTTAATCCCCTTGGCTTGGGCGGGACGCTCCAGTAACAGATTGACTGTTACTACAGAGATTAAGATATCCTCATTTTCTCTCCTTACTTCCCTCCTGCACCACCTTTGCTTACTCTGTGATGTGCCAAGTTTTCTCTCTATTGAAAGAGTTTCTGAGGCTCCGTTCAGAGCATGCCAATGTTACTTCCCTGCATTGTGCTGGTAGGAACCGTTTCCTTCCGGGGAATAAGGGACGAGTTCACATCCCAAACTCCAGGCTCCCACATGCCAGCACATTACAAAGATCATAGATAGAGATCAGCCAGATGCTAATAAATAAGAATAAGGTTTCCAGAATTTCCAGTTTAAGATGTAAAGGTTTCCAGCTGCCTCATAATCCCTCACTGAAAACCAGCCAAAAACTCCCAAAAAGGGGCAGACAGAAATTTCCCTGAACATGAGGAAACCCCTCCTGGCATGGAGGTGGTATAAACATTTCCTTCTGCTGAAGGGGCACGGCTGGACCTGAGTGCCACAGTGAAGCACACAGAGCAGGGGCCATGCAGCCGGGAGCAAGTCTGCTCTGTCAGCTACAAATAATGTCGTTTATACTGCCCTTGAAGTTCCAGGGCTGCTTGGGGGCCCCTGGCCCTCAGCTGCCTGAGGATAAGTGCACTCTTTCAGCTCTTCTCAAGCTGAACAAGGTATGAATTTAACACATCAAGGACTGAGCCTTCAGCTTTGGCCTTAATTCCCTTTAAGGCATGGTTTACCTTAAGATGCTAATGCACCATAAGGTAAATGATGAGCTCCAAGCCAAGGAGCTGTTCCAGATCAGTTGCAGTTTGCAGGCTCCAGTGGCTACCCCTGTATGAGCTACATGGTGCCAGTGGTGCCCACAGCAGCTTGTGCCACCGTGACTGGGGACAGAGATTGACCAGCCCTCTCAGTAGCAGCACCTGCCATGGCACAGGTACTTTGCAAAAGGTGCCAGCACCATGTACCGCTGTCCTACTGCCTGCATTCCAGCCTGCAAATATCCCTAATCTTGTTATCCCAGACCAACATGCTTGTGTGTGTCAAAGCCTGAGATTATCCTATTCCAACCAGCTTTCATACACTCGGGAAACAGTTAAGAGCAAAAGCTGGAAAGCTTCCGTGTATAAACAAGCTGTTCCATCAAGGAGTCTTTTACAGTTCATTTCAAGGGGACTGAATTGAAAGAAAATAAAAAAGCATCATGATTTCAAACTGCTAAAAATGTTTAAAGGTTTGAATTTATATGCATATATTTTTTTAAGAGAGGATCTGCTTTCCTCCTCAAACTTAAAAAGGTGCCTTTTACAAATGTGTCTGTCCAAGTAAATTCCTCAGTCTTCAGCCCTAAGACTTTCTAACATCTAGTCCTTTTGAACATACCTTTTTCAATTCTGAAGGACTATTTAAAATGCTTGTCTCTTAGCTATTTACATACAGAGCAAGCTGTTCATTTACGTTACGTGCTCTCAGTGTGTTACCCACATCCTTTGTAAAGCAGACTGTTCTGAGAAGTACCTTGTTTTTCACACATATAATAGCTATTTCAGAAAAATATATAACTAAGAAATCCTGAAGTTAAAGTCTATGCTAAGAAATAATTTAAAGATAGAATAGGTCTGATTCTCATTTATGCTGGAGCAACTTTGTATCAGTAAAGGGATATTAAGGCAGTTAAATTGTCATTTACCATCATTTAAGGTAAATCTGTGCTGCCAGCATAAGTGGTATAAAAAGGTGAAATGCAAAAATGAATCAGACAAAATACACTCCTTTGAAGTGGTCCAAATTATGTTTGTAATTTCCTATTTTAATGTTGATTTACCCTTTGGCAGGAGCATCTTAGAGAGCACTTTCATAGCATCTTTAATGCCATCATGCTTCTTCTTGCCTCTTGTTGGAGTTATAAAACTATGTCAAAGTCTGTGGGCCACGAAAGATTAATGGACTCACAAGAAACTTACTCAACTAGATTTTCAAATTACTTTCTTGTTCATGTGCAGTAATGGTCCCAGCTGTGAGCAAGATGTGGTCAAAAAGTACAGCTGTTGGTTATTCTTTGAGAGAATAAATCTGTTTTAATTCAGTATCACGTACCCTACATTTTGAAAAAGGCATATGGGATTTCGTCACACCTCCCTCTCAGATTCTCATCTGAGCTGCTGCTATTTGGTTACTTAATAGCTGTTTTTCTTTGTCCTCTCAATACACACAAACCCCAGATCAATCACCTATTGGTAGGAGAATTATCCCAGCATGGGAATAGGCCAGCGCTGCAGAGGGAGCCCAACAATTGCTACTCGTCCCTGGTTTCCTTCCTTCCACCAGAGCTGCCAAGCTACAGTTCAAGGACAAAGAAGAGGACAGATTGCCTGTAGCTTGCTGTGAGCTACTGTATCAGCCCCCTGAGACCTTTAATAGAAGGGCTGAACTAGTCTGTCTTTTCTGGGGCAGGTCCATTGTCCATACTGAGCCATAATGAACCTATCCTGATGCTACAAGTGTCCATTATTAATTGGCTAGCAGGCCTATTTTTCCTTTTTTATGAGTCCCTGGGAGAAGCATTGGAAGAGACATAAGAATAGGCAATAAGAGATGGCATGTTTAAGAAGCTCATAAAATAAGAGCCCTCTGAAATGCCTTGCCTTTGACCTTCAGTCCCATTGCTGTGATTGTCTAAGGAATATAGTAACACAATAACTTTTGAGAAAACAATAGGAACCTAGCAAGAACCAGCTAACTGCATGCAGGTTACTGGTCAAATTCTCCTCAGTTTCAGTGGATTCTACTTCTGCATGGAAAACAAGTTCATTTTTATGCTACACCATGCTGTCTCTGAGTCTGAAGCCAAGGAACGCAGGCATGGCCAAAGCATATCAGACTTAGGCTGTTTGCCAATTTCCTGGACTATATATTTCAAATGAAAGTGTAAGAAAATATTTATTAGATGGAGCTGTGAAATTTAGCTCTGTTTTGAAAGTCTCCTTCTGATCCCAGTGTTCAGAACTGTCTTCAGAGCATGAAGTAAAAGGCTTTTGTCACTTCCTGCACTTTAGAATTAACGATTAAATTCTGGATATTTTCCTTATTCATGTCAGTGTCCAGTTCTCTTTGAATTGTGTTCAATCTTAGCAGGATTCAATGGAGCAAGTACCACTCATGTCATATGAGAATTTTTTTCCTTTGATCCACGCTGAACTTCACTGAGTATCTCACATTGCTCAGGCTGTGAAATGGAGAAAACAGAATACTTTTCTGTTCTGAGTCTCTGGATTCATCACTCCTTTACATACTTCTCCTATGTGTTCTGCTATTTATTTTTATTCAGAGTTGAACAATACCAGTCCTGTCAATGTCTTTGTGCAACGTGCTCATTTTTGCTGTGTGGTATCTTCAGATGGATGTGATCTATCTACCACTGTTCGCCTTTCTTGTGGTTTGAATACCACACAGGCTATCACTACTTTGCATGATATAATCCTTTGGGATTAATAAGATTAATTTTGTTCTACATTTTCTAAAACCTTTTCTAAAGTTCTGTCTCATGGCTCTGATGTCAAAGCCATGCAATATAGCTCTCCCTAGGACCCCTTGACAATGAAAGGCTATTTTTCACAATCTTAAAACCCTTTAATTCATTGCAATGTCACTTTGTTTCTTTAAAACCCCCCTTGATTTTCAGATGTCCCCTTTTGGGAAAGATGTCTTTGATCATGGCCCCATTGTCTAGAAAAAAATACCCCATATACTGAAGAAAGAGACATAATGGATTGCCTTTTTGCCCTCGTGTGTGTGTAGACTGAGTTCTGCTTCTTCAACATTTTGAGCCCAAAGAGAGATTATTCACCAAAATCTGCTTTTTTCCTAGAAGGAGCTAGGGTGCTCCCGGAAACATCTTTCCTCCACATTGAATTCCTGTGCCAAACATTATCTGTTGAATTCATTTGTTCCCAACTAGGATGCTGCATTCGTGACAATGTGGAGTAGACCCCTCTGGAGGCCAGCAGGAGAGAGGGGGGAGGCAGACGGGATGGGGAGGATGAAAGAAGGGAGTGAAGAATGAGGGCTCAGTGCAGAGAGACACCACGGCACAGCCGAGGCACTGACAGGCAGAGCAGAGGGGCAGGAGCTGCCGTAGGCTCAGACCTCTCTGCTGACAGAATGAAATTTTCTAGGGGCCAGAAGGGAGAGGGCACAGTGGCCGCAATGCAGGAATCCAGTGAGCTGAGAAAAAACTATGTCTGGGAGCAAGGGCCTACCAAACAAGGACACAGTGGGCAAGGAGAGAATGATAGATGAACCCTTCTTGTATTCATTCTGTCTCAACCTACTCACCTGAGGTTCTGTGTTGTTAAAATTATTATTCTAGTTTACCTTCCATTAAAATCTGGGTTGTGAGTTCAAAAGCTTTACCAATCTTCCCTGGCAGCTCAGTACATGAAGGAGGTCTTTGCCTTTTCAGACTGGAAGAGCTCTACCTCAAAGGTCTGGCCAACTGCAGGTCTCAACACACTTCTCATATTTCTGGTTATTTTCCCACAATAAACAAGTACATTCTAAGGGTTGCATTATCTTTCCTAGCTTTTTTGGTTAATAATGGGCAAGAAACACAATTCTTCCCTCGGAGCTGATATTGATGGGAGCATAGAGTCCTTTGTTCTTAGTTCATACTTGCACAAAGCATCTCATTAAAATAAACCTAAGTTATTCCTTTAATAAGGCATGAGTCATGCCTGAGAAAAGACTCCAAGATTTGGTCACATTGCTGTTGGGAGGGTATTGCTCTACTGGGAGTTGTCATTGCTCAAGGTGAGATAAAAGTTCATACCAGTGGGGTAGGAACCAAATTCTCAAAAGATTTCAAACTGCTTCTGAAAATAAGAAATGCAAAAGGTTTATATGCTATCTTTGTATAATATTTCCATTGAAATTCCAAGTTCTATTGAAGAAAGTAAGCTACTGTGTATTAAACCTTTGGGCAGAATTGAAAAGAAGCTGAAAACAAGATATGATCTCATCCTGACCATAATACCAGACTTCCCTTATTTTACACAGAGCTTGTTTTGAAGCTTATTTTGAGTTCATTTGGCAATCAGCCACATTTGTCCCTTTTGCTTCTCAATTTGTCCATTTCAATGCTGCCATCTTGTGGGCCTACTTAACTGTCTGAAAGATGCTGAAAAAAATTCCTTATTGAAGCCGAGAACTATAGACTTCACAGAAATCCTTTCCTGCCAAGGACATTCCATTAATGTTTGTGGTTCTTATTTTTGTCCAAATCTCATTATGAGTTGCAAAATGTGGAACCATCACAGTGCAAAGAGATATTGACAACCAGAAAATGTATCTGATAAGTAAGCCAGAGCTTTCTGTATGAGTCTTGTATGTTGCAACATGGTTATCAGATCATGAGGGCAAATCAGAGGAATTAATCTAACCACACACACAAAAAAAAAAAATCCTAAAATATGGGTCATAAAGAGACAAGTAGCAACTACATCATTTACAAAAAACAGTGATTTTTTTCATCTGTTTCCCAGGAGGGCTGCTCTTGCTGTGGCTTCTCAGTTTCAGGAATGAGTGTTTCTGTTAATAGTCAAAAGTATGCATTTGTTTTGAAGTACAAAATCTGAATCATGCAATTAATAATCACATGTCATCCCCCCTTTTCCCTCTTCCCTTGCAGAGCTGCCAATATACAACTTCAACTGTGCCTTTGGCTGGGGATCCCAAAAGACTTTGTGCCACTGGGAGCATGACAACCAGGTGGATTTAAGGTGGGCAATCCTGACCAGCAAAACCGGGCCAATTCAAGACCACACAGGTAATCATGAGTTCATGATGTAGCCGTTTTACATGGGACAAGATTGTTCTGTTTAATACCAATGTCTTCCAAAATCACAGGAGAGTGAATTATACCTAAAATACGTGAAGTCACAAAGTTGGTTCTCCAGTAAACCTAATCCATTATAGGTAATCACAACTGACTGTAATTGTCCTTTCTGTTGGGCAATAAAGATTGTTTCTTGTCAGGAGCTGAAGATATTCCCTTTGCCTGACTTGCCTTTGGATAATCATCACCAGGGGTAGAAAAATATCTGAATGACCAAATATTCTGCAAGTATCACTGACTAACTAATACAGTTGGTCAGTTAATGAACAAACCTCACGTTACTCCTATTTGTAGTTACAGGGACAACCCACCACAGAAAAGTATTGTATGTAAGTGAAACTTCCCAGATGAGTGTGTTACCATGCCCTTCTCCTATCCAGAAGGAGTTGGAGATTATAGCAATCCTCTGCTCACAAACAGTTTTTCAAGAAATATCACCCTGGGGAATTGATTGGTTTGTTTTGTAGTAACTAACTCATAGCTCAGCATAATTAGGCAATAAATTTGCTGCAGGGTAGTGGAGAAGGGAGGGCACTGTGTGACCTGCACAGACTCTCACTTTAGTGTTCTCGCTTGCATATGTGCAGATTAATCAAATGGGTTGAGATGAATCCCCCTTCCCACTTCTGCTACCCTTTGCTTAATGAGAATGACAAGGAAATTAGACAAAATTGGACTTTTTAAATTCTGAGACACTTTCAATTGAATCTTAAGACAAGTACAGTAGTTTCAGGGGAAAAAAAACTTGTAATACTTTGACTATAAATGGCATTGTACAAATAAATGGCATCAAATTAACTAAATGCAGTTAGCTGAAGTGAAGGCTGTAATGGTGGAAAAATTGATGTAGAGTAAAGTGAAATGGCTCAGTAGGATCTGACATTGAAAGGAGGTTAAAAGCTACGTTAGCCAGAGACTGACAAAATCTAAAAGGCATGCATAAGTAAAGCTCTAATTAAGACAATGAAGACATAGTTCCTGACCTGGCACTGCAATAATATTCTGAAAATGAGAGCTATCTGCACTTTGCCATCAAGGATTATAGAGAGAGAACCTGTCTTCAATCAGGAGATGAAGAAATTATATTCTTCAAATGGGATTTTGTTGTTTCCGCTGGGCCCTGCTAGTACAGAAAACTTATTTGTTCCATGAGCTGTAGCTTTAGTAAATCTTACAGGCAGCTCCTTTTTCTCCTGCTGCACCAACTTTCAATATTTTCCAAAATTTTCTTTGAACTCTTAAGAGCGCCTTCACCTGCCAGGTTTGCCATTCACCTGCCAGCAGGCACAGAGTGAGTGGGATGGATACGAACGCAGACCGTGAGCAGCCTGAATGGCACTGATGTCCCAAACAAACCCTCAGTTGCACAACGAGGCCATCCTATATATTGGGAGAAGCACAGTGAGCAACTCTCAGGCATATCTTTCACTCAGACACGTGTAAAGCTAAAAAAAATACACAGAAGCAATCTTCAACAGCAATTGCTTGAAGACAGCAGGATACACTGGATGTCACTTCAAATTATATATCTTGTGATGAAATCTGGCCAGTGTTAGGTCTTCCAGCTCAGACAGCCATCCCAATGCTGTGATTATTTTCCTTTTTTCCTCCCTCTGGATTTCCCTATTACCATTCTTTGATGAGATTTGCACATGTTGTGCTGCTTTGCACAGAAGCAAAGTTGGAAAGAATGTGTAGACATAAGCGGTCCTGCTTAAGAAGCTGGACAAGATGTTACTGCAGAAAGACAAAAAAAAGAAAAGAAAAAAAAAGCCTAATTTTTTTTTTTTTTACAACTTAACATCATCTTCTCCTATAAAATTCTTTGACATGTATATTGGGCAGGATACCTGTAACTGCTCACAGAAAGATCCAAACAAAAGAAAACACCCTTGTCTCATGTTAGAAGAAATACCTTCCTTTCTTATTTATTAGGTGTATCCACTGGTTTTAACCTACTCCTCTTTGTTCCTGGTTCCCTTCTCACTACTCTGTCCTTCTTATGCAATGAGAGTGGCAATGCTCATCTTCCTGTCATCATTGGTGCAGGACTACACCACTGCAATCGAGCAAGTCTCAATTGTACATTATTTCACATGGAATTCAAGAATGTCGTGTAGGCAAAGAGCAATGCTAATAAAACACCACCCTTCCAAAACATCATCTTTTGCTTCTTTTTAGTTTTCTTTCTTATAAGTGTTGGTATATTCAGTGATATGTATATGTATTTCAGCAATATTAGAGAAATAGTATTCCTTGTTATTACTTTTATCCTTCCTACACTTAAAATAGCTTTGTACAGATGTCAATAAATGCCAGCTCCACCCTTTTGGGTGAGTGCATTGCACATCCAATCTGTTCTTACACACACCAGGATGAACTATGTGTTTTTCCACCATAACTCTTTGCAAAGACACTGTACAAAAGCTGACTGGAATAGATGTGTGGCTGATGTAAATGAGAAGCATTTCTCTTTAGTCAGTATCTTACTTAGCAATTTTCTGTTACCAAACTAATCACACTCTAACGTGCTTCTCTCTCAGCATGATTAAGAAAGTAATTTTCCAAGTTAAGGTGTTCAGATTTCAATGTGTATAAATCCATTATGCCCTTGAGAAAGTACCAGCTATAATCTTACTCGTTCAGGAAAGGGCTCACAAATAAATAGACCCCAATATATTGTTACAAAAATCAAGAGCGTAACTGACACCATCTGTGACAATGCTCAGCCTCTGTTTGGGAACACTCTTAGATCTCAGTTCCTGATCTCTGTCCATGGCTGTTCAAAGCCATTTCACCCTTCAGTATTCTTCCCATTCTAATCTTGCCCCTTGAGCAGATTACTTCAAACAGAGATTTTTTTTTTTTAATAGCTCTTTGCACAATTAGCATAGAGTAAGCCCCGGGGATTTCTCTTTAGCCTGCTGAACCAGGGCTGGCTGTTTTCAGGTGGTGCACGCTGACTAATGGAGCACATGCTGTCTCACCAAACATGCTTGTGCCTCCTTCCCTTAGCAAAAGCAAATGCTTTGTGTGTTTCATGTGGTGAACATGTTGTTAGGGTTCATTCTTGGCACAAAACATCCCAATGAACATCAAAGGAGATGGCCAGAAGAAAGTGTAGAATAACAGAATTGCTTGGGCTGGACAAGACTTTTAAAGGTCGTTTAGTCCAGCCTCACTGCAGTGACCAGGGACATCTTCAAACCTGACCTTGAATGTTTCTGGAGATGGGTTGTCTACTTCCTCTCTGGACAACCTGTGTCAGTGTTTCACCACCCATCAAATTTCTTCCTTGTATCTAGTCTGAATCTACTCTCTTTTAGTTTAAAACCTTTACTCTCTAGGCTGTCGCTATAGGCCCTATTAAAAAGTTTGTCCTCATCTTTGTAGTAAGTCCCCTTTACTGGCTGAAAGGCTGCAATAAGGTTTCCCCCGAGCCTTCTCTTCTCCAGGCTGAATAACCCCAACTCTCAGCCTGTCCTCGTAGGAGAGGTGCTCCAGCCCTCTGATCAGCTTTGTGGCCCTCTTCTTAGAGCATGACAGCTTTTCTAGAGCTCCCAAAACAATGCCCTCTGACTCTCGTTTGTGATGCTTGACCCATCAGCATGGAAAGAAAGCAAAAGATCGGGGTGGTCGGGGATTCTCATGTTAGCAAAGAAAATTAAAGCTGGTGGCTATTCCTAACACAGTCCTTCTGTCACAGTAGGAGATGGCAATTTCATTTACTCACAAGCTGATGAAAGCCAGAAAGGCAAAGTGGCCCGACTGCTGAGCCCCGTGATTTACTCACAGAACTCTGCCCACTGCATGACATTCTGGTACCACATGTCCGGCGCACACGTCGGCACCCTCAAGATCAAGCTGCGCTACCAAAAGCCGGATGAATACGACCAGGTGCTGTGGACCCTGAGCGGGCACCAGGCAAACTACTGGAAGGAAGGACGTGTTCTTCTTCACAAGTCTGTGAAACACTACCAGGTGAGCTTGGCTGCCTACTCGCTGAACTACCATGGCCAAGGCCAGCAACACCTCGCTGGTCATGCTTTATACACTGCAGTAAAAGATGTCACCGAAGGATTTATGTAGACAATATTACACCCACAGATGAGGTACACTTGCTGTGACTAATAATAGTGAAATATTTCATGGTATCTCAGATTGCAGTGATACAGGCACTTTCTTATCAGATGCCAAATAAATACTTTATAATTCATTTATCATCAGTCGCAAAACTGCCTCTTTGCCACAGTTTTGCTGATGTAAAATTCTTTAATAAAGTCATGACAGTACATAATTTACATTTGCCTGGACTTCATAAAGGCAGGAAATGCAGATTTTCAGGACACAATCGAAACACATGGAAGTGTGACATCATGGCAAGTGAAGATGTATGTTAACAATTAATTAAGAAATCCTGACTGCTGCAGTTGTGTGCTAACATGAAAGCAATGTGACCACTATCTTGTTTTTCCAGGTGGTTATTGAGGGAGAAATTGGAAAAGGAACTGGAGGAATTGCTGTGGATGATATTAAAATTGACAATCACGTAGCACAAGAGGATTGCCGAAGTAAGTGTGAAAAGCAAGAGAATTCTCATCCAAAACATTGTTTATTTTGTTTTGATAGCTAGTTTTATTTGTGTGAAAGTGATAGATAATTATTAACTATGTTTCCACTGAAAATATCCTGATTCAGTCCATAGCTTTATTCATAGTAAGTGCCACTGGTGTCACTGTGGTAGGGCAGCAGTTTGGACCAGAACTGGCACCCTACTGACATGGGTCACAGCATATTCAAATTCTCACATCTCTCCCTGTATTTCATATTGCTGTCCTCTTTAAATTTCTCTGCTTTTCCTATTGCAGGACCCTATTTTAACTAATGCACAAAATCCAATTTTATTACTTCTCTCTTTTTAGATCATTTACTATGAAGCCTTCTTAAATTCTCTTTTAAAGGACCATATCGAACCCTTACAGGATAAGCAGATAGGGTGAAAGGGCCCCTGCTCTGTCCTCTGCTGTCCTGTCATTCTGGGTTTGCTGTGGCTCATTTGCTGTCGTCGTCAGCTCTCAGACATGTGGGACACAAAGTAATGTTAGGACATGGCCTTTCCCAAATCTGAGCCAGGCTATTCCTGAGATGCTCTTTGAGCCTTTTTATTCCTGGCCAGTCTTGAGTTATTCCAGTCACTGCTGATCATATGCACATTGCATACTGCACGTAACTTGGCAGCAGCAGCCCCAGATAAACACAAGCAACTGAACACTGTCCTTCATAGTGGAGATGAAGCAATTACTTTTATATAAAAGAGAGAATAGAAATGAGAACTCTCAGCATTAAGGAGACAAATTTATTCTGTGTGAGTTGGCAATACGACTAAGAGCAGTAAGAGGGTGTTCCTCACCTTTTGAGGCTAACATCCTTTTGAGGGTAACATGACAGTCTTCAGCTACGTGGTAATTTCACTGCAGGATGAGAAAACTGTACAATATCTTTTTATCACGTGGTCCAACCCCTGGGGTTCATCAAATGCCACCAGAGTGGCAGTTAGCAGGAAAGAGAGGCAGGACGCACTGCTTAGTACTCCTGCAGTGTCCACAGTGCCAAGAAAGGTGCTGGGACCACAGTGACTGTATCTAATTTACTCCAGCATGAGAAAGAAAAATAACTTCTTTCCTACCTCCATGTTTTCATTGTTCAAACCAAATGTTGAGCAAAGATTTCTGCCTGAGGGAGGTAAACCCAAAAGCTCAGTCTGAAACAAACACAAGTGGGCTTGCTGCAGTTGGTGAAACTATTCTTGTGATTAACTATGCCTATGCTGATGAAGTGTTATGGAATTGGGCTCCAAAATTGTAAATACAGTGAATGAGATGCTAATTCATCACACTGATTTCTCTTTCCCAGGCATGGAAAACCCCTGCTGATAACTAAAACTGTGCCAAGACTGGGCGGAGAGGAGTTTTTTAATCTTTCTTTTTTTCTCCATTAATTTTCAGAGCCCATTATAATGAACGGCTCTGTCAAGCCGCCATAATGATGCTCTGACACAGGAAAATCTGCTATACCATTATTGCCAGCATGATAGTCAATCAGTGTTTGTAGCCCTAATAATCAATGTCAATTCTTTTGCTTCATTAGAATCAACTGATGTGGAGAATGAAATAGATGAAGAAGAAGACCCTGAAAGTAATCAAACAGGTAAAAATTGTGTTATTTTTTAGAAGGGAATGAATTTTAATGTGTATTTTAATGTGAATTTTTGCATTCTATTTATTTATTTATAGATTTGTTCTCTAACTGCATGTCATATTAAGGTGTTTTGATTTATCTGGATGAGATTATAAGAAAACTTACATTTATTTTAAGGTTTTAATAGTTTTATTCTTCCATGTCATATGGACTTAGAGACTTTTTATTTTTTGTACTTATCTCAAACATTTCAAATTTCTATATACCTCATTTGTTACATTATATACATGTATCTGCAAGCACATTATAGCCCCTCAATATTTTGTTATCTAGAAGGCTTGACCACTGCTGAAGAAAGCACTATCATTATATCTTGCAATTTATGACTCACACTGTGCCTAAGTAATTAGGCTCAAAACTCTTCAGGTTAAATGTTTCACAGACCTGGCTGAAAATGCCATTTTATGACCAATCTACCAAAGCATTATAATTTCCAATGGTTATAGCAGTAAATGGATCATTAAATGGATCATAATTGTCATATTGTTCCAGTAATAGAATATACTTGCATTTTTCAGGCAATGAGCTTAATTTTTTTCTGTTACAGTCAACAGGATTGCTATAATTGATTTCAGTGAAAGAGATTTTGTCCAAAAAGACTTTTTGGCTTTTCCAGCAACAATTACAGGGTTTGCTGCTTTTGGATCATTTTCATAAACTAAAAAGGTTGAGGGAAAACATTATGATACCCAATGAATATTTCACACAAGGGGGCAGAGTGCTCTTCTGTGTCAGTTCTGCCACTGTTTCCACTTCAAGATCCCATCCTAAAGTCATTGAAGTAGAAACAAAATGGCTGGATATTCCCAACTGATGTCTTAGGCTCTAACCTCTCACACTGAACTGAGTAGGATCAAATTAACATTTCTCAGCTAAATACTGCAACATGGCAAAATATAATCAAAAGGCCTCGTTATTCACTCCCAAGGGTCCCACTTCTCCCCAGGGCAGAACCAGAGCTCTGCTTACATGCAGCCAATTCAAAGATTGGAGAACAGTCTGGAAAAAATCCACAGCTATTTGGGCCACATTACAGTTTCCAGCTATTTATGACCACCTTCAAGAAGCTAGGTTTTAAAATTATGTAAAAAAATTAGGTCAAAAAAAAATGATGGTCTTCTCCAAATTTCCAATGCATTAAGCAAAGTTCTAACTAGGATTAGGTCTGAAAATTTTGCAATTCTTTACTCAATTTCAGGGTTTACACCTCCATACCGTACAGGTGAGGACTATGATGACATCTCCAGGAAACCAGGCAATGTCCTGAAGACCCTAGATCCAATCCTCATTACCATCATAGCCATGAGTGCACTCGGGGTGCTTTTAGGAGCCATCTGTGGAGTTGTTCTGTACTGTGCCTGTTGGCACAATGGGATGTCGGAGAGGAACTTGTCTGCACTGGAGAATTATAACTTTGAACTGGTTGATGGTGTAAAACTGAAAAAAGATAAACTAAACACACAGAATTCATACTCGGAAGCATGAAGGCGTAAAGCGACTGGAGAAGTCAGAGAATCGGGATGGAAGGACATAGCTCGGTCGTGCTGGGGAACTGTTGATCTTTTACTGTACAGGCTGAAAAGTGCATTGATGACACTGAGCCAAGCTTTTCTCAGGAGCTTCAATGAGTGTGTAACCGATGAACATGGACAACAATCGGTGTTAACAACCTGAATCATGTACAGTCTGCTTTTTCTGTTGGTTTTATTTGAAATGAACGCTGGTGTTGAGACCAAGTATGATTGACTTATAGTTCATTTTGTCTTTCTTTCTCTCCCTCTCTTTCGTTTTCCGTTAATGGATAATTTTGTTTTTACTGTGCAAAATCCGAGATGCTGTCACAAAATGTATTCAGTGGGGTCCTTTGGATGGACATGCTGTCTGTAGCTCAGTGCCCAGAAAATATTGGAGTAACAGCAATTTAGTGGACTTCTGCACCTGTATTTGTGTATAATTGCTCGTGTTGTGCATAGGCAAAGAAGGGTTAGGATGTTTTTGAAAGTACTGCTGCATCAGTACCGATGTAGCGTGTCAGCTCCGTTTACGAAGCAATACAGTCAAACTTTATTGATGTTTTTCAGTGTTGTACTAAATTTTGTGCTTGTGAACTCCATAAAAGAGTATGTGCCATCATCAGACACAACTGGTAACCAAGTGTACTGCCTAAAAACTAAACAGAAAAAGTCCTTGGCACTGGCTAGTGTATGTCCTCTCAAGTGCCTTTTTGTTTGTACTGCTTCTCATTGTGTTAACATTAACTACAGCTTCTCTGCAGTTATGCCCTTGTCTTTAATCATATTCTGATGGCTCACTGACTAAAAGAAAAGTATATTTTAGTGTAAGAAAATAGCCTCAGCCAAGGCAAGGGCTAATCAGATTTGACAACCTGGCTCGATTGTTCTGCTTTCTGTATTTCAACTTCATGTCTCTTGACCCTTTTGTATAAAGCTGCAATATCCCCTTTTATTGTTCTTTCATATAGAATGTATTTTCAAATGTAAAATCTCTCTCCCTTTCTCTTCTCTTTCTCTCTCTCTTTGTCTCTCTGAGTAGGTTGCATAAGCATTTGCCATTGCCAAGGAAAGAAAACTTCAGCTTTAACTTGCTGGTAATGGCAAAGGATTTTATTAGAGTTTGTGTTAAAAACTAAGGGAAAATTCTTAACTTTATCTTCCAAAGTCGAACTTTGGGTTTCTTCTTAACAGCATAAAGTGACAGTATCTTTTTTCCTGATGTCATGAAACATGTCTTTTATCCTGAACAGCTTGCCTGTTAATTACACTGGGGAAAATGCTTCCCTTACTGAAAAGATTGCCTTTAAAATGAGAAACTTTCCTCCTCTTGCTCCTACCTGAACTCAGAGTTCTGGTCTCTCAGTAACCGTGTATTTTCATGCTAATCAATGCTAATTGGGCTTACATGTGAGTACTGAGGGCCGAATGAAATCCCACAGTGTATGTAGGGTATGTTCTTACCATCATGTTATATCCAATTGGCATTTCATACCAGGAGGTTTCTGTTTGACCACAAGTGCAGACAGTGACCAATTCAGTGAACTGAGATCTCTAAACTGTCAGAAAAATGTGTTTGACAATGATGTGGCAATTTTTTTAATATTTTAGGGCAAATACTATTGGTCAAATTATATCCAACAGCCTATGCAGCTGGTCCGACAGGGTAAAAAGAAACAAGAGCATGTTTCCCACAGGGGTCCATACAAGGCAGCGAGCGAGCAGAGGGGTCCCTCCCCTCCTGCAGGTGCAAGGGGAGCCCCTGGGTTTCTGCAGTGACCTGCACACAGCACAGCCATAACTGGGGGGCAGCTTCAACCTTCCCCTTTGTATCTACCAACCAGCAGATAAAACCAGTGCAAACATGGGGAAAGGAACGTCCTACAAAGTGCTGAACTCATGTTTTTCCTCACTGAATTTCCTGAGTAGAGTCAGGGAAGTGATTGAGACTTTCTGAGCTAGTCTTTTCCAAAATTGCTTTTGTAGAAGAGCAATGAAATATCCTGTCCAGGATTAGGATTAAAGAAGGGCTAATGCAACCTTGAATTACTTGGAGCAACAGAATCCACCCCTATTTATCAACCAAATGTTTTGAAGTATAATTTTCACAGTATGAACTATAAAACAGAAAAATATGTAGAAAATCCACTAGTAACCCAGAAACGGAAGAAAAATGACAGACACAGTAGGTAAAAATGAGGTTTGAAGTTGAAAATACTTTAAAGGAAGACCCAATAGAAAAAAAATGTGGACAGTTGCTACTTCAGGGGGCCCTAAACGCAATGATTAACAGGAAAACCCAAAGACCCACTTCAGGTCATCAAACCTTAGACTGATGGAACAATTACCTCCCCAGCCTCTCAACCCTGGGTCCTCCAAAAGGTGAGACTGTGCACCTAAGGCCTGAAAGTTTTGCCTAAAAGTTAGTCCGTGAGATGTCCCAAGTGACAGACATACTTTGTCAGAGGTAGAATTTTCATTGGTTTCTAGCACTGTAATTTGACCACAATAGTATTGCAGCAGCTAGTTAATTAACCCAAAGAAGAAAAGGATTTTTCAAAACTATTTTCAGCACACTACCACTGTGTGAGTCAGGAATTAAGGGTCTGTTCTCCTTAGCTGAAAAAACTTCTAGTCCACTAACTTGATTAAGAGTTACATGCTTATATTGCCTTGAAGAGAAAATCCCATTGGGGAGCCCAAGCCCAAAACCTTTTGAAATATTCCCACTGATTTCAATAGATTCTGGACCAGCTCTAGGTCTTGATCTATTTGAACAGAAAAGCTGGTAGTTGGCGTGTTTTTTCCTTCTTTTAACATACTGAGAATAGTGAACATAGAAAGGAATTTATCTCCTTTGTGGTCTTCAGACATTACTATGATAATGAGGATCTAGCACTGAAGATTTGATTTCTCTGAAGGTAATAGAATTAAAGTTGCCCTTCAAAGGAAAAATGATACTGCAACTTTACATTGAAAAGTATCTTGCACTGATAAATATATTTAAAAAAATTATATGTTTATAAAGTTATTAATTTGTAAAGGCAGTGTTACAAAATGTTCAGTTTATATTGTTTTAGATTGTTTCATAATTTTTAAAGTGTAAAATAACATATTTTTTTCTTTATTGAAAAACTATAAAAATCTTCTGTAGTAAAATGATTTCATTTTACTGGTATATTATTGCCTCATGTTTTGTACCATCATAAAACTTTGTGCAAATTTTTTTTACAGAAATTTTTATTTTCTATGACAATATGACACTTGTAAATTGTTGTTTCAAAATGAACAGCGAAGCCTTAACTTTAAATGACATTTGTATTCTCAGACACTGAGTAGCATTAAAAAAACACATAGAACTGAACTGTAACTTAAATTTCCAAACTATGACTACTACATTCCAAAGAAACAGTTGAATTAAACATTTTCATAAAATATCCCATAGCTGATGTATTTTATTATACTAAAATGGATTGGTATTTTTAAATGGCTGGTTTTATTTAGCATCTTGCAACAAGCACAATGTTTTAATCGCAATTATATTTGTTGGTAGGCAGCTCCAACAAACAGACACCTTGTGAGTTTGTTCATTGCTTAGGACAGAGGGATTCCCCTTTGCCTGACTCATTCTCTTTCCTTGCTGGAATACACTCCTACAACCTGCTTTTTAGCCAAACAGGTGGGATTTAAGAGGACAAATCTGCTGCCATTGCCACTTGCCATGGGCCACCCAATGTAACACCCTGTGCAGGTGTTACACCCCCCTTGGGGATTGCTCTGGGGCAGGGGTGAGATTTACTGCCAAGTAATGCCCATTTTTGCTGTGTTACTCCACTAAATCTCTGCTCCTGTGTAAGGTTTGCACTCATAAGGTCCCTGCAAATTTCCATCATCAGGGAGTCATCAGGACTCACCCAACCACAGCCAAATTTCCTAAGGGGCAGCACAAGTTGATGATTGGACCAAATGCAGCCAGGGCAGCCCATGGGCCTGGTTTGGCACCAGCTGGGTGCCAAACTCACCTGTGGAACACATGGTCATGTGTAGGGAGACCTTCAAGGAGCTAGCATCCAGATCAGAAGCTTCAGATTGCACGTTTCCTGCTTTACGCAATACTTACCTATTTTGTTTCCTTTTAGTACTCAGCACTCTGCACATTAAAGTTTGACAAATCTTTTCTTTACATTGCATGCATGAACAAAGCCCAGACTGTCAGTATGTCATTAGGTGGAGTATAAACATTTTACTTCAGCTACTTTACCACTCATGGGAAAAATACTGTACTTATTACCATACACTTGATCACTGCTAACACTTGAAAAGAACTTATTTAATCTTGTCTCCTCAAGAGAACAGTGCTGTGTGTACCTGTTTAAAATGTGAGGTGAAGCTACAGCAAGCACCTGACAAAATCCCTACTCAGATTGCTCCCAAAATGTGGTTGTGAAAGTTGCTGTTGTCTGTAGAACCACTATACCTAAATTCCTTAGAGGTGTACTTCATTGCACTCTGTTTGCTTCTGTGATAACCAGGGCCCTTCAAGGGAAAATAAATGGCAATGGAATTGATTAGTGAAAAAAAGAAATCTGTAAAGTGAATCTGTGGAAGATGATGTTTAGGAACGAGAGACAAGTATTTTAAGTAAAGAAAATTCTCTTTCATTCAGGGAAAATTAATTTGCCTAGAAGCTAACAAGTGCTTGGTGCAAAACCTTCAGTTTTCCGCACCAATAGGCTGCATAAAGCAAGAACAAAAATGGTGCAATGGGATCTGAATTACTTTTCAGAATATAACTTGTAAACTTGAAGGAAAAGAAGAGCAGATGGAAAGAGCAGATGGGTCAGCTACAGACAAACAGTGCCAGAAGTGCACAGCAATGAGGGTCATGGTCTGTAAAAGGTGTCTTTGGCAGGTAGTAGAAGCAAACCCCTTTATTATTTCACCAATGAAATGTACCATCCCAAATCCAGCAGCCACGTAGCCAGTCTCATTTCCTTTCCTGTTGGCAGGATGTAAAATACAATTGCCCAGCAAAAGGTGTGTGCTGAGGAGAGGGTGGGGGCAGCACTGCTGGCGTTAGGTTGGGTGAGGCCCATCAGCACCATGGAAATGACAGCGGTGCCCACCTGTGCAAACCTGCCCTCTGGAGCGAAGCTTGCCAGTCCCAGTGGAGATGAAGCTCCTCCATCCCCAGAACCTGCCTTGTAGGAGGCATATGAAGACCTGACAGGTGCAAGCTAACACAGCCATAATTTTGAACCTCGCAAGTCTTTTCTTATGTGCAATTAGTCTGTTCCCAAGTCAATTCTTCTAAGCCGCTTTGCCAAAGTCAAATGTCAGAGTTGGGTTGGATTTTCAGTTGTGCCATCCGGACATTACATCCCAGAAGTAATTCCCTTCCCATTTCTTAATTGTCCTGTCCTTTGCAATACATTATGCCTAACAGCATATTGGTTCAAGCAACATTAATTTATTAGAGATTTAATTTCTTACTTTATATCATTTTATGCCTCAAGTCACCCATAACCACAATTTTATCTACACGTGTCTGTTAAATTATAACGGAGTGTGTCTGATTTTTTTTTTTTTTTNTTGTTTTTTTTTTTTTTTTTTTTGCCATGGGATATGTTGTATAGACGTTTTATTTGCTGATTAGTCCCCCTGTAGTCCCTAATTGCTTTTCCACAGTAGGTCAGTTCTCTATATACATTTCCATTCTCATGGCTACACACAATCAAGTTCTAATCTTATCACCTCAGGACTGATGGTGTCTCAATGTTTATAACTGAAAATCTCATTAAAAAATCTTCTGGCATTTTTCACAGATGGATGGAGTCTTATCATGTGTCCAAACCTAATTCCATCTTCAATAATCATATTCTCCTATTTAAATTTACATTGTTTTTACTCATCTCTCAGACATTTGATTCATGTCCCTGTCATTGTACTGCATCACTGTGCACCATGCACTGTATTTTATTACAGTTGTGTTTCTGGAATGGGCGAGGTGGGTCTGAATTAAAAAAGGAATCGCGGTCTTACTGGAGTGCCACTGGTACCAGAGAGAGAGGTCAGGTGCTTCTCTCAATGGTAGAAGGTAAGGAGAAGGGCTTCTCAGGTGCTGGCATGACAAACACTGAGGGATTTAATGTTGAGATTCTGGAGGACAAAGGGCTTGTCTGAGGACACAAGTTCTTCTAGTGACAGGAGCCGCTAAGAGAATTACCAGGCAACTCCATTCATTTCAATTCCTTCATTTTTGCCTGACAAAAACAAAAAACCCTCACAATTCCAAAAAAAGTCTGCGATATAAAAATGTCTCTGGCATCTGCCATGCACTTTTAAATCTGCAGGCATGGAAGAAGGAAGTGGGGGTACCAACCCATCTGTTAGCTGAACCTAAAGGGTGGGTTACTAAATTCAAAGAGGCAATGGGTGTGGATGTGGCTTTGAAGATCCAGGCAGCATCTCAGGGCTGTAAGACTGGCATTCTTCATGCATCATTTTCATCTTGAAATCTTTTCACCTTCATTCCCTTTCATCTACAACATGTTGGTTTATGCCACTTGTTTCAAAGTAAATTGCCTGGGCTAAACTACTGGTTTGTATGGTTTTCTACTATTAATATATTTTTCTGTAGTGGAATTTATGCTTCCTTCACTGTTCAAATACTTTTGTAACATTTCCCTATGCATTACTAAGGCATGAATAGCATGAAATTTGCTCACACCATTTGTCAGAAGAGAGAAGGGCCCACTTCGTCCCACACCTCCTCTTCCACGTCCCTGCTAGGGATGTGTACTCCATGTCAGAGACCCAGACACTACATCTTTAATAAATAATTGACCTTTCAGGGAACCTCAATGCTTTCTACGTCATGCCTGATATCTTTGTATTAATTAAATATTGATATCAATATTCTTACTAAATATTTACTTACCAGCTTCATAACTGTGAGCGTACCAGAGAGGGTCAGTGGGTCACTCTCATTTTGCCTTTTGAGACTACTAAGTAGACCACAGTGTTTCATCTTTCTCTACTTTTAACTTGCTAATCTATATTTCTCAAAGCTCTATCATCAAGGAAAAAAAAAAGAAAAGAAAAACAAACAACACAAAAGATAGCTCTATCCAATTTCTATTCACATGACTGAAAAAAATCCATTGAATATATAAAGAAATACAAATTTATTTTTATTTTGAAATGTGTTTTTGTGGAGTGAAGTGGAAAGTCACCACGCTGGTTGAAGGTAGTATTTGGGATGTCTGCGAAGCGGTAAGGAGACAGCCACTGGAACCTTCTGAAAATTAACCTGTAACATCTGGAAAGGGTTAACAAGTCTGCAAAGTCATGAGAACACAGGAATATCAAAGTAGGCAGTTATTGGTTTTACCCCAAGCATGGCTGAAAAAATGGAAGAAAAGCAGGAAAATACTTAGTGTTAAGAGAGGATGAGAAAGGACCTTCTTATTCTTGGTTCTACTAGTTTGTCTTTTAATTAGTACTCAGAAGATGGAAGGCAAAACAATGAATGAACTGATCTCCAACTCAGTCCCACCTACAGCTCATGGGGAGTAATCCATGCTCTGCAGTTACCATGCATCTCTGAGACTGAGGCAAGGAGAGGTTGGTACCACGACCCGTCACGTGAAAGATCACTGGCCCTCAACACCAACCCCTTTGCATGTTCTCCAAACAGTTGCATGCAGGAAGCAATACCACTTTGTACCCACAACCTGCACTTCAATTGCATTTTCCATGCCCTACACCACATTATCTTCCTTTTGTATTTCTTTGGCCTTTCTTCTTCTTAAGATGAGGGCTGCCAATTAAGCCACATTTCCCCAGGCTCTACCTTGTACAGTGCAGGGCACCCCAGCTCCCATTTACCAGCTTGGGAAGCCCACTGTGGGACCAGATCTCCCATTCTCTCAGCTGATGCTGCTCCACTGCCCGAGCGTCTCCTGCTTGGTGGTTGTTTCGCATCATTATCTTGTTTGCAAGAGAAGGTCATTGAAAGTTCACCTGAAATCTAGACTCTTTTTTCACTGCTGTAATCTCTAGGTGACTAAGGATCATCTTTGCTACTTTTAACAAGTCTTTTCACAATCTATACCCTTTTCTTCATGCATACTGAGGTCTTAAAGTGGTCAGCTTAAAGCCATACATCTTGATAAAGTGGCTGAATTACTGCTGCTGAATGGGAGGCCATTATCTACAATTAGCTTATGGCTCTTAATAGCCATTATTGCAAAAGATGGATTTCTCGATAGGGTAAATGTCTTACCAAAGATCCTGTTAGTAGTCCTGCTTATGAAAACTTAGATGGTAGCTGATTTCTGGAAAAGATCAGGTTGATTTCCAGCTGAAATAAACGATTATCAGCTTATTACTATGGGTAATAAATAGGTTATATGCATTATAATAATTATTATAACTTAATGTGAGGACTACTTGATTCTTCTGTGCTGTGTACTGTATGCAAATGTGGACAGACTGAAAAAATGCTGTGAGGATGTCACCATATGGTTTAAGAGAAAAACACAAAACATCTCGCAACTAGAGGATGTAGTAACTTGCCTCAGAGTAGCAGCTTTTCTTTCTCTGTTTACAGAAGTATGGTGGTTAGAAGAGTTAGAATGTGCATCTGCCAGTTCATTGGAGAAAACTATGGATTTATGAATCTCCTTGAGGAAGTGCATCCTGATGAAGGACATGAAGGAGCAGAGAGTAGAGGCAGAGTAGATGGGGTCATGAACTTCATTTTACTTCTCATCATGAGTAATAGTGCTAAACTGATAGCCAGTCAGATCTCTCATTTTCTTTAATTTAATGCTATACTTCTTGCTCTTTGCATTACTGACCCCACATTATAACTGAACCATGCATTTTATTCCAGTGCTAAGCACTACTTTAAATGCACAAGAAGATTTCACTGCTTTTTATACCGAACAGTTATGTGTGGTGAGTTTTGTTCTTTTCACATGAAGAACCAATTCAGAGCTAACAACTTGTATAATTTTAATTAAGTCTCATTTCACACAGGCTGTGAATTTTAATATGGATTTCTGTTTCTTCCGGGCTTCAAATACAGTGTACAGCTCAACACAAGTCTGACCTTTGTGGTTTCATATGGGCACATACTTGCTGAAGGCACTTCATTAGACATCAGTGGTGATAGAGCTTTCAACCTTGTTGCCAACTTTCTTCAGAGCAGCATCTGATTAACAATATATACATTTCAACCAATGTCACATTGTCCATGTATTAAATATAGCAAGCACACATATGTACATATCTTTGACATGCAGCTGTGGTTCTACATCAGAAAATGAACGAGCACTAGAAGCACTAGAATGGAGTGTTTGCCTAAAAGTAAAGGTGTGTGCAATTATTAAATATCTGGAGGTTTTAGTCAGGTTTGTGGATTCCTTGTGATGGTGTAATGCATTGAGAAATGCAAAGAGCTTTTCTACAGGTAGAAGTATTTTCAGGCTGTTCTCTCTGCTCTTTTAGCTCGCTTCCTAACTCAGATTTGAGAAAGTCTTTAATATTTGGCAAATATTTTGCTCTACTATTTTATGCATATAATATTCTTTGAGATAAATGAATTTGTATTTAATGTTTATATTGTGGTAGTCCCTACCAGATTACAATTCATGGTCTTGTAAAGCTAAGCAACATCAAAAGACACAGAAAATGTACGTTTCAACCTCACAGACAGGAGCTGTAATGTGGCTGCTCTGACCACAGGTGGTTCTGAAGCCACTGTCTTTGTCAAGTACCTTTATTACCAGCTCTGTCTCTTGTATTTTCCAATGCAGTTGCTGGATTTTAGGATCAATATATCAAAAGCATGGGCTGCTAAGAAAAATGGGGTCAATTAGTCTTCAAGAGTAGCATCCAGCTTGTCTATCACTGGCTAAGTTGGGCATCATCTCCAAAGTGTGAGTTACATTCACTGTTTCAAACACCTACATGATGGGGTGAATTCTCTTTTTACAGTATCAGTTTCTCTTGTCTGTACAGTAGCTTAAATTAATACTTTGGATTTAAGGGCCTATATTTTAGATTGATAAAATGAAATGAAAATTTAAAAATGATAATTTTTTCTAATTATGTGCAAACTAGTTGTGGTTTTGTTTGGTTTTACCAAGGACAAGGATCTGAACCGGTTTGACTGATTTTTACCTTAGTTTGCTTTGACCTCTGGAAGCATTGGTCCACCTGCTAGTCAGTGAGGAGAAGCTAAACTTCACTTAGGTCATAGCAGGACTCTCAAAAGCCGCTGGCTCAGGTTCAGTAATGGAGGCAAATATGTAGTTTGAAGATAGGTAGAACACTGCATCCTTCATCACTGTGCCGGCCACTGCTGCATCCAGATTTATGATATGCCTTGAAGAAGCTTTATCCTACCTTCATACTTAGGTAGACTTGGGTCTACTCATGTCTTTATTCAGAGTGTAGAACTAAGAATTCAACCTGGTTTTTTTATAGACTTGCTAAATTTGCTTCTTAAATTGGTTTTGCTCTGGCTCTACAAGGTAATTATAGTGTTTCCTACAGTGCTGCAGTTCAGACTTATAGTCCCCTACCTCACAATCATCTATTAATTTTCTCCCTTCTTTTTGTGTTTTGGTTTTGTTCTGATCTATCTGTGTAACTTCATATAAAGCTGAGGGTTTTCTTCTTAGAGATTTGCTCTACCTACAGTTTTATTCTCTTGTGACTCTGTGAATAAAAATCATCTATTTCAGAAGTGCAACTCTTAATTCTCTCCAGGAAGTCTCAAACTTCCGAAACTTACAGCTTTATTTTATAACTTCACACGCATTTCTAACCATTACTTTAGACAGTTTGTTAAGTATTTTTCTCAGCAACAAGCACACTTATGTCCATGACAGGCAGCATGAAGGATGACTCAAAATCATAGCCTGTTTTTAATACAGAAAAAGGCCTAGTGAGTATATTAATTAAACCTGACAGAACCCTGAAATGACCTGGAAGAAACTATCATCAGAAGTGTTAGAACGAATTATTACAGTTATTATTATTGACACCACTGTGCTTGCAGCAAACCTCGAGTTCTTTTCTGATAGTTTCTTATTAGGAAAATTCATATTTCTTATCTGAATATACATTTTAACAAAAGGGCCATGACATGTCTTCCTTCTTTTTGCATTTATGTGGGCAAACAGGACAAGTCCCAGTAGATGCCATACAAATCACCATATTGAAAAAGCTTGTTCTGATCTTTTGGTGCTTGCTACACTAAAGAAACAGAGGCATTCATGGTATCTTCATGTTTCTTTTCAATATGCTTGCAAATCTCTGTGGTTCAGATTATAACCACTTCCAAGCACAGTTTCTGTTTCTCCATCCTCACTGTACAGAATGAAGATAAAGATTTTCTAAGTCTCTCTTCAATCACTCCAAAAAACCCACCCTTTTTCTTTTATGATTATTGTCTCAGGTCAGTGCATGTTCTAAAACAAATATGAGTGTGTACAGGACATTTCTGTGATCCCTTAGGTGCATATGTTATTGAACGTCTGGAAGATATTGTGTGAACAAAATGCACAGATGATAGAGAAATGGAAAATGGCTCATCATTTCCAAGCCCTTTAAATCAGAGTAATCAGACATTCTCAAATCTGCTGAGCTATGTTGAAGCTGGAGAAAGTACAGAGCAATCAAAATGTCACTGTTCTTCCTGCTAATGGTGCTGCCAGACCCAGTTTGACGGGCCTTACTCAGGTAAAACAGCACAGAAAGTCAGATAGAGCTTTTCTGGGGGAATGTTCAGGGCTACTCTTCACTCTTGCTGGCTGAAAACCAATGTCAGTGTCTTAGCGGACTGCTAGCAGACAAGTAGTGAGTGCCATAGTAAAAGACTGTAGAAGAAATTGAAAATGCAAAGTTAACATTAACCTACTGCAGAAGCATAGAAGACTGGTCATTAGCAAGTCACACAGGCTTTCAAATATGAAATAATCATTATAACTGTTTGTACAGATCACAATTTCAGCTTTTATCATAACAGCTTAGTTACAGCTCCCAGCATTGAAACTATTTTTATATTCAATGCAGTATATTTGTTGACCCTACTGTATGAAAACCAGGATCTGTAAGTTCATAATGTACATTCAGAATGTAAGAAGCCCCCAGATGGCAAGCTTCAAACAACTCCTGATGCTAACAAATATACAAAGCCACTTATTACATCATTTTCTAATGTTAGTAGCTCCTCATTCCTCAAACAGTTGAAATAACTTCTGTTCCCTAGACGTGCTGCTTGGTGCATGACTGCAGCAGATATGGGTTCCCTTCAGGCACGTAACTCACAGAACTCATTAAACATCCAATTTAGATGTTCTGAATTACAGTTCGTGAGAGCTTATTTCTCTCAATACAAAAGAAACTTTGGAAGACAAGTCTCGTCTCCTCCTCTCCCCCGAATCAGTTCCAGTGCTCAACTCCTGCTGTAAATTACTATTCAGTGCAAGCCAAAGTCTCAAAAATTTGCTGGCCTGTTTGCTATTGGCAAGCACATCATAATCATTCAGCAGTTTTCAGGTTTTTTTAAACTCTTCTGCTCTTTATTTCACTGGAAAGGATGAAAGCAGAGGAGGTTGATTAACATGGACGTAGGATCTATCCAAGAATTTTGACCCAAGAATCTGGTAGCCATCATGTGCATCAGCAAGAATACTTTAAAATACATCTGTAAGATTTGGCATCATCTCAATATTCCACACACAACAAAACTATACGACTGTAAAATCTATTTGATGGCCATTGGTAGTGACAGGACTTGTCTTTTTAAATTTCATCTCATCTCTAGAGTAATTGAACTCTATTTGCACCTTAGTTCAGCTCTTAGAAGCTTGGGTTCCACCTTCCAATAAATCATTATCATTTGACTGCAAAGACTTCACTCTTTTCCGAACACTGAAGAGCAATGCAGGTCCAACTCTGAGAATTAATATTCCAAAGATCATGGATATTTTTAGACCTTTAAAACAAACGACCCCCATAGAGTGAATAAAAACATGTCTTGTCAGCCAATCAAGATGAAATGATCCCCTGAAGCAGGGATTTGGCACTGTGAGAACATTTTTAAAGCTTGCTTTGAAACCTGCTCAAACACAAGCTCAAGTATATAGAAAGAATTACTGAGGAGTAGTTAAAATATGGTATATTTTATGTGTGACCCTGGATTCTACATGGACAGAATAATCAAATATAAGTGAAGAGAAATAGTTCATTAAGCAATGAGTGTAACTGCAGTTTCCTAACATATGTCTTCATCTCTGTACAGGCAATGGTTTCTATTGTTTTCTTTAGCTTGTGAAATAGAACCAGCTGTCACCAACACTGTTGCCTTTTCAGAAAACAGAGCATCTGGCTGTGGCAAATTGTCTCGTTTTTCTAACTATTCAACATACAGATTCATCAGTCTCTTGTCCGAAAATTTTGCACCGAAGGGCTAACAAGAAGATACACAGCTTAGTCATATTACTGCCTTCAGCACTTAATTAAAGAGGGTGCTACTAGAAAAGTGGATTTAATCCAGTGTTTTAATTGAGTTCTAGCTTGGCACAAGTCCACCTGTCTGGATTCAATTGGATATAGTCCTTTCCTTCTTGCTCTGGACATTACTGTTGCCTGCTCCCATTGAACTGCTGCAATGATTCTCCCCTTGCATCTGAGCACATATAAAGGCAGTCCTAGAATATAGAAAGTCTCCTGCATAAAAGGGATGTAACATCAAAGCCACTATTTAAAACTAAAGCATTACACCATTTACATGTTCAATTGTCTGAGGGAGGCAGCTGAGTTCACTCTCTGACCCCATACTGAGTGTGATGGTGTAGCCACAACATGGAGCTCAGCACAGACAGCTAAAATTAGTTCAGAAAGGCATCATCTGTCCTGCTAGCAAAACCCAAGTTATCACTTCAAAATCATACTAGACATGTTTATACAAGGTGCAGTGACTTCATAACGAATTACAAAGGAGACAGAGATTTCCCTCTCACAGTCAGAGAGTAGGTGAAGCCCAAGTCCTGAATGTATTGAAGGTGAGCATTATTGTGCAGTTTTATTTCACTCATCTTTGAAAATACTAGCTAAGTTAAACACAAAGGCTTTCAGAGCAGTAGATTTCTTCGAAGCGGGATTATAACAAGGAAGTTGCAAAACTTCTGCTATTAAAACCCTTATATTTATATATTATGTTAGTGGTCCATAGATGGTAAACCTCCTAGAAGTGGAGAGGAACCAGTACAACCCAAGGTCACAGTTCAGTTGATCTTAGGGCAGAAAGGGCTCTGAATCCTATAGGCAAGTATAGTCACCAGGCTATCAGTCCTTCACCAAAAAGAAAACAAAGCAACACAAAATGGAGGTCTCATTTTTTTTCCACTTCACACAACAAATTTTAAAACCTGACATTGCAACCTTTCAACTCAGGATATTCTGTGATTCTATTCCATGATTCTATCTGCTGTCTCTAGCCAAAGAGTTGCTCAAGCATATCATGAGGAAGAGGAAAGGACAAGGGTGGAAAGAAGCAAAGAAAGGGACATGAAAGAAGGAAATTTGAAAGGAGTGAGTTAACATCCTCCTGCAAAACACCAAAGAAAGAGACCAAGTGCTGTCACAGCAGTGAGACTCATCTTCATCCTCTCTAGTCATTCGAAGTGAGGTCTAAACCATCCGTCTAATTTCCTTCTGTGGGTATAGATGGGCACCTCCAGATGGCAATTCAGCTCACAATTCTCGGGTGTTTGTCTGGGTAAAAGACTAATCCCTCATGTTCCAGCAGCCATGTAGCTACATCCACCTCTGAATCAAGGCTTCTTGGTTCATTAAGGGTTGAAGTGCCAACATATGCATTACTTATCACTCCCAGAGCCTGATACTCTCTCACATCTAACTTCTACAGCTCATACTTTTAGTCCTTCCTTCAGACATAGGAAGAAACTCTTGAAAGATACTTGAACTTTTAGAGTCAATACGGCACTGGGCATGAGATTTGTTATATTTAGAACTACTGAAAAACAGACTATTCTCAGCACAGGCACCAGACTATTCTCAGCACAGGCACCAGTACACCTCGTCTGTACCAGGATGATGGCTCTACTTCCCCTGAGGTGACATATGTGAAACGTTGAGACTACACGCCCTCCCCACATGAAAGCAAATACTAAGAACTGAACACGTTTACCAGCCTGAAAGCCCTGCCACATAATACAATTACGACCTGCCAAGCACTTGCCAGTTTCACTCTCTGAAAAGAGCGTTTTGCCACTCTCAGTTTCCCCATCTATTCTGCCGCTAAAACGACACTAAATAACATAAGTGATAAAGAAGCAGGTATTAAGAGGGAGGAAAAAAAAAGAGATCTACATTTCTTACTCAAAACAACTGTGTAATTAAATATCACAATGTGCATTGTTAGGCCTGTTGAACTTACTTGACTGCACCATATTATGAAACTAAATTCACTCACTTACCTGGCAGGAGGCAAATGTCTAACTCAAAGTTACACATCCCCAGATTCATCTTTATAGAAAATTATAAGATGACCAGAGGCATGTTTTGTTCTGCTGTTTTAATTTAGGATAGACCCACAAGGCTTCACACTGCACAAATTCTGGAGATTAAAAAGTGCCTTCTAAACTCCTCTAAACCTCAAGTGCCCAATAACCTCATGATTTTAAGAATCACCCCAGCCTGAGCACTCAAACAGGTGGTCCAGGGACCAGTTCACTCTCTCCTCTCCTCTGCACAGAGCCACTTCTTCCCAAAGGTGAAACCGTGATTCATATCTGCATTTTTGCCATACTTCTCTCTTTCATGATTTCTATTTTTAAGGAAGACCAATGCCACTGTCAGGGAATTTTCCTCCATGAGGCTGTTCTCTCCTTTCTGTCTAATGCTGTAGATACCTTGTTATTTTGTGAGTTACTTTATTGTTGTGATTAGTCTTCAGCTTCTTCAAAGGCTGAAATAGGGGCTGACTGCCCTTAGAAATAAGTGATACAGAAGTATTTTTATTCTCTAAGCTCCCCTACATTAGCTAGACTATTACTTGGGCTGGTTTTTGTTTTACACTGATAAATGGAGGTGCTATCACAAAACAGGAAGTGATAGCCCTAATCAAATGAGAGCCTAAGTCTCAATGTTCTTTTTACAATTGAGACAAGTTACAGGCACTAAACAAAAGTCCCATCAAACTTTCATCAGTCATCTTCCCTTTCTCCTTGGAATAACTGTGCTGTTTTTACTTTCCCTCATCTACCAATTCCACCAGTCTGCAGGAGACTCAAGTTTGGTCTCACACCTTCTGTGGCAGTACTAAGGCTGCAAGAGGATCTGGGAATAACAGAAGCTGCAGGCAGCCAAATTCCTTGCCTGTGCCTAACACGGGGATCACGTCAGCTGGGCATGAAGCTGAAAGCATTTCTCAAAGCACAAATAGCTCCTCACTCTCAGAGGTAACCTCCCACAGTAGCACCTTTACTTTATAGTCCCAGCACTTGGTGACCACAATGCAGGGTGGCCAAATCCTTTGTGATCCACACGCAGTTTGCCATTACTCCCAGCCTGCTCTCATTTTCTTACACCAGAGGTACCAGACCTGGGGAGAACAGCAGGTCAAACTAGAGGACGAGAGACGTGTGTGGCTGGGAAGGAGGCCACTTTGCTCATGGAGGTCTGCTGGAGGCAGGAGGGATGATTCACACGTGCTTGTCTCCCTCCAGCTCGGGAAGCTCCATGGTGTGCAAGGAGCCAGCAGATTGCAGAACACACCTGTGCCATGCAGCGCTGGCAGAGAGCAGCTTGTGGCATCGCAGGTGCCGGAGGTGCTGCTGCTGCTGCCTGTGCCTGCTGCTGCTGCCTGGTACTGCCTGCTGGCTGCTTGTGCTGCTGCTGGCCAAGCAGGGACCAGCAGGGACACACAGCAGAGATGGTGGGCTAGCGGCAGCAAGGTGTGATGGCCCAGGCTGTTTGGAGATGTGGGAGTTTGGAGGAGGCAGTGAAGGATTCACGGTGTTGGGAGGGTTGGAGGGAAGCAGAGGGGGATTGTGCCAGTGTCTGGGGGGGCATCTGAGTTGGGGCAGTGGGACTCGTAGGATGGCTGAGAGAGTCACTGGGGAAGGAAAGGCTCTCCGCCAGATGAACATGCTGGATTGTTGCTTGTAGGACCTGGCAATCTGGGCACCCCTGTCATAAGCATTTAGAGGCACTTTGGGTTCTGTCTTTCCCAAATGAGTACTTGTAAGTCGCCTTGATGTTAATGAGAATTACACGCACGCATCAGGGAAAGAATAGTCCCTCTACAATGGGCATGTGACAGCTAAAGTGCATCAGTCAGGAGGGAAACAAAAGAGGTCATAATTTATGTAAAAGGTTCATTTTTAATGTAAATTCTGCCCCTAAATGTTCTGCTTACCAGCCTGAATATCTGGTATTTGGCAGCGGAAAATGAAAGGGGTGAAAAACTCAGTGCTGGCAGGTAACTGCATAATGTGATAGATTGATTTAAAATCCTTGTCATCTTTCTTTTTCACCTGCATACATAACGATCCTCTGTTAGTCATTAGGGCTCCTTGTACCTTCAGCACTCTAAAAAAATATTGGCTTTGAAATGATACTTCATTGTTAAGGAATTTTTTGTCAGCTAGCTCCATTTATCGATGTATCAAAGCCATTCTACAAGAGATAGGCTCCACTTTGGCACGGATAGCGCATACATTACACGCCTTGCGAGGACTCATCTCATTCCAGCACTGAGTGGAAGTGCCAATTGCCACTGCGGTACATAATGAGCCATGTCACCCGGCGCTGGGGGCAGCAAGGAGACGTGCATGAATCAGCCCCCAGTGTTTCCTCACGGCCAGAAATGAGAGGAACGGGGACATGAGGGTCACAGCAGACACATGCTTGGGGTACTCCTCCGCCCAGAGGAGCAGGGGACTCTGCTGTCAGGGCTCCCAGGTGAGGGGGAACATATGTCACCAAGCTGCATTTTTCTGTTGTTCTATTTACACCTCCTCCCCCGACAGCAAGAGACAAGCCAGGAAACACTCTTTTCTGCAGCCATATGTGTGTCTGCAACAAGGATTTTCTTCAGCTTTATCAGTGATAACTGAGGGTGTCACACTGCTTTGTGAGCAAAATTTTGTAGCATAAGCCAAACAAGAGCAAGACTAGTACCAGCAACTACCTCCAAAGCTGTTCAGGCTGTCTTGGGAATTAAATAATTTTTCTTTGTCCTTTTGTTTAGATCTTTACCTTGTGTTGCCAAGCAACTGCACATGGAAAGGTAATGGCAAAACTCTCCTTTTGGGGCAGGCAGGTAGGAGATTTTGAACTGAGTCAATTTGGTGTGGAAAAGACAAGGGTTAAGAATGGAGAAAAAGCTCATGGTCATTTGGATATTCTTATATTTTCCATGCATCCTAGAAACAGAGGATGCTGCAGCAGAGATAGCCAAAGACAGGGCTTTCATGTGCATGGGTTATTACTGTGCAAGTTCAAGGAACCTGAACCCAAGCGCAGGCTATGTCAAAAGGAAAATACCATCACACCAAGGAATTCCACTAATGTGAGTTATCCTACCAACAGGCTTTCTACCTCAGAGGGAAAATCTCAATCCACTTCCACTCAAGCACTCCTAGTCTGAGCCTCTGCAGCCCAAGAAAGAATCTCTGTCTTCATTAAACCACAGTGAAGCTATAAATGATGCCACAGCTTCCTGCCAGCAATACCTATTTCACCTTCCAGGTGAAAAACTCAAAGCCCACAGATTCCTGTAAACTGGAACATGTTTTTTTTTAGGCTGAAGGTTCATCACTTAAATTGTAAATGAGGGGCCCAAGACTCTGCCTCAGACTGTCTCCCACAATTTGCACAACTCACTGAGCACAGTCACAGGAGTTGAGGAGTCCTGACCATCAGGTACTTCCACCCCCCCACCATCAAAGACCCCTGAGCCTGGTCCTTTCCATTCACTGCCTTGGCTTTTCTTTTAGGAATATCATTAATGATCCCAATCCTGTTTTCTAGTTACACCACATAACATCCATGTCTCTCAAGGCCAGGATTTCAAAGGACTCACATTATTCCTAATTACACCCTTCATTTTGTAAACTCCTGGGTTTAGAAGGTATTAATGAGACTGGCCTAGTTAGTACTATTTTCAATTCATGATTTTTACCATGCCTCATATATTTGGCATTACTCCCAGGAGCTCTGCTGCTGGCCTCAGGACACTGCATGGGGACACTTCCAGCTCTCTTTGCAGAGAAGAAACCCAATGAAAGTCAAAGCTTTTGCATCTGAAGGCTCAGAGAGCACCAACAAAAGTGTTAGTTAAAAACAAGCCTCTTGAGTTTTTAAACCAATCAAGCCAGTACAACGACATTAGAGGTTCTGATTTTAATACCAGTACTACTAAGCTGAACCAATGTGAGCTCAGTTATTTAAACTCTGGTCCAGACATAGTCAGAAAAAAGGAATTCATCTCCAAAAGCTATATGTGCTATTTGTACTCATTTAATCTCCAAAGGCCAATAAATATACCAGTAGGATCGTGAATGAGCTGTGCATGGAAGCCAGAGACTCAGTAAAAAGATGGTTTAGTTTCTGCTGGTTTTCTATGGGAACCAGAGGGAACATGAAAAAAGACATAAGAAAGGCAAAGAACTGCTGAGGGCTCAGTTGAGCCAAATGGAGCACAACTTCTCTGTCTCTCTCACTGAACAAACCTATCTAGAAGTGAACATCATTCTATGTTCATCATTCACACTGGAAAAAAAGTTACTATTGCAGATAAAAAACTATACCATGATAAAAAGAAACTGCAATCAAGCCTAATTTTTATCTCACGGTATCATAGGTTCAGTTATGAGATCTGTTCTGAGGCTTGGCTGAAAATAGTCCTATGGTAATTCACAGTTTGTAGGCTGAACTGACCTGGCAACTTCTGTGTTTCTATCTAGTCTAGCATCCTGTCACAGAGAAACACACCAGCAGCTTCAAACAACAAAAAATGAAACCTCTCACAGCAAACTAGTGATTACTGAAGACAAACTAGCTCAGCTTTGTAACAAATGCCCCATATGCAATAACAGTGTAGCAGTTACAGCTCATGTATGTTAAAAATCAAGAAGTCTTTGCTTTATCACTAACAGTGTCATGGACCTTCAGCAGCAATAGGACTGCACCCAGAGACAACCATCTTATCCACAAGCTGTCAGCTCTCTCTCATCACTTTTCCTGAACACAGTAAGGGACAGGTTATTTAACCTAGCAAGGTAAATTCAGTCGTGAGCTATAAGAAAGAGTAAATATTCCTGTATGGCTAAAATTGAAGAGATAGAAGTTTAAGATCTCAGCTAAAACTATAGAAATCCATCAATGTGCCAACATCACAATGTAATTGTACACAGCCCAACTCACAGTACTAATATGGTTTAATATTTCCTGAAAATTTTGTCTGAAATTATTGAACATTTTATTCTAGTTTGATATTGTTTTATTTCTTTTAATTCAAAGTAGCTGTGTTCATATATATGACTGATAACCCCTTAGTTCTCTTACTTCCAAACAGGAAATCACACTGTAGAGTTCTGTTCTAAGATCTCTGATAAGGTTCACACCTACGTATACATATGCATTCCTGATCAGGGCTGGGATAGAGTTAATTTTCTTCTTAGTAGTTGGTACAGTGGTGTGTTTTGAATTTAGTAGGAGAATAATGCCAGTAATACATTTATGTCCCAGTTGCTGCTTGTAGCACTCACTCTAAATCCAAGACCTTCCAGCTTTTCATGCTCTGCCAGCAAGCAAGGGTGCAAGAAGCCTGGAAGGAGCACAGCCAGGACACCTGATCCAAACTGGCCACAGAGATGTTCCATGCCATTGAACATCATGCTCAGTATATAAACCTGAGGGAGTTGTCCAGGAACCACAGGTTGCTGCTCAGGGACAGGCTGGGCATTTGTCAGTGGGTGGTGAGGAATTGTACTGTGCATCACATGTCTATCTTAATTTTTATTCCTCTCTCTCCCTCTTTTCCATAACAATTATTGTTGTTGTTGTTTTCATTTGTGTTATTAGTAGCATCATGTTTTACTTTGTTTCAATTATTAAACTGTTCTTATCTCAATCCATGAGTTTTAATTTTATTTCCAATTCTCCCAACCCAGGGGCAGAGGTGTGTGAGTGAGCGGCTGTGTGGTGCTTAGCTGCTGGCTGGGGTTAAACCACAACACCATATCTGTTGTTAACTTGTATTTCTGTGTGACAATATGTGTTCACACCTGAAAAATCACTCTATCAGGAAAGACAATAATAAATTTCTCTTTGCAAGCATTCTGTGTCTCCAGAATTCCCTAAGCACCATTAAAGCCTTCCTGGTTCTTTGCAACTCATGTTAATTAATGTTAATTACGTATTACTAAGAATACTCTGTGACAGACAGCAATTCTAGACAGACCATAGACAGATCAAATTGTACCTTTAATTGTGTCTTAAAACATGCAAAGTATAAATTCTATATAATGCTATTGAAGCTAAGAGGGCTAGGAGGATGTTGCGATGGTCTCCGTCCTCCTTAAGAGATATGAGAGATCTCACTGACAGGAAACCATCAGGTAAACACATACTCACAGCTCAAGAAAAGCGTCTTATGAGTTCCATGTTAATTATTCTCTCTCCTCACATACACACTGGTTCTTAATGGACAAAGAGACCAGTATGGCTGAGCACATTTCAGGTACACACAGGTTGTTTGTCTAGAAGCACCAAAGTCTGCAGACATCAGACACAGCCTGGGAGAGGTGTCTGCACCCAGGACAGCTGCCACCAGAGTGAGAGAAGGCTACCTCCAAAGAGACTTGAGGAATAAAGCAGCAAGAAGTCCTTGTACAGGCTGGCAGGAGGAACTGGCAGCCTGTGTTGCTGGAAGTCTGAGCTGCAGAGCCTTCTGGTGCCCAGGAGATAAGGAGAGGTACTGAGCCTGCCAGAAAAACCAGGACGCAGGATCTAAGGGTTCATACTGCACACACGTGCACACACCAACAGCTGAATTACGCTAGCTGTGGTCAAGCAGTTGCCAGACACTGCCTGAAACTCACGGTCTCCTCTGACAAACAACATACCTCCTTCAGAAGGCATTCAGAGACAAGGATTCAGGGTGTGAGGAGTTTTGGGAACACAGGGGTGAGCTCTGGAAGGATGCCTATAGCTACTGGGGCACCTTTGTAGATCTGCAAAGAAGGATTTTATCCCCCATCAAGAAATGCCATGCAAACAGTGGAGCACTCGGTCCTCACTAACATTTTTCCCACTGGCTTCTCATGCTAATAATTTTTAATTTAGCAGAGTACAAGAATTTTGCTATTTTAACCTTCCAGTACCTTCGTGTCATTTTTTTTCCCCAAGCAAGATATTAGGTTAACGCAAAATGTTGTAGCCAGGAAATCAAGATCCTTTTTTTCTGTCCCCTGTTCTGGCACTGTCTCCCTCCATGCCATCAGCATTATCACAGGGCTCTCACCCTCCCAGTGCTCACAAAAGATAGCAATGCTTCCACAATTGGAGGAACTTGCTGGTTACATTTGACTAGCCTCATATAAATAGCAGGAATTTTAAGAGCAAGAAACTCTCTATAAGCCATATGGCATTTATATTAATATATCAATAAATTCCTCCCTACTTGCAACAGATGCTCAAGTCAGTAGTTTCACCATACAGTACAATGCACTGTTATGTCCTTTTCTGTGAGCAAGAATAAGCCAGATGCTTTTCCACAACCTACTGGCAGAAATATGGTGCTGTACAGCCAGAAAAAGCAAAATTTACCTCAGCTACAGATGAACATCTACAGAACAGCTTTTTAAATCTTGCTTCCTTAAAACTGGTTAATTTTGACAGAGGATTTACCAACTGATATCTATCCAGATGATCAAATACTGTTGTAGCTGAGACACGTTCTTCATCAAGGAATACGAAATTCCCCTAACGTCACAATTATGTTTTTCATATTTCTTTCTATAATACCATTACACAAAGGAAAAAATTAGTGATTTTCATTTTTCCTCCATTGACTACTCTTTTTCTTATTTATCTTCTCTATTCACTCTCATTTATCTTCCTTCTCATTTCCTCAGAGAGCAAACAATGCTAACCTGCTTTCTTACTTCTCTCATTAAATGCAATTTCATTTATTTTTACTTCACCTGTACCTATTAGTTCTCTAAAGTTCCCTTCCAGCTGCATATATTAGGACTTCACTATTCTAATCATTCTCTTTTGCAAATATCATCACCTAATTTTGGCATTTGGATCCTTGCTCTTCGATTCTTTAATTGGCATCTACTGCTGAATTCCTGTGGGGATACAGACCTCCCAGTAACTCACATTACCAACTCCTAAGCCTCCCTACCTGATTATATGTCACAAATGGTTTAAATCACCTGAAGACTGCTTAACCAAGTGTTACCCTATCATTCCAGGATCCCTGGCTGCATGTTCCCACTCCGTTGCCGGCACTACCATTGCCATTTGTGCAACCACACAGTCAACCAGACCACAGCTGCTCTTTCAGTTCTTTGTGCCTTTTTTTGAGAGGTAAATTTTCTGCAAGGAGATGAGCAGAGAGGGAGAAAGGCAGGACTGCCTCTTTTGCCCACAGGGCACGCAGGAGGATTCACAGCAAGTATGAAACTGCCATCTGGTAAGTGCAAAAACCACACAGTGACAGGAAGAAAGGTGCATTTAGATTCTTTCCAGCTACTACTTTTCTGTTTTAATCACAATCACAGTTTCATGTGGACAGTGCATTGCCCTTGTGGGGAGAGGGTTGCTAGCTGCTTCACTGAACTGTTGAACTTTGCCAGGCCTTCAGATAAGCCAAGAGCAGAGAACACAACAAGAAACGGACAGGTTTTGCAATCCTTAGTCATCAGCTTCAACAGGAGTTTGTCTGGAGGGGAGGAGGGAAAACCATTAACGAATGGGCCTAAAAATAAATGCAAGGGTTTCCTGACATTGTTTTCTGGTCTTCTGTATTCCCCCTATGAAGGAAAAAGAACAGTGGAATTCAAACTGCATTTTAGTTTGTTGTTAAAATTCAGATCCCAAGAAAATATATCACAGGACTCAGAAACAAAAGCAGGTCTTGGTAGTAGCCATGATGACCTTCACTTCTGTTGTTCCTAGGGTTTGTGAAAGAGACAGGAAATCACCCATCATTTCCAACACCCCTTCAAATTATTAGTTACTAGCTTAAGTATCCAAAGACTTTACACTTAGAGGACCTTCTTTCCTCCAAAAGCTAGTCCACTTTTATAAAAGAAACTGATACATTACATTTACAGATAACATCTTAAACTTTTCCATGTCAGAGAATATAATGAAAGCTCTAATTGTTTCTTTCAGTATCTTTAGGGAACCTGTCAGAAATTCTCCCACATCTGCAGCAGCCAAATATACAACTTTTCTAGCTATGTATCTATGTCAGAGGAGAGGCTTAAAAAAGAAGCAGCAATATTGATCTTTCAGAAATCTATACAAAAACTATTTAGGTTCATCTGTCTTGGATACCATAATGATAGAGTACAGCTCTGGCTGGCTGTTAGGTTCCTCAAAACAAGCTGAAAAGTAGTAGTTTGAGTATTTATTTTTTCTTTTGGAGTATCTCATTGCAAACTGCCCTAATGAAAAAAAATCCACAAGTTTTCCTAATAGTTTACAGAAGCAAAAAAGCCCATTTTTAGTGGGGGATGGCGATACAAGATGTGTAAAACAGGCAAACTCCACTGGGGTCTAGATGTATATGGGGTCTGTCATGCTGGTGTAGCAGTCTATGAGTTTTCTCACTGTTGCCCTTCTGATGCCCTCGCCCAGCTGCTGTGGGGGAGTGACCCAGGGCCCACGCGGGGCTGAGCTGCCTACCAAGGTTAACTTAAAACAACTTATTCCACATTTTTTGCTGTCCTAGCCAGTCTTGACTTCATGTTACAGAGCTTAACAACCCAAATTATTATTGGTTAACCTCATAAGACCTTCAGTATACAGAAATAAAAGTATAGCTCACAAAGTTAGATGAAAGATATTTGCTTGACTAAAGGTTTCCAGTATGAGGAACAAGGGCCAGTTTAACTGGTGTAATTTGCTGCAGGGATGGCTCCTCACCTGGCTTGATGCTTGCCAGATGCTCGTCCTGGCCCTCTGCTCCTGCAACACCAACAGCTGCTTCAGTTGTTTCCCCCACTGCTCTCAGGCATTTTGCTACTCCATGCACATCTGCTGGGATCCTGAATCCTTTCGACCTGAGTAAGCAAGCATCCATCACCTCCCTGACTTCAGCTAGACAAGAATTACAGATGCCCAGAGCCACCTGCTACTCTTCCATCCTTTTATTTCCTACCCATCGAGTCACACTGCTCTTGTTTGTGAGGGGCCAGAGCACTTTGAACACAAGACAAAGATGTTATCAGCATTATTTCTGTGTACATATCCTGTTTCAGTCCTTTTTTCTTTTAGGTCCTGCCCTCCTTGTGACTTCTCCATGACCTTACCACTTGCTCTGTGAGAGTGCCTCTGGTTATTGTGCTTCTAAGCTTAGATGCTTTCCTGTTATTGCTTTACCTTGATCTGCTGCATGTGCTCCCAGCAGACAAACAAGTGGAAAAAGGCTGAAGCTGTAGTCAAAGTGCATTAATTTGGAAATACAGGATGTCTATCTGAGGGACAGGGGAATGAAAAAGACCTCAAAACCAAAGAAGTGTATTAGATATAAGAAATGATGTCCACAGATTACCATTTTTCTTCTGATGTAGTTTAACATGACAGTTCAGCTTACAGAGATGATCCGGGTGCTGTCCTTCACCACTCTGACTAGTGAGCATTAGCTCAGGAAAGAGGCTAAATATCACACAAACTATTATCAGAGACAGTTTTGTAAAATATACACCTACAGACATAGGTCTGCCATAGTTTGTTTGAATTTTCACTCTCCATCTCACAGCTCAAAGCCTGTGTTCTGCTGAGGGCAGGATGCTCTTGGCTGGCTGGTGAAGCTGGAGCATCATCAGGGGAGGCAGAACACAGCGAGGAGCCAGCCAGGCCGGGAGGCAGCTGGCATCATCTGCATTGATGCAGAGACCAGCCACCAGCTCAAATCCCTTCACCAGCTCCTGCTCATCTCCTGATAATATAATTACTTGATCAGGCCCCAAACTCAAAGGGGAAACTTGATCTCTGAATCACAACATGATCTTGGGGAAATGAAATTTTTACAGTTAGGATGAAATGCACAACTGGAGCTTTTACAGTCAGGATGGAGCTGGGAACAGAACATTTTTGGATGCTGAGAATTGACATTCTTCTTCCTGAAAAAAGACAAGCCTCAAGTCTGATTCATAGAACAAAAATAAACATTATACATGAATATATTGGGGACCATTTTCTGTAAAGCTATGAATATAATTTAAAACTGGAACAGACCACCATAATAATTTGTTTTGATCTCCTACAAGGTATTAACTATATGAATTCTCTGAATTCTTGATTTAGAAAAATAGTTTGACAACACTTATTACAAGCTTGTGACTAATTATCCTCCTTACTAACAAATTGTATTTTTATCAGTGAAAATTGAAATAAAGTATTGTAGCTCTACAGGGAATGTAGTGTGGTAATACATTAGTTCCTTTCCTTATAAAATGTTGAATTTAGAGGTTAAAATTCATTTCAAATTGCAAATACGTAAATAGAGATTTTCACTGTTTTGACAGCCTTTAAAAATAATCAAATACATATAATGTTGGCATTGTTGAAAACCTGTATAGAAACTTGTTTTGTATCCAAAGCCAGTTAATCTCTTTCCAAAATGCATTCTAAATAAGAATTGATTTGGTAACATTTTAAAATTGTATTATCAAGAAAGCCAGGTCTAAACGTACCATTTTAACTTGATTTGCCATTTCTCATTATCATTTTACTATTTATTTTGTCCCATTTTTCAATTGAATGACTTAAGTATTGCCCTTGAGATGCTCCTATTTATAGCATATCTTAGAATTTATTAGGTTCACAAAAATTCAGTCAATGATGTTGACCTTTACAAGAAAGAATCACTCAGACTTCTTAATTCCATTTCACTGCATTGCAGTGGTAGCTATCTTTCTCCATTTTATCTAAATTTTACTTATTTATTTCACTATCCTAAGGTTGCCTCAAACAAGAGGACATTTTCAAGCTTCAGTTTTTCATAACGTCTTTATTAAATGCAAATTTCCTCTTTTTGTAGTTTTCCTTTTCACTGAAAACTTAGGACAACAGAAAAAAAAGCCCTAAGAGCTAAGAAAAAAAAACCCTAAGAGCTAAGAAAAAAAACCAATAAGAGCTAAGAAAAAAAACCCCTAAGAGCTAAGAAAAAAATGTTGGTTAGTGAGGTATTGTAAGGAATGTTCTGCAAAGACAGGGAAGCTTTTCCTTCCACAAAAGCATGGACAAGTCCAGACCAGGGCTAAGGATCAAACTGATAGAGTCACCATCCAGGTCACCTTACAGTAATGTGGGTTTTCTGCTTCAAAATTCATAGTAAGACCACTAAGACTAGAAATACCAACACACAAGAAAAGATAAAAAAAATCCAAAACAGCTCATGCAAAACTGAATTAACTTCGTAGATTAGCAAGAGGTTAAATAAAATGTCTGCACAGGGAAGAACATACATCACAGAAAAGCTTCAGCATACCAAGCAGATAATGTGACCGTGGATTCACGGAGAAGAAGGTGATGGCAGGTTAATTAACCACATTTCATGTAGCCCTAGAAAGATCACAAAAGGGGCAGAGTCTCAGAAACAGTAGTAAAAGCTGCTGTATTTTAACTTTCGGAGTTGGAATTGACATGGATTTTGTTTGTAGCTGCTGTCATTAACTGCTGACTGTTTCACTCTGGTGTTCAGGAGTATGTGCCCACTGAGAAAGGCCTCAGCACAGACGTTCTTTTAGAAACTCAAGAGAAGCTAGAAGGATGGCAAGCCCAGACAGTTTCATGATATTCAGTCAACCAGAGCCAAAAGCAAAAACACCAGCTCCAATGCAATGACTAACACACAGAGGAGGCAGGTATTTATCAGGGCCATAAAGTGATTTTGTCACATGTAAGGATCAAGAAAGTTCATACTTCCAACCTTTCTTCTCACTTTCTTATGATTATGAAAACGAGTGGCAAAGTAGCTTCCTCTTTGCAAATATAACACCCTTTCTACCTCACAAGCCATCTCTGCCACCAAAAATCACCCCATAATCTTGGCTGCTGGGAGAGCCAGCAGAGCAGGCGAGGATCCCAGCCCCTCTGAGGCACCACAAGGCAAACAAAGTGATGTCCAGATCCAGCCGCTGGAAAACTCTCCTCTTCATTTTGGAAAGTCAAACTTAGCAGTTTACAGCATGCATTTGCAGACAAATGGATGCTCCCTAACAGACTCTGCAGAGACTTGTAACCATACAGCGTGTGGTGCTCCAGGAGAAATCCCACAGCTCCAGTGACTGCAACTACAGTACCCAGTGTCTTCCTGGTAACAGCAGCTCAGTTCTATCCCTACAAGATGGGGATAAAAGATAAGGACCATTTCATTTTGTAAGACATGGATTAAAACAGAGATCTGCAATCATAAAATTATGACAGAAAAATACATGGCAGGGGTTTCTCAGTAAGGCCAGCACCTTCTCAGCTGTCTGTCCCTGTCCATCACCTTTGCCATGCTTGAAAAACCTCCTTTTCTGTCAGGATTTTCCAGTGACAGTATTCTCTGTGACAAGTAACACAGCAATGTGAAAACCTAGATTATCGTTTCCATTCTTCCTTGATGCTTCCATGAATCACATATTCATTGGATCCTTCTGCTGCTTTTCCCAGGAGTAGTATTTTAGTGTGGGTAGGGTGAAAATAATAGGAGGGTGAGATTTGTCATCACACAGACAAAAAACTCTGGAGTGTCCTATTAATGGGACACATCTACCTTCTCACTGACCTTGCTTTCTTTGTACATCTATATATCCATTAGAATTTATTAACTATGAATACATTAGGCTCCAGGTGCATAACACAGTGTCTAGAAAATGTATTTTAATAAAATATCCCAACAGCATGTCCAGATAATGCCTGCAATGTCCTCATATGTCTCACTACGCAGATCACACAACTTAGTATGTCCTGGTAATATATGACCTGCAATAGGTATCATCAGCTACACTCATTACCATTTAAGCTGGGACAAAAAGGCAAACCCCTATTAAGTGTTTTTGGGTTTCTAACTGCTCTATTTGATACTTAAGAGCATAATATTTTAATTAAGGGGGTTGTTTTCCCATTATGGAAATAATTCTGAAGCAACTTTCCTCCTGGTTGCTTAAGCAGGTTCATTACAATGCAATGCAATTTACCCAGCTGGACAGGTCTGCAGGTGGCCAGAAACCCATTAGAGAGGTATCTACCTACTACAGGGGAAACTAATATTCAGGAGACAGGAAATCTCGCAGGGACTTCGATTTTGCCAGGCATTAACACAGTTGACTGGGTAGCAGGTGGCTGGAAGCATAAATTTCCCTGTAACTTATTTATTAGGTCTCCCTTGCCTCTCTTCTTCTAGAATTATAACATGCTCTTGGCATTGATAAACCCCAGCAAGGGCACACTGTAAAGACACAAGTAGCAAAGTCTTGATAAATATTTTTTATCTATTTGACCTGAGCTATTTGAGCCAAACTGGAGTCTTTTTCTTTTCTTTTCTGAGGAGAAAATAAAATATTCCTACGATGCAAACTTCCCCATTTAGAAATAATTTATAATTGCCTGTCTTCCTGAAAAGAGTAAGAGTCCAAGAGGAATTAGATTCTTCTGTCACAGCTCCAAACCTGCTTTCAGCCAACTCTTTGCCTGGAAAGCTTTCCATCAGCTTTTTTTTCCCTACACTATAATCTGGTTTTCCTCTCTGCTTTTTTTCCCCTCTCCATATTTCCATGATGTTTTCTCTCCCACTAAAGTCTTAATCCCCATGCTCATTCCCGTGGAAATTATTTGAGCTACAAAGTTTGGTTTTCACTCATCATATGCCTGTGTACTGTTTATATGCTTCAGTTACTTGGTGCCCCCAAGGAGCTCATCCGGAGTTCATCATCACATTCACCAGCTCTAAAGAGGTTTACTTCTGTGTAAACCAGAACACAGAAAAGAACATTTTCCATTCATTCTGTGAGGAAAAGCATAGAAAATCTCTCATGAGTGCTTTGGGAGTAGTTATTCAAATTCCCTAGAATATTCTGGAAATTTCAGCATAAATCCACAAAAGCCAAGGTCTGTGTGACTGCGCTGCATCACTTACAGAGCAGCTTGTGAAGCAGCACTCATGACATCCTCAGTTTCACAGCACACTCATCTGTTCTGCTACAGCAAAGCAGAAACTTGCACTTAGATATTTTTTTCATGGTTCATTCAGGACAATCTCATATTCCTCCTCCAGCTCCATGACCACATGCACCACTTGTGGATGGCTGTGGATTTGTGTAGGATGTAACAAATCCTACAAATGATGAGCCTCCTCAGCCCTCCCCGCTCCCTGTGCCACAGGTGTCCCATGCCACGGTCTGACACACCACTAACTCTTGTACTGCAGAAAGAGGTCCTGGAGAGGCACAGGAGCATGTGGAGAGCCATGGTACCCATCTTTCAAGACTAAAAGTTTTTGGAGAAAGCACTGCCTTATGCATACTGAAGAAATACTTCTCCCTGCTAACACCCACACAGGTTTTCCTGGAACTCACAGTCTCCCAGTAAGCAACAGATCCAGAAAGCTGATATAGTTACTGTAAGTGGTTTGGAGAATGGAAATAGGTCTTATGTCTGCTTCTAAGAAATTTCATTAGTAAGTAAACATATCCATAAATATTCTGAATAAAACAAGGACAAGAAAGACATACATTTCATCCACTTAGCAGCAGGAAAGCAAGAAAGGATTTCTTTTCACAGGCTCTTCCTGTAAATTATATGGGAGAGCTGCATAAATCTTCTTTGACCTGGTTTAGCCATACACTATGTTTTCCTGTTAAAATATTTACATACAATTAAATACCCACTAGGCAGTCAGACAGGAGCAGAGACCATGGAGATGTAGGAGGAGTCTGTCACAGAAACAGATTCGTCCTCACAAAACAAATTAGAAAAATCTCTGAAGTGGCCAATGTAAATTGAATCTCTTGAAAACTGGCTTTAATTTATCGTCATTTCCTTTGTCCTTTCTCCCAAATCATTCCTACTTTTCTCTGTTAAAGCTGGCACACAGAAAACAAATCATTACAGTACCACACACCGTTCCTAGACAAATCCTGCTGGCTTCATTCACACACATCTCATCTTCATGACGGTCTAAGGCCTTTAAAATAAGGCTTTAAATAATAAACTCAACCACAAATATACCACCATTGCAATAAATTCACATTAGACATTCAGACACCATGGCAATAAGAGGTTAGATGGCTAGAAAGATGCACTCTTAAAGCCACTTGAAACACAATTACAAAGGAAAAGCTTTCAGCTGTGTTTTCCCTTTTCAAAAAGAAAGCAATGCACTGTTCCTTCAACACCTTCCGTTCTTGCCTTCCTTCCAAGTGGAAGAGAAAAGGGACATTTTGCAATCTCTTGACCCCAAAGAAAGCATCTCCATCAACCTCAGGGATTCCTGGGTTTGGCCCCAAAACATTTTCTTCATTGCTGTCCTGGTCTTTTATGGAAAAACCAACAGCCTGGGGAGTGTAGAAGTTTCTTAGGAATTACCCTTCTACCCAAGTACGTGCCTATGAGCAGCACCCTGATCAGCTCCAAGGTAAGCAAATGCCATCACATCCTCCTCAGCAAGTGGGCACCTACCCTGAAAAAAATAAATGTAGTTAATTCCAAATCACCAAGACACCAATCCCAAATGGAGCCAAGCATCAGGCACCTCAGATACATCCAAAGAAGTAGTGTTTGATGTTGGCTGGTCCCAGAGCACTTTGTTCCACATGCAGGAGCCTTACATCAACCTACAAAAGACACTAAGCTCACTACTCAAGCAAAGGAAAAAGCATTTCATTCACATGCTCTACATAGGTCTGCAGAGATACTCGGTCCCTGCAGTGATTGCAGAATCCCACACACCTAATTTCAGCAGTGTGAATTCCCCCTGCCAAGACTAAACACTCTCATGGTTTTTCACTGCCTAAGTAATGATGGTAGGTGATCAGAATCTGGCTTAATACCACATAAAATCCTTGGAAGTGAATCATCCCCCAGAATGTATTCAGCTTAATTTCCTGGTAGGAAAAGTGACTGCTCAAGACGACCCTTTGCGGAGTGAAGTGATTGCAAGCTATACATCTTACTTGTTTCTTCTCTAATATTTGGTCTTAATTTTTCTACATCTTTCTATTGCTTTTCCACCCCTTTTGTACTTAGGCACAAGTATTGTCTACAATCCCATTAAGCTCATCTGAGAACAATCACAAGCTCCATTAGACCGCACTGGCAATATATGGCTTTAATTATTTTTTCATAGAAAATTCTCACACTGCAGTAGAGTAATAGAGTGGTTGTGACATCTTGCTACAAATTCTTATGTGGGAGTGAATGTGGTGGGAACAGGGCCTGGGGAGGGCTAACGGAGAGGCAGGAGAAGGCAGAACTGTTCTTCGGGGGTTCTCTAAGGAGAAGAATCTTGGTGAAATATTTCCGTATGCTACCCATTCTAGAAGTACTTCCACCTTTAATGTCATATGGTCAGAATTACAGATTCATCATGCACTAAAATCTAAATCAGGTCATTAGTCACTTGTTGAGACACTAGTCATACTTCTATTACAACTTTTAAGCAATTTTGATCTGATACATTTTCATAATGCTTGATTTGTAAGCCATATTCTGCTATTCCTGTATTTGCTGTTTAGCCTACCTTACGGCACAGTAAAAAGTCCTGCCATCTGGCAAAACAATCACAACCTTGCAAATTAGAACATAATTCTGTACTTTCTTGGTATGTTTTTTGGCAAAGCTTTTGTCCCAAAGTATGAATTCTCCGTACAAGCTAGAAAATATTTCCTAAGATATTTACAGGCAGAAAAACTTTGGTACAAAGTGTGTCTTTTTACCAACTCATGCTGCTTCTAAAAGCAGGGGGAAATAAACCTCAAGATCCTTAATGCTCTTGGCTTTCACTTCATCAAGGCTTTTCTGTTGAAACATTCAATATTGTTGATAGGAGAATTCTTGGGGCAGCAAGACAGTTTTCCTCTTTCAAGGGATCATAAAATAGCATTAAGCATTGAGAGGACCTTTATTCAAACCCCACATACTAGAGGTTATTCCACTGCCAAGGTTGTCAAGGTCTAAATCTTGGCCTCCCTTTTCCATCTGCAGGATATTTGCCATTACTTCATCTGCAAAGAATTATTTCTTTTTTTCCAATCTCCCCTAAACACACCTAAAGAAAAGCCTTGAATCCTCCAGTAAGTCAGTTTAAGAGCATACAAGCAGCCTGTGAATGGTCCCCAGAGAAGCCAGCAGAGTCTGAGTGAAGACTCCAGCCGGGATGAGGACAGACATACTTGGTTTTCCTGCAGGCAAGAGGCTGCTGCCCATGGAGGGGTGGGGCAGCTTTGCAGGGGTCTGTGAAAAGCTGTGTGGAAAGCTCTTTAGTCCTTCAGCTTCCTCACAGTTTCATGACAGTTTTCAAACTACCTGGCTAGGACCTGTGAATTGGCAGGCACCACTGACCTTCTGGCAATGTAATGAGGACTTCAGACCCATTGTTTCAGTTCCAGACTCCACTTCTTTGAAACAAATAGTTGGTGCCTAACGAGTGTATAAATATGCACAGAACTCCAGAAACTTCCAGCTTCACAATTCCATTGTTCTGCTGTGATCTCTGGTTCTCAGGGGCCTTTAGCCCTTGTCAGTAAAATCCTGATGGTGAGGAACAGATAACTTAATTACCTTGAAATTGAAGTTTCAGCCTCAGTGTTACCTAGCAATGCGTGCATTGAAAGCATTATGTTTTAAAAGCCATCTGAAAGCATGGGAAGGTTGCCAGCTATTCAAATATTGTCATAGTTCTGATTTTCTCCATCTCCCCTGATAGGCACTCAGAAATGAGACCAGCCTTCCAAGGAGGAAAGACAGCGGGAATGAAAACAGATCAATTTATACATCCTGAAAACTTTCAAAGCAAAGGACTGTACTTGGCTTCAGTTTTGTCCTGTGGGCATCCTCACTTCTCACTGGGGAAGAAACGCCACTCTCTGCTGTCTGGAGGAGGCAGGTTCCTATTGAATCAGCTGGTCAGGAGCCCTACAACCACAGCTTTTTTTAACAGGAAGCTTTGTCAGGGTGTCTCTGACAGGCCCACAAGATTGCCATAGTGATTGTACTGTGTTTACTGTGGATTTCTGCCTCCTGGACTTCACTGTGAAAGCTCAATTTCAAGGAAAATGGAAGCCCAGGAAGCCATGGTAATCCTTGAGATATTCATCCTGATTCTTCTTTTTCACCATCACTTCTTACACTACCTGCCTGTCCAGGCCTGTTACCTCTCTGCAAATGAAACCCTGATGATGGACAACGGGCTGGCTGTCATCTTGGCTAAGATGCTCTACTCGCTGCTTGGTTGTATATCCCTTTGCTGTGTCCCACCACAGCTTCTGCCAGCTTTGGGGCAGGACCTGTCGTTTCATGCTGGAGCTGCTCTGACAGGTCCTGGTCCATGATGGAGGCTTGGACCTCCATGATAAAAATAAATAAATTAGACTCTGGGCAGCCTTTGTCCCACTTCATATTACAGAGCTCAGAAGATCTCCACCATATGATTTCATCTACGTGTGTTTGTCCAACAGAGAGAGTTACTTGTCACACAAATGTAACTGGCTACTGTAACTCATTCTCAGAGATTTAGTGTTCTTTTCCTTGGAGAAGTTCTACATTTTAATATGGTGCACTCTCTTCTCTGGAAGCACCTTCAGAGCTGGACGGAATAAAATAGGAAATAAAGGAACACTGAGATCAAACAATGTAGAAGGTCAGACGAAAGTATAAATAACCTCATAGACATTTACCTCTCCCGGCCAGTCCCAGGATGGAGCAGCTCCTCTCTTCAAAGTGACAACAAAGCTCCTCTGCACAACCCTTTTGCCATTCTCACTTCCTTCCACTGCTGCCAACAATCCTGTAGATGCTGCCTTAAAGAACCTGCAAATCCGTGTTTGTACTGAAACACAGAACTAGCTCATTAAACTTCTCTTAGATAAATTGTTTAGACTAAGTAATTCTCTCCTTTCCTCCCATTACGTGTTCAGCCTATTGTTTATAGCCAGCATTCCAGGCTGTGTGTGATGAAAATGCTGATGTGTTTCCTGAGTTACAGACCCAGGCTTTATCTCATCTTTCGTTTAGGAAACTGGCTGCTTTATCATTTTATACTGCTGTGCGCAATGTTTATTTTTCCCCCATTATTAACATTGTATAGAAGGAAGTGCCCAGCCAACATCAGCTGGAAGCTGTATTGTGCGTACCATACACAAACACACACACGAAATAAAAGGGAATAGTGTAAAATTTTGGAGAAATCTACAGACACAGTTCAGAAATTCTCTTTGATATAGGGGACAGCCTCTGGGTAACAGCGTCCATGTGTATTTATATCCTTCACACACTATCTTGATGTGGAGTTTGCTGGTATCCTCTGCTGTCTTTAAGTTCCATTTTTCAAGCAAAATCCACAGGATGTGGCAAAAAAAAAAACTCCTGCCCTTTGCACAGACTTAGTAATGATCACCTATTCATCCAGAGTCCTCTTAGAAATAACTTCTTCCCAGGTTTTCCTCTGTTTGATTTCCAGGCGAGACATCACTAAGCAGTGACTCACCCGAAGGACCATGAAAACAGAAAAGGCAACCCAGGTTGCACATGAATCTCTGGCTAGATATTCTGGTCAATAACAAAGTAATTGGAAAAGTCAGAGACAAGCCCGTGATTTAGAGAAGCTATGTTTAAGAGAAAAAGAATCCTGAATTTCCGATAGGATTTTGATTTAAATCCAAAGAATGCACAAGTGGTTAGTAAAAAGAGGAACACAGTTATTCTTTCATCTACAAGAGATATCTCTCGGGCTAGTTCAAGTGCATTGATTTTTTTAATCAATTTTTGCAGAGTCTGTTTAACTTTTTGCTTTAACTACTAAAAGCAGAAAGTACTGGGAGAAAAAAAGTATTTATTCTAATACTAAAAAGAGGAAGAGCAGAGGCTGTAGGGGCCAAAAGCAACTGAATTAAAAGATGTCATGGCTGTGGAGGTGTAAAACTGCTTATTTTGAGCTTTGTACTGCCTATGAGGACAGCTTCTAAATCTGAAACATTCTCATATGTGGCTGTCACCACAATTATTTTCAGTCACTGTTTTTATCAAGTGGATTCATTGCATGCACACAGTGGATTGCCCTAGATTACCGAAGGATCCCAGAAATAAGATTATCATACCTTCTCAATGTCAGACAGTTCAACTCTTCCTAGCGATTCTGTCAATTGCTCTTCTTGAGCCAATTTTCTTTTCATAATAATAAGCATTATAACAACAACCATTCTACTAAAATGCATTTTCCTTCTGAATTTCACATACAACCATAGAATACCCAGAAAATGAATACCCGTTCAATCTTTCTTTTGACATGGTTTATCTACAGTTGCTTATGCTGACCTTTCTTTGTAAAGAATTACCTCTCCAAAATAACATACATTTACCTAAACCGGAACGAAAAGTCCTGACAATAACACATCTTGTCAAAATCCAGCTTGAACTTAGACTTGCTGCTTGGGTCTGCTTCCTTCCCTCCCCACACCCAGTAGTATTTTTTTCTCTAATTCAAATAGTTTCAATTCCATTTAATATTCCCTTTCTCAACACCTCACTTCCTCATTAATTCACAGAACAATGTGTGGTTTCAAATGTTTGCCCTGTGGTCATCCACGAAACTCACATAACCAATGCCAGAGCTACATAACAATCTCCAAGGATTAGTTGTTGGAGACTTGGGCCGGGTGGATTTAATTTTCTGAATTTTCAGACTTTTCATCAATAACCTCGGCACGGTTCAAACCACCTTGGAGTTGCTGCATTTCCAGCAAGTTTCTCAGCTCTCTGGACACATTTTTTTTTACACCACTTAAAATTAGTCACTTACTACAATACCCATCTCAAGGTATTCGGTTTAGTTACTTTGCGGTCAATAAAAACAGGCATTTTCCATACATCCATAAAAATGGCGTTCTTCCATTTGACTGGAAGAGAGACAGACTAAACCAAAATAGTTTAGCGATTAAGTGTGTAAACTGCTCTTCTCGTTCTGAGCACGGGGCCCTGGAGGCGAGGCCCGTGCAGCACCAAAACAGGATCTGAGTCTATGTTAGACTTACACTATATCCAGCTGCAGCACAGGGACATTCAGCCCGTTTGCTTTAAGCCAAATTTCACTTCCTCCCGTTCGGGGACTGCCACAGCACTGATGTGCTGTATTCCAGTGCACTGTGGCTGTGATGTGATCTAGTGGTTGTTACAGTCTAGTGCAAGCCACAGGTGATGTTTAAACTGCAATATCTATCCATAATCTGAAAGAACTGTTTCAGTGCTCTCCCCTCCCACTGTTCTCTTTCCTCCTTCCCTTTTCCAGCCCTGGTGCCAGCAACACGGCGGGTGCGCCTCCCGCCTGCCAGCGCTGTGCACGGGAGGCAAAGGCCTGGCACGGCAGGATGCGGGACATCCTTCCCGTGGAAAACAGGCGAACCTGCCCAGGATGTCTGCTTCTTATGGAGAACACTAGATGGCACACAACAACCGCTGTATTGCTGCTTTTTTGGTTCGGAAGCCAAAAATTTGTTTAAAAGCATCAGCCTGGAATGTGGCTAAAAGGACTGAGCAAAACATGAGCCGAAGTACGCTATTAAACCCCACTGGGCAGATAACCTTCCCAGTAAAATTTCACCCCTCTCACTCTGTCAGAGTTATTTTTCTATTTATAACTCTGCCTAACTTGGCAGCCTCAGAAAGTAAACAGACACTTTATTTAGTGCCTTGTTGACAGGCAAGGGGATGCTCATTTTGGTGCAATGTGAAATAGAGTGGCACGCAAAGTAAAGCCCACTTGGCCCGGCAGCCTCTACAGTTCAAAATATAACTGCTGGAACAGATTTAAGTGATATATTTACCTATCACAGGGATTCTGTTAAAGGACCTGTGCTTCACTTTGTAAGTAAAATCAAGTACTCACTTGCACTTTTTATATAGCTATAAGTATTTTTTTCCTTGTCCCAAGAGATCTAGAATCCCAGAAACAGAAATTTTGCTATTACAACTTCATATGTTTTACTGTATCTGTGCTTACCATGGGTCTGCTTTAATTCTGGGGGAAGAGAAAAAAAAAAAAAAGGAAAGCATTCACAGGAGGACTCTTCACACTTCATTTCCAAAATATTGAAGCAGTCACTTCCTGGTGCTACTTCACAGACTCAACAAGCATAAAGTGATGAAGGGCCTGGAGTACAAGTCTTAGGAGGAGTGGCTGAGGGAGCTAGTGGTGTTTAGCCTGGAGAAAAGGCAGCTCAGAGGGGACCTTACCAATCTCTGCAACTGCCTTAAAGGAGGGTGTAGTCAGGTTGGGGTCAGCCTCTTCCTTCAAGTAGCAAATGATAGGACAAGAGGAAATAGCCTCAATTTGCACCAGGGGAGGTTCAAATTGGATGTTAGGAAAAATATCTTCAAAAGCATTGTCAAGCATTGGAACAGGCTACTGAGAGAAGTGGTTGAGTCACCATCCCTGCAGGTATTTACACAATGTGTGTATGTGGCACTCAGGGACATGGTTTTGTGGTGGACTTGGCAGTGCTGGGTTAATGGCTGGACTTTATGATCTTAGAGGTATTTCCCAACCTAAATTATTCTATGATTCTACGACTCTAATTTCTGTGAATGTGTGAGGTTACTATATAACTGAAAAAATGTGAGCTTTCAATTTCTTGCCTACTGCTAGTAATTGGCATGGCTTCTTTGGAAAAGAGAACCATGTCCACGATTATACAACTGAGGTTCAATCCTAAACTCACCAAAGCAGGAAGCTGTAAACAGCAGTTTACTGGCAGAAGGGTGTAAATCCTTCCTTAGCCATATTAACTAGCTGACACAGGGGCAGGGAGGGGAGCCTTGACTCTGAAGTGGGCTAGGAAGAGACCTAGGGGCCCCCTAGGAGGGAATTTTTCTGAGAAAGCAACCTCAAATTGTAGAATCAAGACCAGTGTAAAGCACCCACCAGGTTGAGAGATGACTCATCTAGAGAGAAAGGACATTCAGGGTTAACCAGAGCCTCTGACAGATATGAGTGTTGGGGTTTTTTTAACTTTCATTTCCGTTCATGTATTTTTGTATGTTCTGCATTTCACGGCATTTTTTTTCAACTATGTAAATAAGTAGTTTTATTTGTTTTTAACTTGCTCCTCTTTGTGTCAAGAATAACTTCTGAGTAACTGGCTGAACTTTATGGTATTCCAGTCCTCCAAGATGGCCATCCTAGAAAAACAGAGCTCTGGATACCTCTGCCCCACTTCTCCTCTTTGCCCCACATAACAAGGTATGTTTCTACATAGTTTCAGGGACCAGCTTGAGATGGGAAAACAGATGCCTCGGGAGAAGAATTTATGCCTGGAAGTATCATTAACCTAGAAAATTCTTCGGCATTAAGTAAAAATGAGGGGAGGGAGAACAGATAAATTCATGGGCTTTTTAAGGGACATGTAATAGCAATTACTGACATCTTATTTTCAGTTTCAAGTTAAATTCTTGTCCTACCAAACATTCCAGCCAGTTTGAGCTAAGTAATATCTATTTCAAGGAGGCCATGGTAAGCAGACTGATGAAAAAATGTTAGTACTGTGTAAATCCACATTCTGGCTTACAGAAAATACACTTCCGAAAATACTGTTGCAAAGTTGTGAGTGTGTGTTGACAGTTTGCTGTAAAAGCAGCATATAATTAATGGAAGCATATAAAAAATTCTCCCATCTTTTGCAAAGAGTCATAATTTTTTATGTTACTTGGAACTGTAGATGCTAATTTTGTATTTCTTGCTTGAAATGTTTTTTTTTTTACGTCATCACATCATTAATCACATCAAATAATGAAGAGTGATTGCAAGCTTCCCAACAGCACGGGAATGCTTGAACACACCTGTCTTATACCCAAGGACAGACAGTGAGAAGCAATTTCAGAATCCTGTGCCTGGGACCAGTTGATTGCTGATCCAGCTCTATCATTTTAGAGCCACCCTTACACCTGCACTTGATGCTGACCTGTTCCAGCTGTACTGCACTGACGGGAAGGGACTGAGATGTTCCTTTTCAAAGGCATTCCCTTATAAAGGCATTGAGGTCTCAGAGCCAAGTTCCTACCAGCCTGTCTGAAAATACCCTTAAGGTTTACCTGCACCTGTAACACATACACACCTAGATACTTCTCACTAGCATTGTATGGTATATCTTGAAAATTGATATTAGGAACTTGGTAGCATATAATTTAATAAAACTACAGAGAAATTGAATGTTAATATTTTTACTAACATTTTTTCTCTAAACATATGGTATTATTCTACTCTACATTTTGTTCTATCTACTGTGCAAGAAAAAGTAAAAAATGTGAGTTGGTCACAGTCCAGAGGAAAAAAAGGCAGATTGGAAACAGGAGCAGTGTGATCTAGGCTGTACACTGGCAAGAGACTTCAGGCTGTAAATTGCAAACAGTGAAAGAACCTGCAAGGGCTAGCTGTGGTAGATTCCTCATCAGCTGAGGCTTTCAAGCAAAAAGTGAAAAGCTCTCTAAAAGATATGCTTTATTCAAATAGGCATTTATGCAAGGCTTGTGTTATGTAGGAGATAAACTAGACGATCTCAAGGATCCCTTATGGCTTTACAGTCTATGAATAAAGAGCCTCTTTCACTGTAAGAGACTCAGTATTTCAGCTACTTAGGACCCAACGTGGTGTAAGCAGGACTGCTACAAAGCAGGAATTGTGTCACATACTTCTAATGCTGCGAAGGCCCCTGCAGAACACAATGGGGGACAAGTGTGTGAAAGAAGTCCTTTCAGAGCCCCATCAGGTCAGTTGTTTGAGCACAAAGCTGGGCTGAGTAAAGAATTACACTATCTTACTTCTCCTCTCACATTATGAATCTGTTTCACTGACATATCCACGGACTCATTAAATTTGATATTATGGCCGCACAAACACGAAGTCTTCAGAGACTGGTGAGAGATATACAGGTCTTCTGTGCTGCCATTTCATGTGATCACTGTCTGGAGGGAAAAACGGGAAATCCAAACAGAATTTAACTTAGTTTATAAGAGAATCTTTCAGACTCAAAAGCTGATCAGAAAAGTGATCAGCTATTTTAAAACGTAAAATAGAAATACTGACAGGTTGTCCACTCTGAATTCCAAATTAGAGACAATTTACTCCACTAATAGAAGCTACCAGTAATAGGGTCTAGACAATGGAAGAACTGGGTTATAGAAAAGGATTACATCTGACAAAGACACTTTGTTTCTTCCTATAAAAATGAAAAAAATTTCATGGATATAATCTGCAAGAACTTGATTTTAGGAAGCATTTGAAACAGTAACTATGATATGTCAAATGATACTTGGCTTAAAGAAACCCCAGAAGCTCGACTGTAGCTTCTGCAGTAATTTTGGCTGATGTGCAGAAATGCATAAACAAGCTCTTCCCCAGCTACTTCAGATATTACAAGGAACATAACCATGACAGCACAGAGCTCATCTCCAGTTAACCACAGAGCCTTCCCAGGCACCTACTGCAAACCTTTCCATGTTTCATTTGGCCATTGCTACAGAGCCATCCGTAACAAAGCTAACTTGTACTAGAAGCCAGTTCAGATCATTTTTCATTTAACACTAGTTACAGCAGTAAGCAAAAGACAGACATACTCAGAGTAGCTGGTGATGAAAACCAGAACAATTCTGAATAAAATAATTGTGAGCTGAAAGAAAGAACAGTACATGTCCAACAGGAAAATTGTTATAAGTCTTATTTAAAATATTTGTTAAAGATTTAGAAGACGGATGAACACTACATTTTGAAAGGAAAATTATGCTGATTTAGAACGGGTTGCATATCTACAGCTCATATAAAATGCCATTTATTTCTGGAATGTAAAAAATATTTCAAGCAGAAATATTTACTCTCACAATCCACTCTCAGACCTCAAGTTCTTGTCTTGTTTACTGGAATAAACTTCAGTTCAAAGGTTATTTCTTGATGTCCTTCAAAAATAAGCATATTATACACATCCTTTTTGGTGTACGCTAGGTTCATGGGGTTTTGTTTTTCTCCTGATCATTAACAATAGGGATAAAGGACAAAGTCCTCGGTTCAGCAAGGCAGAAGCTAGGAAGAAGCAGAAGTGGAATGGCCCCAGTTCAGGCTGGATTTTAAGCATGCACATTCTTTCTCCCTTCACCACATTTTTTTCCCCTCTTGCCAATAGTGCCACACCATTTCATGAGTAAGAGCTTCCTTTTCATTTCTGCACCCTCATTTCCTGCTTCTTCTATCCTGTAAGCCTCCCTCAAGATTTCCAAAATATTTTTCCACTCAGGCTGGGAGAACGCACTGAACCGAACAGATGATGGAGGAACCAATGTGCAAGAAAAACAGTAAAGGCAGCAAGAGAGAAAGAGATGTGAAGATACAGAAATAGGGAAGAAAATATGTCCTTCTGTATGCAGAAGTTCTAAGGTGGGTTTAATGAATAACTAAGGAGTATAACTGTGAGTGCAGGTCTTGAGAAAGCTTCACTCAATACAATTTCATGTCTTAAAAATAGATAATTTAATGGTGTGGCTGCATTTCCAGCACTGTGTGCATTTCTGTGAATGAACTTTCACTTTCTTTCCTCAGTGAAAAAAATTGAATGACTACCAGCACCAAAATTCATGTAACACTGCCTCAGAAAGCAGTACAGAGATTGCTACCGATCTCATATCTTCATCTCAACAATGCAGACTTCATATAGCTTCCAATATGCTCCCCAAGTAAGTCACAGGGTTGAGATATTCCAGTTACAATTTTTAAAAATAGAAAGCCAATATTTTTTGTACATGAGAAAGTAAATGTCCAAAACTAAAATAATGTGCTCTCAAGCAGTTTTCTGTACAGCTTCCGTACATAAGTCCCAGAACAAGATACCAAACATAAGTTTGGGGCTTGTTTTGCGTTGTCCTGTAATCATCCAGTTTGCAAAAGCTTCTCATTTTCCTAGAGAGGGACTAAGAGGCCAAGCCACAAACACTTTCAAGAGCCAACCATCCTCAGACAAGTTACTTGAAAAAACGAAGGGGAAGGGCAGTTTCTTCTCTACTCACAGATCAGGTTAGTCAGGCAGACAAGTCCATTCTAGTATCATGTAAGGATGTCTGAACATGCACCAGCAACTTGTGTACCTGATCCTGGGCTGGGGAGCACTCTTTGAAAGTGCTGGGACTCTCTTTAACCAGTATTTAAACAGGGTGGCATCTCTGCCACTTCAGAACAGGACAAAGGCATCAAATGTGAGAGCTGAAGCAGATGGCTGATTCCCATCAGCAGTTAAGTCTCCCAGAGCTCCTTTCAAACACCTGAACACCCAGGACGGTGCTACCTGCACACTTAGTGGATACAAGCTGAAACTGGGTCTCTTGACACATATCTGACTCTGCAGCCAGGTATGTGGCTCTGCAGAGCCCTCCAGGCAGTGGAATTCCACAGTCCCATGTCTCCAGGGTTCATCTCTACAGATCCAGTTGCAGATCAGAGCTTTAGTCTACAATTCTCTCAGGGCATGGGTGAACCTTTCCCTTTAGTCTTATTTTCTGTCTGTAGACTGCCATCACATAAATGACACCAATAACAAATTTATTTCTTCCTAGAGAACTTCAGTCATGACTTTTGGGTCACCTTTTCCATCCTTCTACAGCATGCTTCCATCCACAGGATTCCAAAGAACTTTATAAACCATGAGACAAAAGGGTTTTATTTCTGGAGTCTCTTCCACAAAGCAGTAAACCTGGGAGGTTTTTTCCTTGTGCTTGTCCAAAAATACATTTTTGCTCTGGTTTTAGTTTTTCTTCAGTCTAGTATAAGGTCTTGGATACTCCTAACATATCACTCTCCTTCCTTCATGTCAGCATCCTTTGAATACTTGTAGAGATTAATCCTCCTCCCTCCATTTGCTGACCAAATTCTGCATATTTAGATTGTTTAATTTTCTTACACAGATTGTAAAAAGCACTCAGCAGAGAGACAGAAATCTCTTCAGAAAATTAAGTGCCTATAAAAGTGTGCAGAGGAGAGAAATCTGCCAAATGCCCTCACACAGACAAAGGATGCAAAACCAGCTGATGTCCTGGTAAGCAGCAGAAAATGTATCTGGAAGCAAGCCTACAGGAAGAGGGAATACTTTATTGCTCAACAGCAGAAGAGGTTTCAGTAAGGCTTGCACACCTCGTACACTAAAAAAGTTAGAATAATCATAGCACAGCCACTTGACCTATTTTGTGTCTCCAGCAATGATCAGTAGCCTTGGGAAGAATCAGAGCAAGCAGGCACTGCCACTTCCCTCAAAGTCCTGCTCCAGAGCCATCTGGCCCAGGGTCACAGTTCCTGTTCCTAATCTTGCCAGGGAAAGGATGCTAGCAAGTTCCTGCAAGCTGATACCTGCATCACAAATTTTATGAAGGGTCAGAAAAGTGAAACTCTGCTTACGAGCTTCATTAAAATTATCATTTAAGCTAAAACTAGTCCAAGGTCACACTAAAAGATAGTATCTCCTACCTCTGTGTTTGGTGCTATAGCAAAAGATAAGCCAGAGCAATTTATAAGATCAATTCTGCAACCAAGTTTTGTCCAAAAAAAATCTGCATTGCTGAATGTGAAATGGTCTATCTTGAATACTTGGCAGGCCTTCAGGAGAGCGGGAGTTTCTGAGGAAGCCCAGCAGATGTGGGCTGGACAACACCAGAGGCAGCAGAACTTTACAGCCTTGTGATCAGGTCCAGCTCTGAGCTGGGAGACAGGCAGGTCCAGCAACTTCTGGCTCACAAAAATGTTTTCAGATTAAGCTGGGGGAAAAGAAAGTAGTCTTTTTTTTATTATTTTTATTTTTTTATAGATGCATTGCAAATGGAAAGTCTTCTTTTTAATAAGTTGCAGTAAACTCAGTTGATGTACATCTCTCCACTACTGGACTCAATTTGGTGTAGAATTGAAGAATACTAGAGTTTCAGGTCTGTTGGCATTATTTCCATTTTCAGAAAACTATGGGAGAAACATCTTTCCTTTCTTCTTGCTCAAGAAAACAAGAGACATGAGGACAGCCCACTGCCAGCCATGCCTTTTCCCTACTCTCCAGTGGAGGGTTAGTGTCTCTGTAGGCTAAACTCAAGTACTTGTATTTCTCTTCAAACAGTTGTTGCCTTTTTTTTCTAATTATTTGTGTGTGACAAAGTCTGACCTGTTTTAATAAAATCCAGTTTTAAAAAGATTTTGGCAATATTTAATGGGAAAAGAAATCATAATGCAACCACTCTTTTAAGAGTCTTAAAATCAGGCAATCCCACATGAAGCAACGCTGCCCTGCCTTGCAGAATCATTACCCAGAGGAAAAGCACACCACACCTATTGTACAGTTTCTATCTTCAGAAGCCTCTGCCAGGACCTTCAGGGTGTTATTTTCTCTCACTGTCTATAGAACCAAGGAACATAAAAAACAAGAAACTAGTTCTGTGTTATGAAAACAGAAACTCAAAACAAAATAGAACACAGAATAATGTATTTAAGGTAGTAGAAAAAAATTGAGTTTGTCCTGAGAAATAGAATTGTTCTAAAGTCCTCACATTTCCGTTTTTTTTCTTTATATAGCTATTATAGTAAATACATACTCTGGCTAAGACACCAAACCTCACAGGGAACTCTAGAGAGCTCAGAATAAAATGAGCCCATCATCTGCAAAAAGAGCTGCACAGGATATCTTGCAAAAATCAAAACCATGCTTAATTTTGACTGATTTCTCTTTTTAGTATTGCAATTTAGGTGAGTCTATGAGGCCAATGGGCTCTAGATTAACAGGTTTACCAAACTATTACAACCGAATTGGTAATTACTGATGGTCATCCCTTCTGGATAAAGTTCATGGACTTACAAAAGACCTAACGAAAATTGTCCACACAGTAGAAATGTGAAGGAAAAAATTTGGAAGCCTGTCAGGGAGGAAACCACAAGATTTACACTTTAATAGGTCCAGTGGTTACAATAGAGATGTGGATGAGGACAACAGCTGGAAACAGAGCTGACAACTCCACAGTTTCCATGGAGTTTCCACCACATCCTATTATTTATTCAGAAGCTATTTTCCAGGAAAACAGCCAGCCAGCTCGCGAAAGTGTTTTCAATAAAATAATTTTCAAAGGATGGTGGAACAACAGAATAAGCAGGCCACAGAGAACAGGTGGCTAGGCCTTTCTTTTGGGTTGCCCAATTTGCATGTTTGAATAATAATTTCATGCTGGTGGTAGTATATCAGATAGTAGTATATATGCAGCATCTCAGCTTCGTACAGCCAAATTATATTTTTATACTACTGGCTCATTTTTTGGCTCAGTTAACATGGAAACATGAAAGGCTTTTCATCACACTAGGAACAAGTGTATCTATGTGTGCCCCATGGCGTTTGGACCCCATTCGGGGATCTCTAGCAAACGCAGAATGAGATGAGACATAAATATTTTTGGTTCTCTGGGAAATATTTTTAACAAAAGAATGTATTTTCAACTGGAGTTGGCCAGCAGCACCAGTAGCCAAAAGTACTGCTGCAGCTGAGCAGCTGGAAAAATACTCAAGGACAGGCACAATGTCTAGAGCAGCAGCAAGGCTGACAGCAGCAGCCTGGGACGAGGGTTTGTGGGGAGGCTGACCTGGGGTGGGGACTTGAGGCTTTGGCAGTTACCATGGGACATTTCCTTGCTGAGATAACTCAAACCAGGGGCCTGATATGAAGCAAATTGCATAAGCCCAGGGTTGCTGAGCCATGCCAGCAGCACAGCACCATCCTTCATGCTGTCAGAAACAGGGTGCAGCAACCCTAAGTACTGCAGTCTGCATGCTGCTGCCCAAACACCCCACAGGAGAAGGGAAGAGCAGTTTAGTTGCACAATGAATTTTGATATCAAATTACCATAGCTCATTTTGATATCAAGTTACCATAGCTCATTTAAAAAGCAAGGAAACCATAAAGATGCAAGCACTTAGCAGAAGAGGTTCACTAGTTTGTCACAAAGTCATGTGCTCACTAAGGCTCATGTTTTCCCTAGAAAAACCATGAGCAGCAGTGGCACTTCAGGGTCATACAGCAGCGTAAGTCAGAGCAATTATCTATCCAAAATGATGAGTGACAAATCTTACTTATTTCTAGAACAAGTAGGTACACCAGTGGGGGTATGAAACACGGGAACTTAAATCCTAATAAGAAACTTGCCACTCTTCTCAGAGAATACTATAACAACACTGCTAAAGAAATCAAAAGCAGAACTGTTTTTGTCCTGAATTTAGTCCATGCAATTTAGCCTACAAAGTTTTAAGAAATCAGTAAATAGCTACTTCATTTAGATGAGTTATTTAAATGTTCTGAGTCAGTTTAAAAAAACAGACAGTACAGATAGTGACCACTGATTTTTTAAAAAAAGATTTTTAGTGCAGAAGAGAAAAACCTTCATAAATCACATACATACACACATATGTATATGCATCCATGTGTATGCCTATATATGTACAGACATAGAGATCAAGATACACATTCCACTCACACCATAATTAATCCATCTCTTTTCCCTCACTTCAAGAAATGTAATCACATAAATTTTTGTCTTTTATTTACTAGTACTGGAAAGAAAGGAGGATGACAGGGGGTGACATTTAAAATTTAAGAAGCCATGCACAAGAATTCACATTTCTTCCTCAGCCAGGAGAGAGCTCTGTGTCATTGAGGGGACACTCTATCACTGGATATAAGCTTAAGGATATGAAACCCAAAACACCACATGAGAGTGCCATGTGAGAAAACAGTCAATGAACTCCTATATGAAATTAACTGCATATTGTGTAGCTGGTGGATGAGATCCCTTCTGTCATACAGCAAGATATTTAAAACAACCATCCTGGGATTTTCTTTTAGACATAAATTAAAACTGAGCATTTCTTTTACTAGGTGATTCAACGATTTCTGTGAGAAGATAAAATTATAAAAATGACCTAGAGAAAAAAAGATATCTTTTACATTAGCTCACTTTTCTGTACTCCAGGAAAAAAGCTTATTTACAGAAATACCACAGTGCTCTTAAGACAGTAAGTCCAGTAAGATAAAGAAAGTAAGGTGATACAAGTAGCTCAGTATATGGATTTATCAGTGCTGTGTCATTTGGTTTTACTACAACAACTGAATAAGAGCAAAGGACAAACCTTCCACTGCAGGTAAGTGTCGCAAGCAAGCCTGCACCTTTTCCCACAAGTGACTCAAGTTCCTGTTTGCACTTAGAAATCAAGGCTGAGAGTATGACTAAAACAAAAATGTCCAGACAACAAGAATGACAACCTTCATTTTCACTTCAGTCCCATCCTTTCCCAACACAAAATAAAAAAGCCTCCGTACAAAAATTACACCACTTGTATTCAGTTTCCTTCCACTAAAAGGAAGAGGTGTAGCAGATAATATTGCTACAGAAATACCCAAGGCCTGCCTGGTATAAAATTAAATTTTAAATAAGGAAGAATAAACAAGTCACTTGAAAGCCTTAAACATGTTGTATAAATAACCTGTGATGCTATCCAGAATCAGCTGAGCTGTAGGCATCATCTGCCCCAACCATGAGTCAGCTTGAGTCAGTTCACTGTACTTTTATGGTACTTTCAAAGTCAGAAAATACATCTCCCGGCAGCATGAAAGAAATCTCTGAAATGTGAAACAAGTATTTGTTGGGAAGGTATTCTCTACTGCAAGATGGCAGTGAAATTAGTGGAATTAATAAAATGCCAGTATACTTAACATTTCTGTCTCCTTATTTTTAGCCCAAACAGAAGACTGAAATCAAAGCATAAATTGAAAAGCAAATCATGTGCTCTTAAGGCCAAACAATTTTAAACTCTTCGTGAACTGCTCTTCTGCACAGCAATTCTCCAACTGTGCAAAGCAGCACTATGGAGATGTGGATTCAGTAAGCAGGGAATGCTTCCAGCTGTTTGCATCCCTCCCACTCCCAGTATGCCTAACATCCTGGCTGGTAGAAGTTATATTTGTGTTTAAACATGATAAGGCTGACTTACATTAGAGGAATGTTTCTGATCAGTCATTTGTGCTGAATGGCCAGTGACTAAGTGGAAATGTTTCAAAGAGAGTACTGCTGAATAAGAAATGAGTAAGAAGTTTATAAAACTTCAGGACGTGGTTACAGTCTCTAATCTTCTTAGCAGAGAGCTCACAACTTCCTGCAACTGCTTGCACTGGGCATGCACACATTTCTCCCAGTACTCAGATCCAGTATCCATAACTGTGGAACATAAAAGGGAGGGAGGGCTCTCCACACTTCACTTTGCCCATGGAAAGTTAAGTGCCAAGTACAAACTGGTTGTTACAGTCAAGGGAGAGAGATGCAAGACTTTTCAGGCACTTCTCTTCAGGCAGCATGAATCACTCTGTCCACTGGCTGGTATCAGCCTAGGATCTAACGAGCTGCCTCTGGCTGAGACAGATCTCAGGGAAGGTTTGGTGCTGGCTGCTTGCAGGATGGATCATGGGCTGGGGCTCTTCGTGAAGCTGTCAATAGCAATGGGTCCAGTGGAGCTATGGAAACCAGCAGAGGTGAAGAATAGCTCTTAACTTTACCAAGCTGAGAATCCACTGGCTGAGTACAGCAGATCTGTCCTGGAGGACTCCTGCAGAATAGTTTTATAGTGCACAAATACATATTTACACCAGTAAAACATTTCTGCTTTGATATTTGAAAAATAATAAAAGAAAGTAAATTAATTTAAAATAAAGTTTTAGCCTTTTATGATGTTTTCATAAAAAAAAAAAAGGACGGGGTTTGAACAAAAATGCTACAATTTCTTCTTTTTTTAAAAACTTATGCTGTCAAAAGATGAACTATCAAAATGGATATGTTTCAAAGCTAATTTAATATATGCTACTGATCGTGGCTTTTAAACTTACTCTGTCAGATCTACTTAGATAATGAAATGACACAGCACAAACCAATTTTAATTTAGGATTCTTATGTTAGTTCAGAGTTATGTCACCTATGAGAAATATTTAAATGGAACAGCATCTTCTTTTCATTTTACATCTTTTTACAAATCTCAGTTCTAGGAAATTTATTAATATGACTTCATCTATATCCCTGTAAACCTACAAAACTAAGGCGTAAGTATTACTGCCTTCAGTCAAGGCCAAATTTCTGTTTATAACCCCATTTTATGTATTATACAGCTTTGCTACACTTACGCATCAGCCTGAAGGCATCTAATAAAATAATTTTCCTGAAGTTGTGAGTCTTCCTTTGGAAAGTAAAAATGGACCTGCCACTTTCAATAGTGTAAAACTACGATACAAAAAATGAAGTTGAAATAATTCCTGCAACCTCCCATCCTCAGGGCAAAGGTAAAGCCATTAGAGGCATTCCTGGCCTTCCTTATGACAGCTTTGTAAATCAGGCTACTTTATGAGACTGGACACGTATATTCGATAGAAAACAGGATTTGACATTTTCCAAAGCTTTGTTTATAGCATGCAGACTCCAATCTGGAAAGCAGCTTGGCACAGTTTTCTTGGAACCTGTATGTTCATTTTCAAAGGACACAGTGTGACTCGACAGCTCTTGGAATTCATCTTTTCTGAATGGGAATCAAGGACAGATCAGTGCAGCAAGAATGTGTAAGCACAAGGGTGCAGGTGCCACTGGCAGAAGGAACAGCCCAGAGCCCACACCTCAGACCAAAAAAAGAGGACTGTTCAACGCAGATGAGGAAATCTGAAGACGCACAGGTGAAAACGAGGAGAATACAAAGGAAGGACAGGGTGAGATGGAGGATGTATCATTTATGGTACAAGATTTTTTGTGATACAGATACCAGACAAGCAAAGAGAATTAAGATTCATGTTTACTAGTCTGAAGACAGTTTAATTTTAGCTAAACCTCAGCTACAGCAGAAAGCCAATGCCACATACTCAAGCATGCAGTTACAGAAAATACCACAGATCCCGAGTAAGCTGTGAGGCAAAAGGCTGAAAGCCAAATGCCTTTCTACCACCTGAGCAATGGAACACCCAGGACCACCTACAGGAGCATCAGAATCATAGAAACTTTAAAATACATTTTTTAACTGTACTAGAGTGATCAATTCACCTCCTTGCAATGTTCAACCTTGTTCTTTTTGAGCTTTTCTCAAAATTGCTTGTGAATCTCTGTTGTATATAAATTCATCAACAACTATCTTTTCACTTTCACTCCTTGTTGGTTCATTACACCCAGCTAAAATCAGAACTTCGTGTTTTTAAATACAATGTCAGCTGTGACCAGAATATCCTACTGCCAAAGATACTAGCAAACTACAATACTCCCTACCTGATGATGAATTTCATTTAAGAGCCTGCATCTGTAGACTGAGAAACTCAATTCTCTGCTTGATGAGTCCTGTGAGTTACACAGCTTACTGCTGCAAGATAATTGAAACTGCTGCCAGAATCAAAAAGAAGGGAAGAAAAGCTGGTTGAATAGACAACAGAAAGGCAGAATTGCTTTGTATTAGTCTTTGCTTAGATGGCAAGGTAGTGGGATAAATCAACACTCAAGCAAAACTGCTATTAACGTCCAGACATAACCTCTTAAGAAAAAGAAAATTGATGACACTTGTTCTAGAAAGATGGCATCATTTGGGGATCACTGAGAGTGCACAAGCAAGAGATGTTAGCTGTAAATCTCTGGCATCTTCATCCAAACATCATTAATGCCAAAGCATTTTAGATATGAGCCTAAGAAAAGAAATTTTTTTAAAGTCAAGGAAACAAATTATTTGAAAAACCACAATCATGAAAATAATTTCAAGTGTGTAGTAATGGGGAGGATAAATTTGGGGTTTCAAAACAATCTCAATATAGGACTCTTCTACTTGACAGAAATAGTATTAGAAAAATATTCTGTTCTGCCTTTTTTGCCATTGTTTTCTACTAGAACAGCCAACCACCTTATACAATTGTGATTCTATTTGCCCAAATCTCCCTTCCCAGTGGTACCATTACTATTTATTTCCTTCAGACTATTTTGTCCTTTTTCTCGCCTACTAGTCTTGCTTAAAATATTCTGTTTTCCACATAGCTCCTCTTTCCCCTACATATCAATGAATATGAAATCTGTCCTTACTTCCACTCTCATGACAGACTCTCACTACCAGTAGACTGTTACCATCTCCTACTTTTTCTGCAGCTGATGATATCAAAATCCTCCTTTCTCATTTCTATCCTTCCTCTCTCCTCTGCAAAAGTCTAAATTTCAGTAATTTTATGTACTAACAACTACAGCATTGAGCTTAAAATGTCGCAGGATGTCCCTCTGGGTAAAACTGAAGCAGAAGAATTCTACAAGGAAAGCTCTTGCAATCCTTGCACATTTCTTTGGGGGCAGTGGAATTCATTTTTTCCCCGAATGAGCATGAGCTGCTTGTCTAAACAGTGGGAATCCCCTGAGAAGGAGCAAATAGAATATGTAGGCACGTGATCTCAGAGACTCAAAGAATAGAAGCAGCACATGGTAAGAATTAACTAACTGCTGAATCTCAGAAACTTATTGTGCATTCAGAATTATCATCCTTTGGGGATATTTTTAATCTCTCATAGGCATCTTTTCTTGGGTAATTAAACACTAAAATATCTTCAAGTCTGAAGTTTTTAAATCAAGTTCTCTAGAAAATATGCTTCATTTCAAGCAACATAAGGAGCTGGCGCAGAAGTTCTCTGCCCTGTGGTATCACGAGCATGTGTGTTTGAACATAAATCTCAAAGACTTTATTCTCTTCATTTACTCCTGCTCACTTCCTTACTTTGGAACACAGCGGGTAGGGAACCTGTGGTTCATTCCTAAGGATGAAAAAGGATTCCGGCCTTGCTTATTGAGACTCAAACTATCTTACAGAATTTCTGCATAAAACAAATGATCTTCACAATGACATAGGAGCCCCACAAAATGCTTTGAAAGATATAAATCCATGTGACAAACAAGAAGGACTGTGTATGCTAATGGCAGTGGGAATTGTAACAGCAACAGCTCAGCCTATCCAAACACACGCACAGAGGAGAGAGCATCTCTTCAGCTGAAGGAAGTGCAGAAAAAGAGTCAGAGGAAGGATCAGAAGGCACAGTGCAGCTGTAACAAAAGCTGTCCCCCAGCCCCTCCACCCCAACAGCCTCCCTGTGCCTGTGTAAGGGCACAGTCCCACCAGAAGAGCCATGCGCTCTGGTGACCTCTCCTTTCTCCTTGCCTGACAGCCAAAAGAGGACAAGCTGCTTTTTAAACACTGGTGAGCTGCAGGAAGGGCTTGGTGGACTCTGACCTTTCCAGGCTCATGTTAGACACAGGACTGTTGATTGAACAAAGCAGAGATCTAAGCGTTGATCATAAACCAGGTGTTAATATATCAGCTTTATTGCACCTAAGTGCCGCACATTGCTCCCGTGAACAGCAGGCAGACAAACTTGCAGAGCAAACCTTTGCCCGCAGGATACAATCCACGGCAATCTCCCGGCTGAACAGTTGTGACTCACTTCACTCCTGGTGTGGGGCAGGAGAACCCGGCTCCAGTGTAAACACAGCAAGCACTCCATATCATGGGCACACTGTACATGGTTGACAAGCTGCCGGATTTGCTCCCTGCCTGCCTCCAGAGAAGTGTTGCTCATTCCTCATGAGGGGACAAATAGAGGCTGTTATCAAAAGCAATTGCCACAACCATTTAGCACCATCACTTCCTGCACTAAGCGACCCTTCTAATAATACTTTCTGTATGCATCTTGTGTCCAAGCCCTAACATCTCCTCCATCCTCCACACTGGAAGCCAGAGCCCAGTGCTGACCAGCTGCCAGAGGTCTCAGTGCTCACTGTGCCCCTTGGAGACTGCACAGCTGCTGCTGGAATAAAACAGCAGCTGCAGCTACTGCTGCTCTGCTCCAAGGTCAGGCCAGGAAAACTGGGTGCTCTCGCAGCCAGCTCAACCCAGGTGGCTGCAGTCTGATGCGTTCTCAGGAGACCTGCTTTCTTTTCCTGGCTCCATTGCTATCCTTGGGAAAATCACTTCGACCTTCTGTTTTCTCTCCCACCCTTTATCTATCTTTTGTTATTAGACCATGATTTTTTACCTCAGGTTTATAGTTTGGTTTCCTTTAGCTTGGAAAGGAAAAATATCTTAAGTAGGGTAGGAGCATTTTGAAGAGGCAGGGAAGGAAGAGAGGTGGAAAGAGAAAGTACTCTGCTCTCAGTAATAAAGTTTGTTGGGAAAGTGGAGCAGTACAGATAAATTACCACTCCCTGGGGCAGGGGTGAGTGAGATATCTAGCACAGTACAAAGAAGTAAAGGTGGAAGCATTAATGGCTGGTGAGATGATGAAGTTACCTAATGGGTGACCTGATGAGAGGCATTTGTATTTGGGGATTAATGTACAAACCATGGCACTCCTGTGTTTGTTATCACTGAGGCCCCAGTTGAAAAATATCAACCTCTAAACCCTTTGCAAGCTGCAGGAGTGGAGTAGATGCTGGAGAACAGGGTGAGAGCTCCCTGACTGTGTGAGCTTTAGTAACTCAGAGTTCTGTGGCTTGGCAGCAACGTGGCGAATGGGAAACTGCAGCCAAGGAAATACCCTGATAACTGGTTATGAGCTGCTGCAGCTTCTCCTACCAGGCAGTTCCTGCTTCTTTGGAGGCAGTGGCTCCCGCGGCACACAACTGACCCCTCACCCCAGAGGTTCCCAGCCAGGCACTGGGAGGGATTGCAGTACAGCCACCTGGCACAGGGATACTCAGCCCCAGCCCTGGAGCTGCAGCTGGACACCCCTGATTTACAGAGCTGGCTTCTTTACACAGGCAACACTGAACACACCAAAACCTGGTTTGGGATTTTTTGGGTGTTCCTGTAAAAGCTGTAATAAAACTGTATCTGCAAGGTAAGCTAACAGTGAAACAAACACTTCCCAGCTTTCCCACTCAATCCATGAAAACCCTGCCTTTTCTTGAGCCCTCCTGTGCAAAACTGTTTACTCACTCTCCCAGGTGTCATGTACGCTGCAGTATAGAGATGCCACACTAAACATTTTGACATCATGTACAATTGTGTCTACCGGCTCAGACACCTCCAGCACTTTTTTTCTGAAATCTTTACTACTTCAGAAGTATTGGAAAACAAGTGGTTTTCACACCCATCTGTGCTCTCCAAAGGAGTCCAAAAAGCAGCCAAATAATTCAGAGATTTTCTTTTCAGCCATTTGGGAGACTTTTTCCTGCCAATTTCCCTAATGCTCAGCACAGCCAGCCACTGGCTACTCGACACAATAAGATCTGAGCAGAACATTGGGTAGTACTTGAACCAGTCTGCTGAGCAGTTTTATTTATTTAAATATAGTATTTTATTATATTTATTTTTTATTTTATTTATATATGTCTCATTTGAGAAATGAAACAACTTGGTAGCAGTGAGGGGGTTTTGTTGTTCTTGCTTGTTTCTATGGGGTTTTTGTAAGAAGTATTATACTACCAGAAAGACGTAAATAAGAGCCCCAATAATCTCGGTCGCACCTTTTTGCCACCACTTCTTTGTGGTACACTATACTGGACAGCTGCTCACTATTCGCATATTCTGGCAGAATCACAGAATATTCAAGAGTTAGAAGGAATCCACAAGGATCATCAAGTCCATCTTTTAAGTGAATGGCCCACAGAGATCAAGTCCACAACCTTGTCATAATTAGCACCAGATGTACTTTTTTCCCCCCTCAACAGAGAAGCAGAGAAGAATACCTTGGATAAATGTAATTTTTATCTTCCAATACTTACATTTCCCACATTTTTGGCAGATCACTATCCCTCCAGCATTTGCTTTCACTTTGCATGGCAATAATTTTTACCATTTTTAAAACTTTGGCTTTCTGGTGGCTTTCTTATTTCCTGGCAGTATTAATATTATACACTGATTCACCTGTTGAAATATATAGTCCCTGCTGTCCTTATAGCTGAATGTCAATGTTATTTTTCTACCATTTCATTTGTCCAGTGCTTGTTTTTGATGCAGCTGCTTGGAGCAGCAGTCTGTCATTTCAATCTCATTTTCCAACACCACTAAAACAGATTTGCAGTTACAGCTGTACCAGTATTAAAAGCTTCTGCTAACATAGCTGTTACGAGACTGCACCCTAAACCCCTGCACTGCACAAGTGGAACACGGGGTTAAATTACAGGCCATGCTTCAGTAAAGTAGAAATATCATTCCTTTTTTACTTCAAAATGCATCTAGAAAGTAAGCAGGAGAAAAGTGATTGCAATTATTAACAAGTTGCAGAACTGCTTATTTAGTTAACCATACAAAAACAAGAATTGACACGAGCTCCAGCAGCCACACATAAAGGCACAGTGCTTCGAGCTCTGAGCTGTGAGTTCATAGCTTGTGTTTCCCAACACCCTACCTTCAAAAATGTGTCGAATGGCATGTTTTTTAATTTTTTCACTCGGTAATTTCCCAAGTATCTGCTTTAAGGGGCACTTTAAAATACCAAGGGCATGCTTCGAACACCAGCAGGCTCCGGGCGAGGGACTTGGGTAAAGCCACTTTTTAGCTCGGAGCGTGTGTTAGCAGCACGACAAGCCCACCCACCGCTTAGTGACTTCCACCGGTTTTGGAAACAGCTGCCAGCAAGAGAGATGGGCGATCCCCCTTTGCCCAGATCCCTCGCTGTCTCCGTGCGTGGAACCAGGCAGTTGCTCCGCTCCAGTGTGGGGAGCAGGAGAAGGCGCAGCTCTGGAAAAGAGCTGGGGTCGAGCAGCCTTTCGCCACCGGCGGGAGCGAGGCGGCCGCGGGGCAGCCCCGTCCCCGTCCCCGTCCCCGTCCCCACCGCCCGGCCCAGCCCGGGGGCCACTGGCAGGGCCCGGCGGCCGGGGCGCTGGCAGGGCCCGCCAAATAAGGCGCTGGCGGGCGGCACAGACGGAAGCAGGAGACAAGCGGGCACTGAGCCCTGCCTCGAGCACGGCTCTCCCGTCGCTGCCACCATACCGCAGACGCCTTCCCGACCCGCTTTGACGGCAGCTGGGAGGAATGTGTTTCCGGGGCGGATAAGCAGCGGAGTGGGGACCTCCCCTCCCCTCCCCTCCCCCGCGGGCCGGGCTCCCGCAGCAGCTCGGAGCAGGCGGCGGCGGGCAGCCAGCGAGGAGCGAGCCCGGGCGTCCCGCC